>CAXIVR010000004.1:0-400000 GCA_964035755.1 Teleogryllus oceanicus
CACTTAAAAATATGATTGATTTGTTTCCCGGGGTCAACTGCAAAAATGCATTCCCCCCATGGAAAATTTTTTTATCGCGGAGGGGGCGCGGGTGATTTTCCACGTTGGCTGAGATTCCGCGACCCACGTCGGTTCGGGATTTTTCCCAACCAGGTTTTCCCCACCCCAAAGATCGCCTGTCGGAAATAAGCTACCGAATTTGACAAATGAAAAAGGCGGGAGTGTGTGTGTGTGTGTGTGGGGGCGGGGGGGTGAATGAAAGGGGAAGAGAACTAGGGGGTTCCATGCAAACAGGGAGGCCCGCTTTCGCCAGGTTTTAATCAGAGAAATCATAAAAAACCCCGAAAGGGGCGGCCGCTTGAATTCTCATCGAAAGGGTGAATTGACTCAGCTAGTTGGGAAAATCCGCCAGTGGGGACTCAAACCCTTTGACTCCTGTCAATAACACTGCAGTGACATCAGTTATCCCCTAACACCTTTTTGTGGGAGGGCCCAAAATAATATTAATAAAAAAAATTTGGAGAGTTTTTTTAAAAAAAGTTGGGAATAAAATCCTTCCCTTTTTGTTTATTTCTAATTTAAACAAAATGAAAAATGATCAAAAAACAACAATATTTTCATAAGGCTTTGTTTATAAAAAAAATCCAATTGGATTTTTTACAAATTAAAAAAGGGCCCAAATTTTTTTGTTTACCCCGACATCGAGATTGACGAATATATTTTGGTGAAAATTGACTGAATAATCGCGTTAGGTTAATTAAACGGACAGACAGGAGGAAGAACGATGTCATTTAATATCCAGAGGAAAAGAATTATCCATTTTCCAAATAGGAATTTAAAAAACCTTTTTTACAAAATCCGTTTATTTGAACACTTAAAAATATCCTGTTTTGCGGTTATATTGATATTGTCACGATTTTTTTACCATTGTTATTTTTCATCTTCAAACTTGCCCCCTTTAAAATTACAGTTTATTCTGAACACGTCTTTTGGGTCCGTTTCTGTATGGAGCCCCGAATCGCTGTAAACGCCCCCCCAAAACTTGTAATGATTTGCAAGACCCCGAACGCGTAAAAAAACAGAGAAAGAATTTTTTTCAAAGAGAAATTATATGGAAAGAAACAAAAGAACGCCGGGTTATAATTCTGTAGGAGAGAAAACGAAAGGGGGAAAGGGCAAAAAAAAATGGGGAACCTGATTTTTAAAACAGTTTAAAACAAAACGGAAATTAACGGGGCAAAAAATCAAAAAGGGCTGAATTTTATGAACAGTTAAGAACGAAGAACATGGCAAACCCCTTGGGCCATTGGGTGTATAAAAAATTTGTTTTTTTTGAATATTTCAAGAACGTTGAGGATTAACGCCCTTCTAAAAAAAAATATTTATTAGGCAAAAATTTTCGGCACGGGTGAATTTTAGGGGCTGAATTATTTCAATATTTATTTTTAAAGTGGGGGGAAAGAAAAGAGTTCGAAACGATGAAGATGGGTAGTTATAAAATGTTTACCGGGATGGGCGGTGTTTTGAGAAAAGATAGTTGTCGGATTATGGGCCCAATGAGAAAGTGGTAAGGAAAACCAGTTGAGTTTGGTCTTAAGCAATGTCTGTGTTAAAATTTTTTGGAATTTCAAAATATTTAGTGAAATTTTTTTTGATGAGAAAAGGGAAATTTTGCAGGGGGGAAAAATTTAACTTTTTTTTAAATTACGGGCAAAATTGTGAGAACATTATTTCGGGAAGAATAGGAAACAAACGGGGAAGGATTATTTAAAAAAAAACGGGGTTATAAGTAACTGTTTGAAAGGAATAGTGGCGTCCAAAAGGAAACCCAATTTGGTTTCGTCCACGGGGGGGAAAAACATCAAACCCCTGACGTGGGGCGCTGCAGCAAAGGGAAGTTTAAGGTTTATATTTTTTTTTTTAATGCTCAGAAAATATAAGATTTTGAAGATCATTTTTGGGAAAAATTAATTTTAAAAAAAAATAGAGGTCAAGAATGGGATTCCCGGAATGAAAATTTTGTAATGTTTTAAGTGGGAAAGGGGTTTTTGTTTTGAAGTTTTTTGCTATTTGTTTTTTTTTTTAAAAGGGAGGTTTAAGTCATGTGTTAAAATTTTTTTGAATAAAAAATGAGCACTAGTATGGCCCCCCATTTATTAATATTTTGTTTTTTTGTTTTAAAGATTAACCCCCAAAATAACCTCTGTCCTATGGAAGAGACCGAGCACGCCCAGGGAAAATTTGTAAAATTTTAGCGGGGGCAGGGGCAAAAAGACAAGTGGCAAGGGAAAGGAAAAAAGAGAAAAAAAGGAATGAGGAGGTGGGGAAGGAAAGGGGAATGGTTATGTGCGCCCAAAAGGGGTGGATAGGTTTATGTTTGTTTGGTTTTTAATGAAAGTATGCCAACTAAATCATTTTGCATTTTTGCACGAAAAAAAAAATGCAAATTTTCCCTTGCACCTAAAAAGGCTTTGTAATACCTTCACCAGGTGTTGTACTATAGCAGTGATTGCAGGAATTACAAATGCTTCCAGTACGGGATAAAAAATTTTGGTCGGGAAGCGGGTTTCCGGAGGAGGGGGGGAGCGATTTTCCACAAAAACCCAAGTCCGATGAAGTTAAATTTTTTAATTTAAAAGAGAGCGAGAGATGAAATAAAACAGAAAAGTCTCTTTCCCCGTTATCAACGCTAGAGGGTCCAAAAGAAAAAGGGAAATTTATGAGGATTATCACCCCCAAACTCTCATGTCCACGCAATAAACGAATTTCTGTCTGAGGACTGTTCCCCTTAAGTCATGTCCTAAGTTTCTAAAAATCCCGTATTACAATCTGAATCCATGTTAGTTATAGGGTTTTTGGGGGCCCCCAAAAGTTCAAAATAAGCAACAGACCCCCTCCGGTCGCAACCTCATTAAGATAAATTTTTTGGGGGAATTTTCCCGGTACATTTTTTAAAAAAATCCGTTGCTTTCTTACGCAAACTTCATACTATTGTATGAGGTGATACCCAAACGTTGACGGAGAAAAAGCACTTAAACGATTCAGACGTAGCTTCAGGGGTTTTTCTTTTTTCCCCTGCCAAAAAGACCCCCCAAATTTTGAAATAAGGATCAATTCAGTGGTTCAACAATTAGAAAAGTATTGTTTTAAACGGGGGCCAATATACCCCCTTTTATAAAAGGTTGTAAAAGGAAGAAATTTTACTTTGGATTCTACACCTTCCCAAAATTGTGAAATTAAAAAAATGTATAAAATCAAACGTTTGGGCTAAGTGTTACAGACGTCGGAGTTTCGCTTAATTTTTTTCCACCAAGAACCCCAAAAATTGGATTCTGTTACACCCCCATTGAATTTTTTTTCTTAATTTAGAATGGTTTTACATTTTCGAATAGGGGAAAATGATTTTTTCCCGAAAACCGCTTTTTCTTCGCAGCATTACATAACCCCTTATACTAGGTATATTCCCAAGCATATAGTACGTATAGAAAACTAAAAAATATATTTCAAAAATGTCTCCGTTTTAAATAGGGAAACTGTATTCATTATATTTAATTTTTTCACCAAGTGGGCCATTAACCCATACTGCATTTAGGGATCATTTTCAACCATCGGAATCCCCAAATGAAAACTTGAAAAAAAAATTTTTGTTTATGTTTCTTCATTAATTTTTATTTTTTGTAATAAAATTTAACCTAAGATGAAATGAAAAATGAAAAGTATATTCCCACTAACCAAACTGCCCTAGTTTTTTTAGAAATTTTTATTTGATCAAAAAAAATTTCCTTTTTTGTTTTTTTGTTAAACTCATAGGGGGGGCCTCAACTGTTATTACTGGGGATTTTGAATTAAGAGGTCGGGGTTTACAGGCTTTTACACCCTGTAATTTTTTTACCTATTTTCATCCAAACTAAAAAAACGAAAAAAATTTTTATTATTTTCCATGCTCTTTTCTTTTTAGAAAAACTATGTTTTTTTAAAAATAAAGGGATGATTAATTTTTCAAAAAAAAGTTACTTTAAATCTCGGGGTTTTTTTTCCATGTCCAGGTTTTTTAAAACTTCTTATCGTAAACAATTAAAAGTTAGAGGGGTTTCCCGGTTTGAGGATCTGGGATTTATATTATTTGATATTTAAACAGCCCGAAATAAGAATTGAAAAAATACAACCCCGAAATATTATACATAATTTATAATTGTTTTTCCCCCCAGAGTACAGGATCAAATTTCCTTTTTAAAAGGTGGGTCACAACTTCAATGTTAGGCTTATTTTTTTTACGGCCCTAGTGCTCAGCCTTTGGATATCAAGAATGTCGGGAAATTAGGTCTGACCCCGTTTTTCCCTTTTTTTATTAAACAAATTTCAAAGTGCAGTCTTTTAAAACAATTTTTTTAAACATGCAGTGGATTTTAATTTTTATAATTTTTAGGTAGTATTATTTAAGGCCTAAAAGGGCGTTTTCTTTTCAATAAGAGAAAAAAACCCTCGTTTCTATCAGGTTTGTAATCATAAGTGAAGCCACCAACGTAGCAAGATGGTTGGGGCCATGGCCTCCTTCCATGCATCAAACACCACATCCCAGAGCATCAAATTGGGGGGGATCTGCCCAAATTTTTAACCAGTCCAAAAACCCCCACTTCCTCTCAGCAAGCCATTCCTAACCAATATATTTTTTTGAACGACGAGTTTTCAGGGTTAAAAATTTTTCCATCCGGGTGTTTGTCAATGGGGAAAGTTTTTCACAAATATCCGGGAAATTGGATAAAAGGGGAGTGAGTTCACTTGTGGGCCCAATGCCATGCAGAAACCATCCCCGCACTCTGATACCGTGTAGACCCCAATCCATTCCGGGGTAAGAGGTCCCGAGGTCTGTACACCGTACTGGCCCCTCATTTAAGAAAAAACGACTCAAAAATTTCATTTCCCCGTCAGATGAAGTTTGTCCCGGGAAAAGCCAACTTGATCCCGGGGAGCCCTTTAACCCCAATTTCTGGGAAATCCCCTGTCCCTTTAAATAATTATAAAAGTTCGGCATCCAAGAAAGTTGGAGCAGGGTTTTAAAAACTGGGGAAATTTAGGAATGGTGCCCCGCCCTGGGGTTTACAATTTGGGGCCGGGGCCGGAGAACACGCCACAGTCCGGTTGGGGCCAACACGCCTTTCCATTTTCTGTTTCATAGCCGCCCCCCGGGGTAAGGAGGTACCTGGAACGAGCCAGACTCAAGAGAGGCCCATTTTTAAAAAACGCTGACTCGCCCCTTGACAGCCCGATCGTAAACGACATGGTGAAAGAATGGCGCGCAGGCCCCGGGATCGGGGGGGGGAGGGGAGGCGATATTAATCGTCGAACGGAGTTTAACGTCAGGGAAGACATCAATGACAAGACACTGCATTTGCTTTTTATTTTTGACGCCAAGGGCGAAGGAATTATCAAACAAATGAGGGACATCAGATGCAAGATTCTAT
Organism: Teleogryllus oceanicus; assembly: GCA_964035755.1. NCBI lineage: Eukaryota > Metazoa > Arthropoda > Insecta > Orthoptera > Gryllidae > Teleogryllus > Teleogryllus oceanicus. Next base: position 5,463 of record CAXIVR010000004.1, read on the forward strand.
AAACAATTGGGGTCTCAAAAAGAAAGACATAACCCGGTTGGGGTTCAAAATTTGCATCTTTTTAAATGGAACTGGGTTAGGAAAAAAAAAAAGAATTTAAAAAGTAAAAAATAAACAATGTCCAATTTTTAAAAAGGGGAAGGGGGCTGATCCGAAACAAAAATCAATTTTTGAATTTGCAACAAAAATTTTAAAAAACCCAAATATGCTTTTTCGGGGAGGTTCCCAAATGTCCCGAGTTGAATAAAACCAAAATTGTTTAGACAAGAGACAAATGACTAAATATCTGTTTAATTTTTGAACTTTTGTGATAACTATAAATTGGGCTTTAATTTACTGTCTTTAAAAATGTTTTTAGAAGCCCCATCGTTTGAAAAAAGGATTTTAAAATTTTTGAATATAAACAAGAAAAATGTATACTTTTCACGAAAAATTTATAAAATGTTATTTGATGTTAAAAAGTGTAAAAAAATATTTGTTAAAATGTATATAAAAAAAAGGTCTAAACGGTTATTTTATCTGATATCAAGTAATTTAATCAATGCTTAATATCTGTAATTGTTACTTAAAGATGGATATATATTTTTAATTTTATTTGAAATTTTTTTTTTTATTGAAATGGTCCCCAGAAATTTATGATTTTGAGGTAGACAGATTTTTTAATTTTGAAATGAAACAAAGAACTACCGAAATATCCAATGATCGTTTTTCTTATGGAAAAAAATTTAAGTAAACTGCCATTTGATGTTATGAATTTTGTAAGGGGCAATCATATTGAATTAAAATTTTATAAGAAATTAATTTCAAATTAGTATTTCATCTGATATCAATGTACCCTTTTAAAAAAATTTGGGTTTAAATATTAAGTGTTCATATATTTCAAAATTTACTTTATGTTTATGTTCCTTCCATGTATTTTTTTTTAAAAAATTTATCTAAACTAGCGGGGCCCCCTTTTTTGACGTAATTTTGATAGGCACTCTGGTTGAGATTCGATAATTTTGGGGGTCCCCCTGGGTTTGTCCACGGCTGCCCAACCCAAAAGAGAATCCCATCAATTTTTTCAAAATCCAAAATAAAAAGTAAGGGACTGACATAGAATTTGGTGGACAAATTGATTTTTTTTTGAAATAACCAACGGAATGGGACCAAACTGAATTGCCAAGATGCAAGGGGCTTCTGAGTTCCCGGATGAAACCCTATTTTTTCTTTATCTTTTATCTTGAGGGGCCCGGAAAAACAGCGTTACGGTTTAATTCCCGAATGCAAAAGGGATCCTCCGGTTTAACTGAATTGTACTAAATTTTAGTCCTGTCTTTTTAATTTTTTAGTCCTCTATCTTCAAATTTAGGGTACTTTAATATGGTGAAAGGTGATGCCCGGGGGGGGAAAGCGGGTCAATACAAGTTTTATACCCCCATTGATTCATTTTCCCGGGGAGGTAAGGGGGGATACGCCGTTTAAAACGCCCTGCTTCTGCTTGTAACTAGGGAACCCCTTTGGGGGACACGTTTTGCAAACATTAAGAAAAAGAAAGGGGAAAGCTTCCTCGCATCACCTCCGGCAACGGAAATAATTTAAATGTTTCCTTGGGATAATGTGTTATTTAAATTTTAAAAATTTTTGGGTGTGGAGATTATTGCAGTTAAACCTTCAAAATGATATTTTGAATTTTCATTAAATAGATGCCACATACGTCGAAAATAGTTAATTTCAAAGGGGTGCTTTCGTTTATCGAATCAGAAAAAAATTTTTTAGAAATATCCATTTATGTGCATTAGATATAACATTTAAAAAAAATATTGTTTTTCCAGTGTGATGAGTATGGGGAACATTTTAATGTAATTACGTTTTTTAAGGGAAATATTTATTGTAAAAACCCCTTTATTCCAGGATGTGTACACTTTGCTTAAATTTTGTTGCCTAAAATATTTTATGCCATTCCAAACATGAGCCAATAACTTTTTAACTTTGGGCTTTGGGGTCTTTATTGGTTTATATTAATGTACACTGGGTTACATACAAAAAATATATTTTTATTCTTTTCAAAAAAAAAAAAAATTTCCTGGATTTATGCACCATGACTCCTTTCACATTTGCCCCACCAAAAACTTTTTTCCCCAATTCACAAAATACATACATAGATTTAAAAAAATTGAAAGTTTCTCAAAGTTCTAAGTGTAAAGGGTATACAAAATCAACATCCCAAAAAAAACAAAATAAAAATTTTAACCCTTGATTTTTTTTTGGTTGACTGTTGTTGAAGAAAAAAAAGAACGAAATCCGTCCGCCGTGGTGAATTGTGACTTTGAAAGAATGAAAAAACCTTTATTTTTCATCCTGAATTTGCTAAATCCCCAGGCATCATTAATAATATCTTTAATTTTCGAATGAGTAGTATTTTGTTATTAGAATTGTTATATTATAATTGATATTTTAATTTTTTACTTTTATTATTATTACTATTATTATTTTTAAATTTTTTAAATTTTTACATTTTTAAAATTTTATTTTTAATTTTTACTTTATTATTATTACTTATTATTATTATTACATTATTATTATTGAGTATTGTAAGATAAATGACCAACTTGACGGGTTTTGTCCATTTTCCCTTTTGATCCTTTGGAAATGCTGAGATGGTCCCCTGTTTTGATTTCGGGACAGTAAAAATCTCATTTCCCACATCTGACTTCCATACAGATTGACATTGATTTGTGACTAAAAATATTTTTAAATTTATTATTATTATTATTATTATTATTATTATTATTACTACTGGGAACCGAGACCAGGGAGGAGTCATCAAAGAGCAACAGGGGATGTTGTTATCTCTGTGACGTCAACGAAAGATGATCACTGAAAACCCAAAAATTGATTCGGGGGCTATTCAGAAAATTGAAAATATCATCTTTTTGAATTAAAAAACACAGAATAAGGCAAAATTTTTAAACTATGTCGTCCAACCCCTTTTTTTAATAATGGTAACCCAAAACCATAAATGAAAAATAAAAAGAACAAGAATTTTCAAAAAAAATATCTACCGCATGTATTTCATTATATTTGCTTGGCATAAAAATGTTTTTTTGTGCAGATTTCAAATTTGGGAAATGTCAACGTTCTAATAAATTTTTTTAATTTGTAAATGTTCAGTTTTTTAGATCCCATTACTGTTCATTTGAAAAAAAGACATTTGTTTTAAAACCTTTTTAAATAGTTTTTTTAGAAAATTTATAATTGTAATCCAGCGATACTGGTTCCAATTCGAGGCCCAAAATTTTAATCAAAAAAAACCCAAAAATATGAAATTAAATGAATATTGTTAATGCCTTGTAAACTCTTGATTTAATTCGTCCAGGAGCTTTTTTTCCGATAAAAAAAAATTGTAATATCTGCAACCGGAGAAACCACGGGAGAGGTTTTCAAACCTATTTTTAAAAAGGGGAAAATAAAAATTTCATTTTGTTTAAAATTGTCCAAACTGGAGACATGTAATTTTCAAATCATTACATCAAATTTTCCCAAAATCATACAAAAAAATTTTTTTAAAAAAACTTGATGGAAACAAATTTGGCATGGGCAGCAACATTGGGGAGTTTTTCACTGCTTAAAGGGGTTTCCCCTTTTTTTTAGAAAAAGAGAAAATGGGAAATACGGTTTTTTTAAAGAGACACCAATTTAGAAAATAACACCGTGGTAAAACAACTGTTTTCCACAATATCTCTCTCGTGAAAGTGCTAATGGCAAACCGAAAATATTGTAAAATTGAACATTTTTAAATACTATTAAATAATTATCAGCATTTTGTATAACAAAGATCCTAAAAGTACAATAATAAAAAACCCTTTTGATTTAGCAAAACGATTTAAAGTTTTTTAGAAGGAAATAGAATCTTAATTTTGACCAGCCAATACATAATCTATATATATTTGAAATTATTTAAATGTTTTTTTTTGGTTTTATTATTTGAACTGTGAAAATTTTTTTAAGAGAAAACTTTGTAATAAATTAATTTCAAACTTTCAACTAAAAAAAATGAATATTACTTAATATGAAATTTCCCTTTTTATCAAAATTAAAATTTTTGAAACAAAAGATTTAGGATACGGGACCAGATGCAAAACTCCCAAAAGAAATGCGATCCGACACAATAAATAATACATAACTAGACTGTTTACTAAAAGAAAATTAAATTTTTCATTGATTTTGATGCAGGAGTGGGGGAAGGGTTTATAATATGTTGATAAAAAAGACAAATATAATTTTTTCTTCTTTTTTTTAACATTTTTTTCCTCAAAACAAAATTAAATTTTTCAGAAAAGCAATTTGACAACAAAAGGATTGGGACTTTCCGTAAAAAGCGAACCCTTTCTTTCATTTCTAAACGTCATGAGTATCTCAAGTTTTTTATCCGTTTTTATCTATTTTAAAAATAAAAAAACATTGTTAAAAAGTATAAAAAGAAAATCAAAAAATAAACGGGAATTTTGAACTCAAATAATAAACAAAAGCAATGGGAATATAAAAAAAATACTACCAAAAACTAGAAAACCCAGAGAAAGTTGTTTTAAATATAACGATATAAATGTGAACGATTAAACGGGGTTGCCCTTTTAAAAATATTTTTGAGAATTGCTGCGATCTCCCCAACTTGGGAAAAAATTTCAAAAAACAAAAGTTCCCCCAAAATTTAGAAATTGTTTCGAAACTTCTTCCAGAAATTTCAAAATAACGGTAAAAAAAATTAAATATTTCCCGGGTTTGATGAATTCCGGGTTTCGTTAAAGACTTCAGATCCCAAATTTACCCCCGTTAACTCACTTTTTTAATGACTTAATGAAGTTTCAATTTTTCAAACAGTTAAAAATTGGTTTTTTTAAAAAAGGAACAAAATAAAATTAAAAATTATGGCCCATTTCACAGTTTTTTAAAAAAATATTAGAAAATTTTTTACAGAATAAAAACCTTTTTTATAAACACGACGCGCTTAGATTCCAAATGGATTTGGGGAAAAAAAAACCAACGAAACAGTTATTTTTTCCCCAAAGATGTCCCCACTTTGGGATCAAAACGGGGACCATAAGATTTTTTTTAGATTCAAAAGTTTTTGCCCAGATCATACTTTATTTTCCAAAACCCCTTCTTTGGAATCGTATTGTTTGATTTTATGTTCATTTTAACAAGATTCAGAATTGAAATATTACTGGAATGAGGGAACATTACGTACGCCCCTTTTCCGACTCTTTCCCCGTTGCATGGATTTCCTAGATCGATTTTAGGCCAATCTTTTCTAACTTGTGAACGATAGCCCCGACGATTGAAACGGAAGAAGGTCTTGCGGATGATACAAAATATCCTTTGAAATAAAGAAACCAAATAGTAAATATCAGGTGTTTCAAATTAAAAAAAAAATTTTGAAACGAAAAGAAAAGGTTTTTAAATGCATTTTCCCCATTTAAAATAAAAAGGCTCCATTAAAATGTAAAAAAATTTGATTGATTTTAAAGGGCAAAAATTTTTTGGGTTTCTCAATTGTCAAACCTTTAAAATGGAACGTCCATTTAAATGAATTGAAACAAATTGTTCATTATGCTACGGACAGAATTCTTTCAAATCCAGTCAGTCTGCTGTTGATATTTCGCGAATGCATTCCGCCTGAGATATGGAAAAATATTCGGGGGAAAAACCCATAGTTCGATTTTGATTAAAAACGAAGTACAATAAAAACCCAAACCCCCCCACAATTCATGTGCCTTCATTAATCTGGGGAATTTTCCCAAACCGTGTCTTTTACGTAGAATCAGTTTTTTGTCAAAATGACTTGGAGAATATACGAAATGCCAAGTTATTACTATAGACAGAAATAATTTTCACGGTAAAGATCAAACCATTAAAAAAATTAAATAAAAAATGTAGAAATTATTTTACAACATTTTGCCAGATGACATTAAACGATTAAATCTGATAGAAAAGAGGGGCGACGATGGTATAGGGGGGGTATGGGACTGCTATACCCAAGTCTGGGGTTTAAAACCGACGAAGCCGTGGTTTTTTGGGCAAAAAAATCCGTACGCCTTCCTTGAGGGCGGGCTGTCCCATTTTAAACATTTACTCAAAAGATCCTCCCCTAAATGACGCCTCTGAGCAAAACAAACGCCGTTTCTGCCCGTAATATTTTTCTCCATAAAGTAAAAGGGAGGTAACGGAATTTGCGTGGTCAGAAAGGCGGCCCGGCCTGACCCGCCAGAAAATAAGGCAAAAAATTTCAATTCAATTCAATTAAAAGGGAAATCCCAAATGAAATCGTTTCGCATATCTTTTTTCTACAATTAGAGACAAACTGAGTTTCCGGAAAGTAAAAATTTTTATCAGTGATTTTTAAATGAATTTTTTTTGTACTGTTTTTAAAAAAAACGAGTATTATCGCAGCTTCTGGATCAATGAACCTATCCGACGGGTTTTCGTCCAGTGCCCCGATCCATTGAGCAAATGCTGAGATGGCCTTTTTTTTGGAATAAATGTAATCATTATCTTTTGTTTTCCCTGAATTCAGTGAGAAGATTGTTATTCAAATTTTTTGTTAATGTTTGCGGCGGGAAGTATTATCGACGGACAAATAGATAAGACCCCAAAATTTATTTTATTTGTGTTGAAAATAGATTTTATTATGCAAAAAAAAGGGGTTTGGGGGAGGTTGTTTTTCCTCTTCATTCATTAAAAACCAAATAATATGACTTGGGGGACCAAGTTTTTTTAAGATGTGCACACAATTCACTTCTTTAGCACGCAAAATATATTTAAAAGGAAGTGCTTTCTTTTTGGGATCGGGTTTTTAATGGCGGAGTCAAGAGATCTCCCTAGGGACACGAATTGTTCAGAAAGGAAAGCAAGGTGTTGGTAAAAGTGGTAAAAATTAATTCAAATTTGAACTGATTGGGAATTTAAATTTATAAAAATTTCCCTTTGAGCTAATTAATATAAAAGGGGCAGGTTTTTCCCAGAGAGAGAAAAAACGTCTTCGTATGACAGTCTTTGATGGACAAACGTTTAAAAAATTTTTAACTGTTTAAAGACGAGTTTTGAGTTTGGGCCAGCTACGGGGAACTCTATTGTTGAACTTAGAATAGTATTTGGAAAAAAAAACCCCAGAATGTTTTGTTTGAAAAAGAGTAACAATAGAGACGGACTAATGTTAATCCCAACGCCTTATTCAAATTTTTTTTTCATGGGGGGGGAACCAGCCATCTCGGCCCTGATTGAGCCAATAGCGTCGAAGGGCCTACCAATGGAGGTGGGCAATGACGACGGACAAAATGAATTTGTTTTCAAATTGGGTCAAATGAATAATTTTTTTAGTAAAATACGCTGGGCAATTAAGAAGACTAAAAAAAATTTTTTGGAATCCTAAGTCACTGAAGGAATTATTGTCCAGGGAGTGCAAAATAAAAGTTATTTTAAAACTCAATATTTATTTTAAATTTTTAAAATAAAACAATATAAAAATAATAAATTTTTTTTCAAAATAAAGGGAGAAGTAATCAGAAAAAGATTATTTATTTTCGTTGACTAAAATTAAAAAAGGAATTTAGACAATTGTCCAAATATAACTAGTGACCATTACTTTAATAGCATAAATTTTTAAAATGACATTCCATACAACACCTGTAAAATTTCAGCCATTATAAAAAATTCCTAAGGTAAAAACAAATGAAAATTGATAAGTTTTATAAATAAACGGGAAAAATTTCATCTGCAAAAACAGTCCAAAAAATCTGTTTTTTTTCAAAAAACTTGTTTCCCAAAAGCAATTTTTACATTAAACTGCATTAAAAGAAACAGTTTACCCCCCACCTATACAAGTGATAAAAGAAAAAAAAATTAATTTCTACTTTCATTAACTCAAAGCAGTTTTTTGGATTTGGGTATTTTCCAAAATATTTTGATATCAATTTATATTTTAAAAAGCATGGCTAGTTGCTCAAGGGAGGGGATGAAAATCCAAAGGTGATAATATATCCAAAATTTACTAACATTTGATACAGGTATTGAAAACAAAAAAAAATTTAGTTTTTCCCAATCATGTTATATAAGCACACTTTCCAAAAACAATATAACTAAAAAAAGAACATACTCAGAGATTACCCCAACAGACATCTCAAGAACCATCAGAAATATGTTTAGAAAATAGAAGTTCCGGGAAAATCCCAAATTTTACACAAAGACTTATAATAGTTACAAGACAGATAGGGGGGAAAAACCTGTGAAAAAAAATTTACTGCAAAGAAACCCCAAAATATTATCCCCAAAATACAATTTGTTTTTTATTAAATTGAACAAAAAACTTCAATTTACTTTCCCAAGCGTGGTCCCAGTTTGATTTTTAAATTACATATATAAAGGCAACAAATAGAATAGACTTTTCTCGAAGTTAAGTTTTAATTTTTTTGGGAGGACTTTCCTATTTTTTCCCCTACCCTTTTGCTAGCTGGACATCGGCCCAAAAAACTTTTTTGCCATTTTCAATTTTCTGATTCCAAAAGAACGAAATATTTTTAAGAGTTTTAAAAAAGGGTAAAATTTGTTTTAAATAGCTTTTCATTGAAAAAAGCCATTTAAAAATGGGTTAAGCGTTACAAAAAAATTGAAGTTTTTCCTGAACTATTTGTTTTTGAAATCATTTGAAGTAATTTAAGAATTCCACTAAAATTTCTAATAATCCTTTGAAATGAAATTTGGATGAGATATTGAAAAAAATAAAACATTTGTAATTTTTTGGAAAAAAAGTACCAAAATGAATATTAATTATATATATTAAATATAATTACCACTATTCGTTGAAAAGAAAGAAAGAAATTGAAGCATTTGAGAAATTGGGTATTCTGAAATGAGAATTTTTGGTTCTTTTGAATAAAAGTTTGATTTTTCGAGAAAATTTATGACATTATTTAAAGGATTATAAAAAAATCCCAGAAAAAAGGGGGAGCTTTTTTTGAGAAATTTTTTTGTTTTTTAAAATTAAAAGTTCACCCACATGCAAAAAACTACAAATTTAAAAAACAATTTTCACATTTTAATGAAGAACTTTTTTGAATCAAAAATTAAGGAAAGTCTCTAATTTCAAATTGTAATTAGTTGATAAAAAAAGCAATTTTTAAAATTTTAAAATTCAGAGTTAACTTGAAAATTGGGCCCTTTCCACCTTTATATTTTTATTTGTTTTCAAGAAATTAAACAAAAAATTTGGAGCCTTTTTTTGAAAAAATTTGAATATTTCATGGTTCATAAAATGTTTTTAAAAAGGGGGTTTTAAAAAAATTTTAAAAACCTTCAGATACAATTGACGGGGGTTTCTTCAATTTGAAAACAATTCTAGCATGGTTTAGGGCTGGTTTGTTCATACACAGACGTTTTATTTCCAGGGGTTTTGGACGTTTCCAAAAACGAGTTTTACTACAACGTGTTACCGGTTTTTTTTCTTCTTTTAGCAACCGAGAACTCAGGAGAAATGTTGTCCACTACATGCAGAACAGATCCTGCAAATGAAAAAAGGTTTTTTTAATTTAAAAATTAAAAACGAAAACGTTTTCATTACCCCTTTCTAGTTCATAATAATAATAATAAAAAACAAAATAATTAAAAAAAAAAAAAGAAACGTACACCTTGTTGGGGTGTTTCATAAATGACCTGAGGCACCCCCCCGGGGAAACTCGGGGACGAAATCAGCAAAAATTAGGGTCGCAAGGCTAGCTGCCGCGGAAATTAGCGTAAGTGCCCAAAAACATATCTAAACCCTTGGAGAATTTCCACAGATGTCAAAGTCAGGCCCCCAATTGTTTAACCATTTTATACATTGAATAAAATTAGAAATTATTTTTGGGTTTAATTTATCAAAATCATTAAAGTTAATATATTTATAACTTATAATTACATGATTATTAAACCCAGTGTTTTGACTTAAAACATTGATGTTCATAATAATTGTGTTTACAATATCCTCAAAAATTACATTTTTAAAATTTTTTTTGGAATTTTTAAAGACATAGTTAATTTATAGTCACAAAAGTACATGAAAAAAAGGGATAGAACCATGCTAAATTTAATCGCTTACCTTCAGGGTCTCTTGGAAACGAATGTGTTCACTCTTCTATTTTGGTTTTATTTAATTGGGGCCCAACAAGCCTAAATTGGGGGTTTTTTAGAAAAACAACGCAGAAAAACACAAACGCAAAATACAAAACGCCTGGCAAAAACGTTTAGATGCCGGGTTTACCCGGGAGTTAACAGGGTCTGGCCAGATTTCGCACCGCGCCTTTGGCCATTTGGGCCCCCGGGGGGGCCCAATGGCGGAATTCAAATTCAAAAAATTTAAAAAAAAAACAGGCCCCGGCCTATCACTGGCAGACTACGTTTGGGAACCCTTTACCGAGGGGCCAAAAGGATCCCTCGTAAAAAGGTTTTGTAATTTAATCTTTGGGTGCATTGGGAAAAATTTGATATTTGACTTTCCGGGACACCCAGCCGTGCAGACCTGGGAAAGAGTTTTTGGCGTGGGCACTTGCCCGAAATTGTATTACGCCCGATTTACGAAAAAAACGACTTTTTTTCCAAGAAGGGAAAAATTGAAAATTTTATACTCAACTGAGGTAACCAAATTAAATAATTGTTTTTGAATTTTCCCGACAAGGAGGAAATGTGGAAGACGCTTTTGGTCAGCCGATTTAGTCTGTTGTTTCAAAACTCTGACGAAGATTTTGGGTCAACATATGACATTATCGAAGGGGGTTTTTAAGGACATCCCAGAAATGTGGTTTGGGAAGCCGGGAAAGAAAGGGAACCGGTCCAAAGTTTGTCGACGACCGTCAGGCCCCCCAACCACGCGTGGGGGGGGTTTCGGCACCCTTGGGGGCGAAAAGGGGAAGACCGTCCTGTTGGTGGGGGTATATTAAAATACTTTTTTAAAATGTTTTTTAATGGGAAACTTTTAAAATGCCAGAAAAAGCCAATGATTTTAAACATAATTTTCTTTTTTTCCCATACATGAAAAAATTTCCCATGTTTCAGAAAAATTCAAACTAATGTAGAATTTTATAGTTGTTGTTCTGTAAAAATTTTCAAAAAAAGCATATTAATGAAGGATTTTGACGTAACGGGCAGGGGACGTGGCGTCCGCCAGGGGGCGGCCATCCGGTTTTAAAAATTTTTCGATACCTCCTGTAACGGTTTTCGGGGACCGGGGGGGAGCTTTTGGGCCCGGTGTCCCACGCTTCCCGAAATGAAACCAAGAAAAGAAGGGCCTGAACAATTTTAAAATTTAGACAACCAGCCTTTAAAAAAGAAAACAAAATTTTTTTGAAAAAAATCAGCATTTGGAAAAGTTTTTCCTTCCAAAAAATCTGAAACAATTATGTACATTTCACCAAAAACTTCAGAATTTTAATTCTTTTTTAAATTCCTTTTTTTTCAAAAAAATTTAATCCAAATTTGACAAATAGACAATAGAAATGGCAATGAAAAAAAATTTTTATATTTTTCAAAATTGTAAGGGAAAAAAAGATTCAAATTGAAGAGCTTTTTTTTGCTTTGGGCACTTTGACTCAAGACACTTTTATTATCATTCCCCAAAATTTAAAAGATAATAGTTCATTACCCATGTAATCTTGAAATAACTTCTCTTTTTCCTGAGGGGAAAATAACAATCCCACCATACTAATTCTTTTTTCCTGAAATCAATCATACAAATTACAATAAAAAAAATTGTGAATAAATTTTTCAATTTTGGAGTGTGTAACTGTTTCCTTCCAATCAGCAATTTTTCCCAACTTATATTGACACCAAAAAATATTTCACTACCAAAAGAAACTGGAATTCACCCCAACTTAAAAGAAATTAACAAATTTAAATTCCTATTGAGTAAATTGAAAAAACAAAAAGGAGAGCCCTGATTGTCAAAAACCCGTGGGAAAGAAATTGAAAGTTCAACTTTTTTACGCTCTTTCCTATTAATAAAGACGGTTTACAACGCAGTATTAGTGGGGTTGGGAAAATTTATTCAAAAAAATTTTTTTTTTCAGTCTCTAAGTCCTCAACTTAAAATAATGCAACAGAACACCTTTTATTTAAAAGGGAAAATTAACATTGGGAAAAAAGCGAAAAAGCACTTGCCACTAAAATGCCAGACCGCAATTCACAAATTTCCCCCACTTTCCATTTTACCTCCCCACATTTTTTGGTGGCTGGCCCCTCCCTAAGACCAACACAGCACTACCCACACCCTGATTTTTTTGGGCGGTTTCCCCCCCAAAGTCCACGGACACCTCCCTCGACCCCAACCCCACCCACCCCCCTTTCACTGCCCTCCGCCGGCCGACATGCCCCCTGGGACCACGAATGCGCCCCGCAGGCGCGCGGCCCCCATACTCCAGGGGAAAGCCCCCCCGGGGTGGCGTCCCGACAAAAAAAAATTACGACAAAGAAGATAAATCTAATCCAAAAATATTTATAGAATTCATATTTTAAAAACCACTTTGAGGGGTTTGTTTTAATAAAAAACAATAAAATTTTTGACAATACTAATATGAATTATTTTTTTGATATGGTTAATTAAAGACAAATTTCAGCAGTTTAGAGTAATGGGTTGTTAGTCAAAACGGATGGGGGTTTTTGTCCATTTTTACAAGAATTTGATTTTCAAGATCCCCCCATTGATGTTGAATGGTATGCTTTTGAATAGAAACAAAATGCAAAGGCTGCTAAAAAGATGTAGATAAACGTGTCCAACAATCTGCAACAGAACGCATTTAAAATGAAACAACGTTATTTTATACCGTTTTAAGTAACTTACTTTTTTCAATTTGATCGCCACCTTGAGGTCATTATTGAGAAAAGCCATCCTTTATGAGGTTTTAGATTCAAAAAGTAGGTTTCGTGTTGAGGCCAACTGATATGCATCGAAAGGGAAAAGTACGTCGATCATCATCCGAGTAATTTGATCAACTTGGTGTTTTGCAGAGAATTTCCCTTCAGAGAGAAAGATTCAAAACATTTAGTACATCTATTACTTTTTTGAAATATCATACACGAAAGAACAAATGTGATTTAATAAAATTTCAATGTCTCAAAGAATTTCTGACAAAAAAGGATCAAAAACCCAAAAACCGCAAATTCTAAATCCAAAGATTTTGAGATTTGGGGGCTAATGGGGAAATTCAAAAATCACCAAATTTGTTTTTTGAAATAACTTTTCTGCAATAATTTCCCCGAAAGTTATTGCATATTGGGGGACAATTTTAAAATTATTTTCGGGGATATGGTGGGAGAAGCCACCAAAACCCCTTTTTGCTTGAATTTGACAGACACGTGATGACGCTGGGGTGGTTTTCAGTCACACGCAGAAGCAGAGCTTTTCAGTGTCAATCTACTTTTTTTGGGGCGTTTCAACTACCAGGGCCGGAAACACCACTTGATTGGGACTTAAAAACGGGGTCCGACACGGAGGACAACACACGCACAAAAATATCCATGCTCCAGGCGGATTGAACCCCGGGCCCTTTTTAGTCAAGGCACCATCCCCCAGCCATAGCGACCAGCCTTTCCCGGCCGGTGCACCTTTTTCCAGAACGAATGAACCTTTTTTTACTGAAGCATAAATGATGGGGAGACCGTTTTATTAACTGGCGCCTTTTTCCCTTTTTAAGTTTCCCAAACAAAATTTCACCCATTAAAATATCCAGAAATTTAAAAGACTGAAAATATAAAAAAGATAGGATAAATTTTTTGATTGTTTAGATTACCCAGAGAAAAGAAACAGCGCGCACGCAGCAAGGGTAAAGGGGGCAACGCGCCTCCGCGTAACTGCAAGATAAAAAATGGGAAAATCCCCCCTGAAAGAGGGGCCAGATCTTTTTTTTGATTCAAATTTGGTATCTCGTTCAACTAGCAAAAAACAAGTATAATTTTACAGAAACATTATAAAAAATTTTTAAAAAATTTTTTAAGCATTTACGTTTACATTCAATGGTGGTTTTAAATACCGATTTTTTTCCCGGGTGATTAATAAAATCAATTGGTAGGCTTATTGCCCCGAAAACATTTAAGGGGGTTTTAGAGTTTATCCTGTTTCCAAGAAAAATGAGGAAGGTTATTTCTTGGGGTTTTTCTCCCAAATAACAAACTCCAACCCCGCCCATGTAACGGATTTCTGCTGCCACCGGGTTATAAATTTTATCTTTTGGTTTATGTTTTGCTGGCGCATGCAGCACAATTGTCAGATTGATAAAAAATCAGCGGCAAGTCTGAAACATTTTCCCTTTCCCAATGACCTGGGGGATTCCCGGGAACCCCTTAAAAAGGGTTTACAAAGAGGGGTCTGTCCAACCGGTAGAGGTTCTTCCAATGTGATAATATCATAAAAAAAATTAATGAGATTAGTTATAAAAAATTTACAAGAGTTACCTTTAAAATCAATAAAACTAATTAGTTCACTGAAAAAACATTAACGATGGTCTAACAGGAACGTTTGTGCAATATTTAAGTAGCTCAGCCACAGCCTTGAGAAGGTGTTGTATTTAAGACTTGACCCAAAATTTTGAAATATAATTTATAGTAAAATTTAATTTGAAAGAAAAACATTTTTTTTAAAAAACAATTTGAATTTATTGTAATTTCAATTTAAATACGTAACAAATGGGAATCAAAAGGGAAACAAGACAAGAATCGCCTTTGCTATTTATTTTTTCAGGGATCCACAGAACTTTACCCTTTCCAATAGAAATAATTGAACATGCGATAGTCATAGATTTTCTTTTATTTCATGGCGGTTGCAATTACTGGTTGATACATAGAAAAACCTGAAAAGATATAAAAAACTTTTTTAATTGTTTAAAAAAAATAGTAAATTTAAAAATATAGGGAAACGTGTTCACCTTAATAAGTAACCATGGGAGAATTAAAAAAATTTTGTTAAAGTATTAAAGAAAGGCCCTTCAAAGGGTTTTTAAATCGTGTTGTTGCGCAGGGGAATACTAAGAAACTTTTTTAATTTAAAATTTTTTCATCCCTTTTTTTTGTCCAAAAAAGGTTTAAAAACCTAATAGGGTTTTTTTTCAGATCATGAGGTCTTGTTTGTGTTGACAACACCTGAAAAAAAACATTTTTATGTTTTTTAGAAAAAAACAGAAAAGGCCTTTTAGGTCCTTTTAAAAAATTTTAACTCCCATTCTCCGGAGTAAAATTTTCCCGAATCTTTTCCGGGAAAATTTGTGTGCCGACATTTACCCTTTATAGTATGTGTCCAGTTTGGGAGGTATTTTTTAACTGAAATGAAAAAGGCTGGGTAAGGGGGCCCAGTAATCAGGGGGGTCGACAGGGTCCACTACGAACCAATCTACAGCATTTTGTCCGTTTGTTTGAACTGAGCCCTTAGGCTGTTTTTGAAAAAAATACAAGGAAAAAAAACCCTTCAAAATTAGGGGGATTTATTATCGCAATTAATTGCATTGCTCATCACGACTACGGCTTCCCGCCACAAATGTGATATGTACTGGTTTTATATCATTCCCTTTCCACCCACACTTAGGGGGCTTATTCCATAGCATTATTTTTCCCCTTAACCCACAAAATGCATAATTTTTTGTTGAAATTGGGGTTAAGAGAACCCGAACACGGAAATTCATATTCACAACCATTTACTTTTTGTATATTAATATTTTTGACAATGCGTACATTTGTGGAGCAATACCGTCGCACACAGCAACACTGACCGTCGCGACGGTGAGAGTAAATATATTACATACATGCGTATTTTTCATACATCTTGGTGAAATGAAAGTAGAAGTTCTACAGAATGGCATACACTTTCTCGTAGTAACTTTTTCTAATTTCCTTGGTGTGGACTGCTTTTAAGATCTTGTTCTATTCTCCGGCCAACTGCCATCTATCGTCGCCTAAATTACAACCGTCAACACGAGAAATTGGCACGGCCAAATTCTAAAGTCGTTCTGCACATTCTGGCAGCGCTGTAACGAGGTTAACGCCATCTTGTTCTTTCATATTATTAACTATTACAAAATAACATTCTCTACCAACTGCCGTCAACTAAGAAGCTGATAGGCTAGATTTCCCCTAGGTTGTACCCAATCATCATCTCTAGCACGAACTTTCTCTATGATATGTGTGTTTATCGCTAGGTTATACTGGCAGAAGGCACAGGGGGCGGGGGCAGTCGTCGTAGTGCAAGCCATCTCGATCGCCTACAAGATATATTTCAATAAAGATAATATTATACTTTACATCATAAATATATTCAGCACATGCAATAGAATAGGTGGATTTGAAATATGTTTAATTACATTTTACATAATCCAGATTTACTTGCGAAAAATCTATTGAATTAATTTCAATGCAAAACAACTTAATGTGAACGAAAATGACGAAACCGAGTTGAAGAAATGAAGGCGGCTCCAGGATTGGAAAAATGTTTGCGAATGAGAAGTTTTGGAGAAGTAATAGTATTCAAATATCAATGTTTACGAAATTTATATAGTAATAATTTAGGTATTTAGTATACTAATTTAGCATCTCTTGTCAAAATTGTTGTTTAACAATATTTACCTCAGAGATAATTTGAGGACCCTTCCGGGCCGTACAGCCCACGTTTCGAAATTGTTTATAAAATGTAATTTTTTCAAAATGGTAAATTCGCCATTTCCGGTTCTGGGACATCACGGAAACTTTCTCACTTCAGAATTGCAAAAACCGGAAATTGTTCATAAATTTGCAAATATTGCTTTTTTATTGTTTTCTTCAAACTGTCTTTAAAGGAGATGAAAATTCTGCAATCCGATCGGTGCTATCGCCTTTCGTTTTCGAGATATGTAATTGTTTATAAGAAATTAGTATATCATGACAATTCCCATTTGTTTGGGATTCTATTTTTTTTTTTTTTTTTTCAGTTTCCTCACAAATCTACCCTTCAATTTGTTTTGAAAACACACCATGCATTTAGCAACACTCTTTCTCCATCCGACCCTGATAGCACAATGCTGTTTGAAACTACCTCCAGAATGGAAATCGATTGAGGTCATTGCTTATCGAGTCACAATCATGGAAGCTTGAGTTCTTTACAAATGCTCCCTAAATACGTAAATGCTAAGAAGGTCGTATTATGGGAACGTACAAATTCTCCGAGCATGTGGAAGAATCAGTCGTTTCAACGACGAACCGACTGCTTTATACTCGTAATAGCATCAATATCTACAAATTCTATAATTTATTATGTTCTTTAAATGTCACTGAAAAGCATACATTAACACAATTATTTAAACTAATAATAACCATTCTTAGAATGAATAAGTTTCTTTGTAAATTTGTTGCACTTTCGTAACGCGTCTACAAGCCCTTCTGGGGGCATTGAGTACTTGATATAATGCTCTTTGAAATACTTCTTTAATGTAATCAGTCATTGTCAGTCATTTACTTTTATCCTTTCGGCCCGGGGCATGTTCACATATCCTTTTAATCGTTTGTAGAAAATCATTTCAAGTTATATTATTTAGCAACGGAATTGTAGTTTTATTGAATTGGAAATTACTTCTTGGATATTTTGGGGCTTATGGTTATGAGTATAGCGAAGTTATTACAAGTTCTAAACTAATACGAGTATGTAAAGACATTCATATATAAAATACGAAGAGACGAAGTAAAAATAATACTACACACATTATTGAAGCACACAGAAACGTAATTAAAGTACTGGATGAAAAAGATATGGCATATCACACATTTAAAACAAAATAAAATAGAGCATTCCGTGTTATGTTCACTTCGTTATGTTCACTCATCTGTCAACGAAGTAGAAATCAAAGATGAACGTAAATCTCAGTGCCTCCTTGTTTGTAACATACATAAAGTGCGATATCGGGTAACCAAAAACATCTCTTCACATTATGAAGTTAGAACGAAAAATAACAAAGGAGTTTACAAAATTGGCAAACGTTTGAATGCAATCATCAAAACTGAACCACCATATAAAAAGAAATCACCAGTTCAATACCATCGGTTCCAAATATACGGTCCTACGAGAACCTAACGCAACACCTAGATGGGTAAAATGCGGCTTTCAGTATTTACCAAATGAATGACGAAAGGATAACCGGCTAAATGCATGCGAAACCACCCAGCCAACTTCAATGGTTGTCAAGTATAATAAAATTATATTAATAAACGAAACAGAGAAAGGAACGAAATATCCCCAACATTTAAAAACAAAACTCTGAGGGACAGTTCCATTGAGGCAGCCGACCGAGACACATCGTGCTCCGATCGCGGCCAGTGAAACGTTGTTATCATACTGTCATTCAGACAGTGAACTTAGTGACATTTAATTAGTGGTAATACTCTAGTTCCACGAATTGTGAGTGTCTGAAATCAAGTACACGGTCAGCCGTTGAGCGGCAACCCTGATCAAGGATGGAGCCCTCGGTAATCGGGGCTCCCATAACCTCAACACGGCCACCTCAGGTATCTACTCAACCAAAGCTGAAAACCTACACAAATGTCATGTCAGCGGAAGTGTTTCCCACCACGGACCAGGCCATAATCATCGACTCACTAGAAGGTCTCACCATTAAAGACTACATAAAACAGTCTCTCCAACATTATTGACCCTAATGAAATTAGATTTATCTCAAGAATTGCAAACAACAGAGTATGTATTTTCCTAGGCTCTCAAACAATAGCTGAGACCCTTACAAACAATCATTGTCATTAAAATAAAAAAAATCATGAACTGAAGCTGAGACCACTTCTAACAAAAGTCAAAAGAATAATTATTTTAAACGTCTGCCCCATCATCCCACACCCAGTAATAGAGAATGTACTCACCACAAACAACATCAAATTGGCAATCAAAATTTCATTTGTTAAAACTGATATTCCTGGACAGGGGTTCTCCCATATTATGAGTTTCTGGAGACAAGTATATGTTTCTCCTGAATATGTAGGTGTACTAACTGAATTCACTACTGGCTCAACATATACGATATTTTTCACAACTGATGAAATGGCATGCTTTAATTGTCACCAAACAGAGCACTTTGCTGGACAATGCCCTTCACCCAACACTTCTAATTAAGTCTACCAATTTAAGTAATGCTCCCATGGAATCTGAACACATTAGTGAAAAACCTTGTGACGAGCCAGTAACCAATGGGAAAGACACTGAATTAGCAGATATACAATGGCACCATGATTCCATGAAAAAAATGCCCACAACTGATTCTCCACCACCCTTCTAAATCTGTACTTTCTACTAATGAAGCCAAAAACAATGAAGACATCCCAACTAATAACAACTTAGTGTCCCTCAATACCAATAAAAGATGCCTCCAGACTCACTCCTCCTCACCTTCCAAGTCTGTAAGCAACACAACTGAAACAAATAATATGGAAATACTCTCAAAACAATAAAAAGAAGAAGAAGAAGAAGAAGAAAGAGAAAAATATGGAAGAGTTGATAACCCTTATAAACCCATAATTGAAGACTCTCACAATAACTACCCCCTTACTTACATACAGTTTAAATCCTTTTTAGAGAACTCTTTCAGTGCTAATGATCCTATACTTCCAGCTACTGACTACTCATAAGACATATCATCCATCACCAGAATGATGCATAGTTTATATCCACATCTCACCAACAAAACCATAAAAGGCAGATTCACCAGGATTATCAGGAAAAATCAACTCAGTACTACATACTGAGATGAATCAAGCACTGAACAGACTTTCCCGTATAGAAATCAATACAGTCAATGAAAATTCTTCAGTGGAAGAATTTCATTTCACATGTTGATTTCCACAAGTCACTGGTTTTGATATCCGGAGCTCAGAAGGACCATGGACGGGCGGTGTCTTTGCTTGGAGTGGACTGTATATTGGTTGTTGAACGGAGGTAGGCAATCCACCAGTCCCTTTCGACGCTCGTTAGAATTTTGTAATAATGGTTATCATGGAAACACACTCTTACCATGCAGAATGATGTTTAATTACCTTGAGTTGTCACAATTGTTTTTACAATAACAATACACTGGTTATTGTTCTCAGTGTGAGAATACAGGAATCTTCCATCTTGAATCACGAAGCGAAATGTGCTCGCCTGGAAACTTACTTGCAACTTCGTGTGAAATAATGATTAGTTCAATACATACACAATGCTGAACTATAACAAATTGAAACAATGTGGCTTTCACTTGGCACAACATAAGCACAGAATATTACTTCTGCATAAGAATTTACGTGATGTTTTTAACACGGAGCCGGAGACATACTTCTCGCAAAGGCTGCTTCTCAGCGACTGATTTATACACAATGCTGAACTACAACAAATTGAAACAATGTGGCTTTCACTTGGCCACAACATAAGCACAGAATATTACTTTCTGTATAAGAATTTACGTAATTTTTTAACACGGAGCCCGAGACATACTTCGCAAAGGCTGCTTCAGCGACTGAATTCTTTTCGGTTGCGGGCACGCGAAGAGGGGATTTGAACTGATTTGAACTGGCCAATTAGCGACTGCTTTTCCAGCGGTTGCAGTATGGCGAAGAGGGGTGAATTTGAACAGTCCAATAGGCAACTGCTAGAATTTGAAAATATTCTGGAAGGTTCGGGTGGCCGAGGCGAATTATCACGCGGCGCAGTGGTGCCGCTCGGCTTATGGAACTTTCCATGCCGCGCTTCCGGTGTTGCCGCCTAGGGCGTGGAAAGCGTTTTATATTTATACGTCCCTTTCTGCTTTTGCGTGTGGGCCCGAACAATAGCTTTTACCCCAGACTAGATAGTATACAGTACTTATGTAACCTAACACACCCTGACATCCTCTGTATCCCAGAGACCAACTACAAAGACTCCAAGCATGGCAATATCAAAGGGTATAATTGCTCCTTCAAAAATAGAATGAACTCCAATCATGCCAGTGGCCATGTAGCTGTATTCATCAAAGACCATATTCAATATCAAGACGTGAATATTCAATCAAAAATTGAAGTCAGTCCTATAAGGATCTTGTCACCTGTTCAAATTAATATATGTAATATCTACCTACCAAATAGCTACAAGTTTGATGAACAAGAAGTAACATACTATTAACTTGATGAAAAAACTATTTCATAATGCGGGATTTCAACAGCCATAATCTGACTTGGAAATCCAATAAAACTGACAACAGAGGTATTACGCTTGAGAAAATATTTGATAAACAATTGTATCTACAATTGTTCTTAATACTGGAGAACCTACTCACATCAATAGCAGTAACAACAATTACAGTGCCATTGATATTTCCATTTACTCCTCCCAATATGCCTATAAATGTTCATGGAATATCTTAGATTACCCCTATGATAGTGACCATTTCCCTATTTTTATAAACATTAACAACACTCCCAACATGTATAAATATGACCAAGCAATCCCAAGACGCAATTACAACAAACCTAACTGGAAAAGCTATAATGATATGATCAAAAAGTACCTACCTAATACTAATGTTCTTCTAGAAACAGAAAACATCGACACTATCTATCACAAAAATCGATTCATTTAACGATGTCACAACCAAAGCTGCAAATGGATCAACTGAATTAATCAAATCAGCAAACAGAACCAAACTACTCCATTGGTGGAATGACAAATGTAAATTGGCACTCAAAAATTCCAAACATGCCTTCAACAAATAAAAAACAATACTGAATAAAATAAAATACAATACAAAAAGATGAGAATTACAAGAAGAACCATAAAAAAGTAATGCAAACTCTTGGTACAATTATCAATATATAATATCATGTTTTATCACATCCGTATCATGCCGTATCACACGTATCATGTTGTATCACATATAATATCAAGTTTATCAATACATACTAATATTAGTGAGTCATGGGCAAAAATAAAAACTATCGAAGGAACAAAAAGCGGTAAACAAATACATTTTTTACCGTCAAATAACCAAATCATTACAGACCCTAATAAAATAGAAAATTCAATTGCATGCAGCTTTGCCAAAACTTCTAGCTCGAAAAACTATACAGAAGCCTTCTTTCAACACAAAAAATATCAAGAGGACCTCACAGAACTTACAAATAATGAAGACTTGGCTACTTATCACCATCTGAATGATCCTATTGAATTAAAGAACTTAAGTCTGCTATCAACAGGACTAGGAACTCCTCACCTGAACTAGACAACATTCCACACATTCTTTTGAATAATCTACTCCTAGAAGGAAGACATTACTAAAATATATAATAATATGAGATAAAATGTATTTTCTGAGCTTATGGAAATAGCCATTGTATATCTATACCAAAGCCTGGGAAAGACCTACAAAAATGAAAATTACAGATCCATTTGTCTAACATGCACATGTGCAAAATTCTGGAAAAAATAATTAACGTATGACAGATGATTTCTAGACTTTAAAAAATATCACATTCAACAATCAATTTGGTTTCAGAGCAGGACACTCAACTACTTATCACCTAGTAAGTATTGATACTTACATCCAAAAGCTCCTTGCTAACAAAACAGCATGTTTGAGCAGTGAGCTAGACATTTAAAAGCTTACGACATGGTGTTGACCCATAAAATATTGGAAAATTACAAGAATATGGACTTAAAGTCAACATATTTCAATTCATCAAGACTTTCTACCAAAGAAAGAACTTTAATGTGAGAGTTAATGGTAGCTTATCATCAGTACAACATCTGGAGAATGGACTACCACAAGGTGCAGTACTTAGTGTTACCCTATTCCTATTGGCCAGTAATGATGCAGGCTCCGAAATCAATCATCCGGTAATCATAAGAAAGTATGCAGATGACATTACCATTCTTTTTTTTATGTATTTCTTCTTGTTCGACAATACAGTCTTTCAAGGGTTTTAAAAAACATAAGATTATTACATGACAGTTTTGGTTGGCTATCCATAAGGTAAGTGAGGTTTAAACCTGACATAATTATTGATTTAATGTTATTGTTAATTAAGAGAAAGAAATATGATTATGTTAAGGAGCGGAGGGTATAGTGGTTTACGGGGTTTTAATTTGTCTTTGGGAAATCTTGACTTTATGCGTGGGTGGACATCTTTGCAGAGGAACATCTGTTACAACCAGTCCTAAGATTATACAATCTGCCCTAAACAATCTACATGGATGGTCTCCCAAATCAGGTACTATATTTCAGTTTCTGAAACTCAATGTACAGTATTCTCCAGACAAAATATTGTGAATCAGCCCATTTTAAAAAATGGATCTACATAAACTAAAATTTGATCAAAATATTAAAATTTTAGGCATGCATTTTGACTAAAAAATTAGCTGGAAAAGACAAATTTTAGTTGAGGAATATAAAAAAATACTCAAGGCATTTCCAATAATAACTGGGAGCAGATAAACATCCAGCTAATGACCCAAAGAAAGTACGATCCAAGATCGATAGGGATCCATTATATGTGATTCAGCTAGCAAAAAGACCTTAAAACGTGATGTTATACATAATAAAGCTCTACGAATAAGCACTGACTGTTTTAACTAGCCCCATGGTCATCATTCTAATAGAAGCCAAAGAACCAACTCTAGCTCATCATAGACAAATGCTAACCCCAAATATGCCATAAAAAAAGAGAGTCAAATAATCCTATAATCTACCACGTGTGACGTACTGAAAATTAATAAACAGACGACTGATTCTAAATAAAAATATATGCATATATTTTACACAATAATTTCATGGAATTTTTGAAACGAAATCCTGGCAACCTTTTTGTTCCCTTAGCCGCAAACCCGCGACTGTCCCTAGGCCAGCCCAGGACCACTGTCAAAGCAAGCAAGCAACGCGTGGTCAAGTGTCGGTCACTGTGTCCCCAACCACCGTTATCACATGGCCTGACGCCAAACCGGTTTTCGCCTCGAAGGTCGCGTGCTAGAATAGCACCGAGATATCACCTGTCTTTCTACCCCTCATATCCGTGTGGGGGCCGCCTTGGACCTTGGGTCACCGGCGTCGCCTTAGTGTCACTTCGGCGCCTGATGCTGGGGGGCGTCACTAAGGCCGGCGGTCAGCTTTCCCCAGGTTCGCGACATCGTCCCTGCCTGCACCCTAACCTTTTCCATAGTTATCGAGCCGGGCTTCCCGCACCATCCCTTGGCCATTTAGCACGTCCTCGGGCCCCGGGGCGTTTTAACCGCCCCAACCGCATCCGGCTTGGCGTGGTGGTGTAACGGTTTTCCGGGCCCGGCTCCACATGACGCCACATGATATATACCAAAACTTCAAAATTACTACAAAGAACAAAAATGCTTTTTATCAGTATACCAAAGTCAAAAACCCACTAAGACAGCTAAACTTTCAGGGAATAGATATTAATGGAAAAAGAAATAACAGTATACTCACCATGGACAATTCCTGAATAGTAGCAGATATAACACTGGACACTTCCAAAATGAAAAAGGGATAAAAAGATATGAAATAAAATTTCAAGAAATATAAATTAAATACAAAGATTCCTTAAAATCTATACTAAACTTATCAATAAGTGGTGGAAAATATGCAACTACAATTCCCGATGTAATTAAAGATGTTAAATTATAAACAGACTGCATTCCTACACTAGTACTACTAGCTGAAATATGCTCTATAATGACAGCCTTCAAAATGTCACAAAACTCAGAAATTTCAATTTGTCATATTCTCTACTCTCTTGAAGCAATAAACAATATTCACAAAATACTCTACCCAGGTATACAAATGAAATATATCACATTATACAATCTAAAAAAGGGTCTCATAATTGCCTGGGTACTAGATTACAAACAAAAGCCTGAGCACAACACAATGAGCCTTGAAGAGGAAAATGTCCCTGAGACTGAAAGTATTTTAACAATACCAACACATGCAAGGGGTTTATGGACACATATCAAGAAAGTAATCGATGAAAAGTGGAGCAACCTATGGAAACCAAGGAACCAGGACTTACACAAACAAGTTAAAAATTTGACTCCCGCAAAAAGTCCAAAAATTTCAAGAAAAGAGCAAATAACAATAAAAGGATAAGAACTGGTCACAAGTTCAGTCATCAACACTTCTAATGGAAATCCTCACCCACCTGCCAGCACTGTGATACCCTTCTTAACTTTCAACACATCTTAACTAAATGCCGGCCATGTCACGCTGGCACACCACCATAGCACAATCACATCAAACCAAGTGGAATATTTAGTACTCATTTATTACTAATTTCTACCAAAAATTAAATTTATTACTCCTCCCGTTTATGAAATAAAGGTGTATTTAGTAATATACGCAAATGTCGTGCGGTTGCATATCCATTGTGTTTGATAATTTTTTCTCGTAAACCGCTTGAGTAATGACTTCATTTTAGAGTAATAAATTAGTAACAAATGTCTCTAAACATTCGTATTAGTTTGGATCGTTTGTGCTCATTTTTGAATTGGTTGAAGTGTGACAGTCACTGCAGTACAACCACCTTTATTTCATAAACGGGAGGAGTAATAATTTAATTTTTGAGTAATAAATTAGTAATAAATGAGTAAATAAATATTCCCCTTGTTTGATGTGATTGTGTATGGTTGTGCCAGCTGACATGGCCCTCAATGCCCTATGTTTCAGCACAGCAGAGATACTTAGAAAATGATTAACTCGAATTGATGCTATCATCCAACGAATTCATGCTATCATCCAACGAATTCCAAAATAAAATATTAAAATTTGAAGAATACAATTCTTAAAGAAATCTAATTGTAACAAGTATATTAGATAGATACTGGAAACTAATATTGTAACTACGAAAATAATATAATGTCTGTCTCACAAATTTGTATATACAGTAAGAGTGTAACATAATGTTAAATTGCTGTATTAATATTGTTAAGTTGTATTTAAAGTAGTCGCTAATTACCCCTGAGTTTTTGATGCGACTTTAATTCACAAAAAAAAACCTCTGAGACTTCGACGAAAAGGAGATCTGTGCCATTCGCCATCTGTGCGTCAGTCTGCGTCTGGACGTCGTCAGTCTGCGTCTGACGTTGTAGCGAGCGGACGTGTTTTTGGATCGCTCCGCCCAGGTATAGGATAATGGGCTGCGACTTGCAGGCGTACCGGCCCGCATCGGGGCTGGACGCCCGCGTGGCGTGCGTGCTGGGAAAGGGTAGCGTTGCGTTCTTCTCTAGACGGCTTTGCGTTGCTTGTCAAGCAACGCTGCTAATCATTGGGGGCGTCGAGATGAATCCTGGCCCGGTGTCCGACGCGACGTGGCGCACCAGTAGATGTTCCGTGGAGGTGCGTCGAGTGTTGTAACGGCGTGGGTGGGCTGCGCGATGAACTGGCGCGTCTCCGACAGGAATTCTGAAGGTGACGGCGAAACTTTCTGCCACTCAACGGAGCTGCAAAATCTGAAGGCAGCAACAAGGGTGACAGAGATGGAGGTGACAGCAGCGGCCGCAACGGAAGAGGCAGTGACGGTGGCACAGCCGACCACAGCAGTCCTGGCGAGCTGAGGTGACCTCGCCGGCCCTGGCTGCCGCGCCGGCCCTGGCTGCCGCGCCGGCCCTGGCTGCCGCGCGGCCGCCGTCCGCGCCGCCGGCCCCGGCTGTGGCATCGGCGGCGACGGCAAATTATCAGCAACGTACGCATCTGTTGGAGGGCGGCAAAGAAAAACCGTGAGGGGTCGGGCCCCAAAAAGTGTGTTGTGTCGGTGACTCTATGTGCGTCACGTGGGTCACGCAAACCTACAGGTAAAATGCTTCCGGAATCCGCGTTGAGCAATTGAAATTGCAAATAGAAGCCAGCGATGGGAAGCACCGGACACGTCATCATTCACGGAGGCTCTAACAACCTTCGGAGATGTCGCTCGTTTGACTACCTAACGGGCGAGATCTACGAACTTGGGGAGCAGCGAAAAAGCGCTTTCCATCCGCCCGCATAGTGCTGGCGGTGTCATTCGCCGCCGGGATGTTTGGTCCCGTAAAGTCGCTAGGTGAATCGCGACATGGACTATGTGGCAAAAGCGCTCGATTCACCTTTGTGGATCCAAACGGGTGGATCTCGGAGAGCGCCCTAGGTCGGGACGGTCCACCTCAACCGGAGGGGCGTGGCGGCACTCAGTGGCCTCACACCAGAGTTGTGAGTTCTGCACACGCCGCCGGTCGCCCGATGACGCTGTGAATGTCCGTTGATCTTGCGCCCTGCGGTCGAATGGCGGGCAATGGCGATAGGAGCGGAGGCTGAGGGTTTCGCTCTGGTGGCGGAAGATTCAATGGTGACGTGTGTGACGGTGGAGAAAGCGGAGACCGCGGAGACGAAGCGGCGGCGACGGCGGCGACGGCGGCGACGGCGGCGACGGCGGCGACGGCGGCGACGGCGGCGACGGCGGCGACGGCGGCGACGACGACGGCGACGACGGCGGCGACGACGGCGGCGACGACGGCGCGACGACGGCGGCGACGACGGCGGCGACCGTGGCAGCGGCGGAGACGGCGGCGACGACGGCGGCGACCAGATATGTTCAGGTGAGGAAGGGCTTAAGATTATTGCAGGTAAACTGTCGAAGTATAATTAATAAAACCATTGAGTTTTGGAACTTAGTTGATACATGTGATCCAGATATAGTGATAGGGACAGAATTGTGTTAACAGATGAGGTAGCTAATTCTGAAATTTTACATTACGGTTATAAATTATATCGAAGAGATAGAAAACAAGAGGCGGGGCGTTTTTCTGCGTCAAGACCTCGTTAATAGTTGGGAATAGTTGGTTTAGTAACAACTTTGAAATGTTAGGAATGGTAATTGACGTACTAGATAATTCCGTGGAAATTATTGTTGTTACAGGCCGCCAAACGACGGTTATGAAATTTTAGATGAAATCGGTGATAGGTGGAAAACAGAAACGGTCGTTCTATTCTTGTCGCTGGCGACCTAAACTTCCCTGACGCTAACTGGAAAGGAGAGGTATGCGACAGGAAAATTCAAAAGCGCGTCAATCGACTAGTATGGGAGCAGGTTTAACGCAGGTAGTCGACCAACCCACGCGGCAGAGCGAATTTTGACATTTTCCTTGTTCACCCTGCAGAAATGTTCCTTTCTGCGACGTCTTCAGGATTAGCGACCACAAAGCAGTGATGGTAGAAGTACAAACAAATGTAATTACGCGACCTAAGGTGAAAGGAACGATAGTCAGGCAATATAGAAAAGCAAACGTCGAAGGTTTATGTAGTTTCTTAAGGGAAAAATACGACTACTTTCTAAGAACAGAAGGGGTATGGAGGAACAATGGGGGCTTTAAAACAATCGTAGAAACAGCTTTAGATACGTTCGTTCCTTGCAAAATACTGAAAAGTAATCCTGATCCTGAATATTATAACGGCGGTACATGGCGTTTAAAGAGAAAAGTTAGACTAGCATTTAATAGGAGACATCGAGCATTGCTGACATGATAACTTTTAAAAATTCTACAGGGAATTAGAAAAGAAAAGAAATTGGCATGAATTATTTTTAAGAAATATTTTGGAGACAGGAAGAAATAATTGGTCAGATCTTTACAAATATGTCCGCAGACGCCGGGGAATAAGGAAGAAATTCAGGAAATTCTAGACGCAGATAACGCGCATTGCACGGCGACCAAGCGAAAGCAAATGCGTTCAACGCGTATTTGTATCAATATTCAAACCAAAACGGGCGCAGGAGCAAGTTCATTATTTTCCAATAGAAACCAGTTCAAGCTTCATGCATGGGAACTCCGCAAACGTATAAAATCACTGAAAAACGGTAAATCACGCGGACCAGACGGCATCTCGACAGATTTATTAAACTCGGTGGGGAGGCAGTATTGCCGTATTTGTTAAGATTATTCAATGTTTCAATCAATAATGCAAGTCTACCAGACGATTGGAAGACAGCTATAGTGGTCCCTATTTTCAAAAAAGGTGATAAAAAGAAAGTTTGTAATTATAGACCAGTATCGCTCACATCAGTAGTATGCAAATAATGGAGCATTTAATAGCCGGGTACATTCGCCGCGAATGGGAAAAAGCGAACTGGATTTTTCACGGACAGCATGGGTTTAGAAGTAATATTCGTGCGAAAGCCAAATCGTTTCTCTTTGCAAGATCTAGCTGACGAAGTTGACGCGGGTGGAGGGTGGATGCAATCGTAATCGACTTTGCGAGCATCGACGTAGTACCGCATAACCTACTTATCAGGAAATTATTAACTTCAGGAATTGATGCTAGAGTTGTGAAGTGGGTAAGCGAATTTCTTAGAGACAGGAAACAAAAAGTTCGAATTGGCACTCAGTTTTCGACTACGGTTATTGTTACTTCAGGGGTTCCAGAGGGAAGTGTCATAGGGCCATTACTTTTCTTAGCGTACGTAAATGATCTCCACGTTAACATACAATCAAAGGTGCGTTTATTTGCAGACGATTGTGTTATATACCGAAAAATCAAAAGTAGCGCTGACGAACAAATATTACAGCAGGATTTAGAACATTTACGTGATTGGGCTGAAAAAAATGACATGGGAATTAACGGATCGAAAAGCAAAACAATAACGTTCGGGCGGGACGAAATTATGAGGAACCAGACTATCGTTTAGGTGAGGTCATCATCCCAAGAGTCTCATCATGCAAGTATTTAGGCATTCAATAGATAGTAAATTAGGTGGAGAAGCATATAAATCAGGTAGTTAGGAAAACGTGGAAGTCTTTGCATTTTGTAATGCGAATTCTAAAGAAAAGCTCTGCAAACGCAAAGAATTAGCATATTTTTCGCTGGTTCGCCCTCTCATGGAATACGGAGGATGTTGGGATCCATACAGAAAGTCGCACCGGAAAATCTAGATAGAATACAGAGAAAAGCGAATAAGTTTACCTACAGAACTAACGCGATAAAAAGGCATGGGAACCTCTAGAAATGAGAAGAACAAGGAGCGAGGCTTTGCGCTTTTATAAATCATACGTAGGTCAAACAGCTTGAAGGAAATTCAGGTTAGACTAGAAAAACCAAATTATTTCGGCGAAGGATCACACTCACAAAATTGAACAAGGAAACAAAATTCAGATCTTGGGAAATTTTCTTTGTAACAGAACAATTAAAGATTGGAACAGTTTACCCGCAGCAATTTTCAAAGCCTTTCCTCAAGTGTCCGAAGTTTTAGAAAGTTAGAACAATATGATAGTAATAGACATTAAATAAGTGCTGTGAAGTGCGTGAAGTGCGGTAAGTGCTGTGAAGTGGTGAAGTGCGATGAAGTGCTGGTCAGTGTAACTCAAAGCAAAACAGTGTAGTAGTAGTGTAGTGTAGTGTAGTGTATGGTGTAGTGTAGTGTTGTGCAGTGCAGTGTCGTGCAGTTAATTGTAGTGAACGCGATCGATGAATTAAAAACAATAAATTTAGCCAATATTTATGTAGCTTGTATTAAATTTTAGCATCACTGACATATAATTATAATTATTATATATCATACGAGTTGAAATATTTTATAATACTTAATATTAGTGATAGTATGATTATTGCATGTTCGTTTGTACTGTACTCCTTTATTATTATTGTATTATTATTAATATCGTTATTATTATTAATATTGTTGTTATTATTAATGTTCAGTGTTATTCTTATTGTAATTATTGCTAATTAACTGCCACCGGGTCCTCCGCCAATTGCAGTTCAAAATAAGTGTATGTATGATTCTTCTAAGGTTTTATTGTTCTATTTTGGAAAAATGTAGAGAAAAATGTTAGGGCTTAAGAAAATGTTTTCTTGTAAAATGTCTTAATTTTAAGCACAAATAGTGCTTAAAAAAGTCCTCGTTTTTTCAAACAATTTTAAAATGATCGTTTTTAAAAAGCTGATTATCTACAACAGATTCTGGTCATGGGAAGAATCTCTACCTTCAATTTTGTAGTTTTGAAATGTTAAGATTGAAGAATTTTCAAAATACTGAGTTTGCGGAAATGAAACTAACACTACTTTGTTTCGTCGAGAAGAAAATTTAAAGAAAAATTGATATCAATTTTAGGAAAAATGTTCAAAAAATGTACAACTGTCAACATTCTACCTCTATATTTTTGATAAATTGTACATTATCTTGTTTTCATTCATTATCTTATTTCAGAATTTGCCTTTAAAGAACATTTCTCATGAAGAAAAAATCTCTAACTTTAATATTGTAGATCTAGAAAGGCGCCGAAAACCTTTTTCGACGTTTTATTTTTCGAAAAATTAGATATTTCGACGAAAATCTGACCTGCACTAATCACTTAAGCGTTCTTCTCTCTATCCGAGTTCAAAATTACGTGAAGATGTTTGGAGTCATTATTTTTAGAACATTTTGAAAATGTAGAAGTTGTTCATAGAGAAATCTCAAATTGAAAATGTTCGTCTCAAACTCAGAGGCCTGAGTTCCTTTTAATCGAATGAGGAATATCAATTTTGGAAAACAAATCGGCAGTACGGTTAGGCGCTAGCGTTGACTAGAGACGAACGAACGTATAGACAAGACGTTTTGTCGCTAATCAATTTTTGTGTATCAGGAACCCCAAAAACATGGTTTCCAATTACAGAACGTGTTAGAGGAAGATTATGGAATATTCTCGTATATAAACACGATTTACTAACTTTTTCGTGACCAGGACCTGCAATACGAGTTTCCTCTCGAAATCCGCCGGCACACGATTACAACACTTTCTTGTCACGAAGGAAGCATGAGGAAGTAAAAATGTGTCATAGCGCCAAGATAGAAGCTGGAAGAGGATGGGAAAACAGAAAGCTAACTCCAGACTAAACGTATTACGAGACTAACGAGTACGAGAAAGTCTGTGCCAGTTTGGAGTAACACTAATTAACCTTTGAATCTCAGAGGAAAAGCAGAGTACACATAACACGTAAAGGTGTAGTAACAGCGAATTGTTGTGTTTCCACTGCAGCGTCTCGACTCGGGAGGTCGTAGGTTCGAGTCCTGGCGGTGACAGGATGTTCGACACAGCTTTCAGGTAGGAGAATTCAGTCGCTGTCTGGAGGCGAATTCTAGCGGCCGGCTGCTCTGATCGGTAGTTTTCCGTGGTTCTCCGATCAACACCAGACTAATGCCGGAGCAGTACCCTACCAAACGGGCCACGGACCGCGCGCGATCTTTCCTTCACTTCTTGTCCTATCCTCTCCCCACACACCACACACATTACACTAATGTTAATTTTATCTAATGTAGTGCATGTTAATGCACTACACTACCACATATTCCAGGGACCGGTCGGAATCTAGAGCTTGTGTCAAGTAGGGCGGGTGCCCCGCGGTTGGTGGGAGAGTCCTGGTTAGAGGGAAACCCCGTTAGCCGACGGAGGTCGGCGCCTGATCTCGCCATCCAGCGGGGAAGATCACTGCCATCTCCCGAGGGGAAACATGCACACACGTACGGGACCAATGACTTCAAGCTGTTGATACGCCGAGGCATCTTTCCAAGCTGGGCAACGCACAGCCGCGCCATGAGTTATGCTCCAGTCTAGTTTCTGACAGTTGAAGGTGATAACTGAACTAAGTACATGTTTTGTATGTATAGAGAGTCGGAATATTACGAAGTGTATACTTTAGCAGAATAACTCCTGTACTTACTGGATGACATCATGATGTATATTTACTAATAGCAAACAACAAACTAAGCAGAGCGTGGTTCCTGATACGAATGATGGCAGAACTTAATACTTCCTACAAAATGGAAACATTGAAAACGCCAATTACGCAATATGGAAACGCGTATGAAAGCACGTTAAACTCTCGTCAGATATTCTCGAAATCATAGAAGGCGACGAACCTGAAAGAACTCTGGCGATGAGGTACGAGAGAAAATGGAAAGAATGGAGTACAAACGATGAAGTCATGGGGCTCATTGTAATGACATTTTCTGACGACCAGCTTTTCTTGTCGGACTTATTATGGCTAAAGATTTATGGTTGACATGCAAAACGTCACGAAGGTCAGGGAAAATATCGACTTACCACTAAAGACAAAACTTGCAAAATTGAAAAGGGAAAACGAGTGTATGAAGACTATTTAATACGTGGAAGGCATCGTTTGTGAAATTAATAAATTGGGTATTAAGTTGAAGACAATGAACCTATATCATATTCTGAATGGTCTTTCCAAGACGTATAGCGAAGTTTCAACTGCTTTGATTACTAACTCCAATACGACGTTCGAAACGATACGAGATCATCTTGTCCATTACTATAACATATTTCTAAAACATTCTGATAATAAATATCAATATCAAATAATAAATATCAATATCAAAAATATCAATGCACACAGAGTCAAGGAAAAACGAAAGATGGTTTGTTTTATATGTGGTAAAATAAGACACAAGGCCAAAGTTGATCCTGGGTTTAGGTACGGTCTTGGTTCCTTTTATGATCATTATTTCTCGCGATTCCTATGGTTTATAGTTGCGCGGTTCACTATAATAACTGAATTATTTATGTTCAATGTTAAATGAGAAGAAGTCACCTGATAATTTGTTGGCGTGGAATTGTGTGTATTTTCGCATTTCAAGTCTTCTTCAAATAGGTTTGTGTGTCTACTGAGATGGAAGGTATGAATTTTCTTAAAAGTGAGTGATCCCTTTAAAATAAATTCTCTTGAACGTGAGGGAGGTATATAGAACAACGTGAGCGCCGGAGCGACAGCGGAGGCGCGAACTAGGTCTGAGAGCGAGGCCGGAAGGTCGCGAACGTAGCACGTTGGATCCAGCCGGGTAGCGACGTGCGGACACGTCGCGACCACTTGGTGAAAAATGCGTTGGTTACAAATTAAATTTGTAGCGTGAAAATACGAATAATCAGTTCACTTAATGAGAGATGCGTTACGGAGATTTATACGTACAGTGGGCTTTGGATCACGGGGTAGCTATTCTCCAGATCTACCTTTTTTAAATAATTATATTTATTGCTGTAACATCATGAACTTAACAACACGCGAATACTACGTATAAACAAGGGTTCAGTTCATGGAGTCGATTCTCTTCTAATGAACCGAATCAGTGAGTCAAAGGAACCGCCACCTAAACTTCGGATTTACAGGCCAAATTCTGTTGGATAAGAAAAGTGGATGGTTATCAAAAAATCACGATGCTGACAACTTCTAAATCAAAATCTGTTTGAACAAAGAAAACTCATTCAATCAGCATAATAATACATTTAAGTGGCATAAACCTAATGATGGAAAAATCCTGATTCTCATAACAAGAGAGAATTCTATAATAGCTCATGATGATATTGAAAAAAAAATGTGGAACATAAGAAGAATGTATCGTGGTTGTTAGATTCAAGATGCAGCGTCCATATGACGTCACAGCGCGAAATTCTTAGAGATTCTACACCTTCTGTTGTTGAAATATCCACTGCTGTGTCTGGTAGAAAACTTATTTCTGATTTGGAGGGTCATGTCAACGGTTTTTGCATTACAAATAAAGGGATAACCAAAGTTCAAAAGGAAAGAGTTTTGACGTTTCTAACTTAGAAACGAACCTACTATCGGTGTCTAAAAAGTTAACAAAGGCAAGAAAATAGTTTGGATGGTTATGAGCAAAGGTCTATGGCATGGAACGGAAATGATAGTTAACGGTACCTTTGATGGAGAAAATTTTATGTTCAATATGGAAATTGACGATGGTGTCAATTTGAAGAATATCGCAGCTAACGAGTGAAACGTTCTCTGAATTGTATTAAATCTAATTATACTACAAAAGTGTAGATGTGTTGATGATTTTTAAATTTGTTATTTTGTCTGCTAGGGAAAAACTGGGTTAATTAATTTTTAATTCCTGACAGTTATTAACTTGTTCGATGGGCTACAGGTATTGGGATCAGGGACCGAAAGGTTTGAATACTGGGAATAATACCGGTATAATACCGGTATTTTCCATACCTTTTCAAATACCTTTATTCCTTTTTACTGGGAAAATACTTTTATAAGACGTCTATACCGGTATGGAGTCCATGGTATACCGGTATTATACCGTATTTTCAAAGAAGATATAGCCACCATCCATACATGTGAAAAAAAAGGTTACTTTAGTTATAAAATCTCGAAAATGTAGCTTACCATCCATACATGTTGGAAAAATAGGTTATTTTTGTTATAATATCTGCAAAATGTTTATTAATCAAATATCATTTCAAAAATTGTATTTATTGTTTAAATTATTATTTTGTATATATATATATATATATATATATATATATATATATATATATATATATATATAAACAATTGTTTTAAAATTTTATTCTCATATTGTAAATGTTTTGGTTCAAGGTTTAGTTTTGCATACGTTGTATGTATTGAAAACTCTCTTAATTTAAATTTGGAAAAGTTGAAATATGAAATAATAATTATTGTTTCCCAAATTGAAGAGAACCTTTCTTAGTATGGTTCATCGAGCTATCTCCCATCTAACCTGAAGATGACCTGCTTCTTTTATTTTAATGGAGGGCTGTCAACGTATGCGCCGTGCCGTAGGCTAGGACCGTATCTTCCTCCCTGACCCCCCTTTTGACGAACTGAGGAAGCGTTGACACCTTGAGATAACCCCAACGCCTGCTTTCAGGTCCAGTTTTGTTATTGTTAAACAATGATTTTCTTTTACCATTTAACAATTAATTTTATTATAAATTAAATAGGGCTAAAATAAAATGTATTTTAGCCTCTTTATTATTATTATTATTAGCTATTAACATTGCATGGGCAAGGGTTCCTCTACGCGGGTAGCTAATTGTAAATGCATCTGGAGGAGCCCACTTGAGAAGTGTTTTTCCTTAATAAAAAAAATATATACTAACATTATTAATTAATAAAAAGTTTATTAATTTAACATATTTACTTTTAATTAAAATTAACGTTTAATTTAAAAAATTTATAAATTAACAAACAAAATAATAAATTAATTTACACAAATTTAATGAAAACCCTTTAAAATTTAATTAGTTTTAAATTTTTTAAAATATTTATTAAATTAATTAATATTATATAGTACTATCCATATTTTTCTAAAGGGAAATTTTCTTAAATAATACATGGTGTAAATTAAACATGTTTCAATATTAAATTTGAATTAAAATAACGCTTCTTTTTCCCTTGGAAAAATAGTTAATATGTCTATTGTTGTCAAGTAAATTTTTTAATTTTTTTTAGTTATAATTATGGTCAGAATAAGGGAAACAGGCCTGAAAAAATTATTTTTCGGAAAAGCGGGAAAGCGGGAATAAAGGTATAAAGAGGTAAGGTATTTGTATACGGTATAAATTTCCTTTTCCGCTATTATTTTGTATTCGTCCCTGGTGGACTTATTTGATACACTAATTTGGTTTGTTGATGATTTTAGATACTCGAACCTGGTCCTCGGGCATGGTCATTACCATCAAACAGACGAAATCTGCTTGATGACTCGCACATTAGTTGGCCCATGGTAGCTGGCTGGCCCTTTTAAATTTGTAGGTCACCTCATGAGCAGATGGATCACTGTATTTCTAGATTCCGCACTTCTTTTTATTATGAAAGTCATCAGTTACAGACTGACCTTTTCTCACCGCACCTGACGTTGGAGGTTGTTGCTCCGTGCTGCTTGTTGATTGGGGGCTCCGAGCGTCCTTGAGTGCTGGTCAGTGGATGCTGCCGTCCAGGCTTCCCAGATGGCGGAACCGGCCCCCGAATTTTCGTTACCGTTGATGTCACTATGCGAAGGTGTTGCAGGCTTGACTAAAAGCATGCCCTGTTGATGAGTCTGTGTCGCATGACATAGACTGGTCATTTGTTTGGTGGAACGTTCATCTGAGGACCAGTCTTTGTTACTACGCACTGCGAGAAAAACAAACACTAGGTTTCCCGTTCCGTGGTAGACTAAACAAGTCGGACTGAGCGAAGACAGCGGAGCGAGACGTCCAACACCACCACTTCAAACCACGAATGCAGAGAATTGTCTGAGAATTTAAATGAAAATGTAATATATCCTGTAGGGCTTGTCGCTTGTGGGGAAGACGACCTTTGCGGCTTTCCCTCTCCTTAAAGTGTCGAGGTCAGAAGGCAACCTTCCAAAGGCAAGGGTTATATTTCTAAAGAAATCTTGTTCATTTAATTTAAATGTCAGAAAGTATAATTTGTATTCACAATACTTTCAAAACATTAACATATGTTATTTATTATTTCCCCTATTCTATCTATTCTATGAGAAAAAAACAGGTTCCATTTAAAAATCAAAGATGATTAAATTTCTCGAAAAATAAAAAAATATTTCAAACAATATCTTTACGGCACATTACTTTTCCTCGTGATTCCCCAGTGTTGAGCAAAACTGCATTTCGATATCGGGAACTATTTGGGTTTTGATGTGGATTCCCATGCCAGAACTCGCAAGTTTAAAAGGTTTCGTAGTCATTTAAAAAAGAAATGTACAATATTTATTATAAATTACAATATTTATTAATGTATTTGTTAGTAGAATTGCACAGACTTTCTCGTACGGTACTAGTTGTCTTCTAATCTCTTTTAGCGTAAACTATACTGATCGTAAAAAAAGAAAATAATGTTTACTTTAATAAAACAAGATATAGTTTTAGAATTAGTTTAATTTGCATTGTATAATTAAAAAAAGCCCCAATATGCCGTAATAATAATGTACTTCCGGGGTCAATGACCATCTCGATCGTGTTTTTGTCCAGGTTCCCTGATCCATTGAGCAAATGCTGAGATGCCTTGATATGCTTCTGGGCGTAAATGTAGATTCACTATGCTCAGTTTTGTTGAACTTTGCTTTTGCTTGTAGTGGTAGTAGAGCTTTAGGGTGAGTTTCTATTTTGTTAACGATTCAGAAAAAACAAATCCCTTTTTTACTTTACGTTAAAAATAAGTTTTCTATAATTTGAGCAAAAGAAAAAAACTAATTTTTGAAATGTTAATCCCTCGCTTTTTTAAATTTGTTGTTGTTATTATTATTATTATTATTATTATTATTATTATTATTATTATTATTATTTTTATTCATCTTTCAACTATTAATAGTTGGGAATTGGGAATTAATTGTTGGGAAGGGACTTGAAAGTCAAGAAAGCGTGGGAAATGATTTTCTCCCCCTACGTCACATACTGTCTTTGACTGTTTATTGACAAATAAATAAATAAATAAACTTGTTCTTGGTTTTGTGTCACCTCTTCCCTGCTATTTTCATTGCTGCTTATTTTTATATCACATTTTTTCAGTTTCTTAAAGTGGAACTGAAATATGATATTAAATATTATGAAATTAAAACCTTAATACTTGGGAAAATTTTTTGATTAAAATTTGGAGCCGATTTGAAAAATGCTGTTTTTTTGTTTTTCTGAAAATGAGCAAGTTTGATTCAATTTTTACAGAAAACGTTTGATTTTTCGCGAAACTTCATTCAAAATCATTTGAAGCACATCTATTCACAGATGCATGACGTGAGAGAGTTATAAAAATACTTTTGTGAATTTTAAAAAAATAAAAAATGACGTTTGATCATCTTAACAGTGCATTATGTCGCTACTGTCCATACAAAAGTTTGAAGAAAAAGTTTGGAACTCTTTTGATACAATCTTGTTTTTAATATTTCTAAAACTGCCCACATTTCACCTAAAATTAGGGAAAAATACAATTTTCAAAAATGATCGTGATATTAATTAGAACCTAATTACGGGGGAAGAAATTACATTTGAAGAAAAATCTCAATCTTCAATATTGTAGTTTTAGGAAGAACCCGAAATATATTCAATCGTCTGTACTTTTTAAAAAATCCAGAGTTAACAGAAAAAATCGGATTTATTCGTCTTATGAATGCATTTCTACTTGTACATGCGATGTTTTAAAGTCCTGATATTCTCTGGGGAAAGGAAAGAAGAACTATCGACAAGAAAAAGTAATACTTCGCGTCGAACATGTCTTGGCCAGAGGGGTTTAAAGGCGATGGACAACCCTGCCTACCTGCGATTCGCTTGATTTTTAAAAACTGCAATCGAAACCAATTATTAGATTAAATTTATTTTGTCGGAGATAGTGTATACTTTAACGTCCATTGAAGGTAAATAGTTGAAATACTGGTGATTCCACTTATTGAATATCCATCCGTCTTGCAAAAACACTAGTGCATAAAGTGTTCAGCGATTTTTTTAAAATATATTCCCCAAAGATGTCGGGCCTGGAATTTGAAACCCATATTTTTAATTTTGGGGTACTTACATAAAGCATTTGGTTCTTTTTTAAAATTTAAAAATGGCTCCAAGTTTGATTAAATTTTGTTGTTGGATAGTACGAAGGACGTTTAAGAAAATGGTGCAATCTAATGTTGTTGAAATCAGATTTTCGAAAATCAGAAAATTCAAAATTTTTTGGGGTTTTTTTAGAACTATAATATTGAAGATAAAATTTTTTCCTAAATGAAATTTGTTCCTTAACCCTTCAGTAGTAGCGTGGATGACTATTGTTTTTCAGCGTATGCTTTCCCAATTAAGGACAGTTAAAAACTTTTTGAAAATTTTCCCATTTTCTGGGCCTCAGAATCAATTTTTCCTTTATCTATTTTAAAAAAAACAAACATTTTTACAAAAAAGTTAAAAAGGGGGTAAGATCATAAAAACGTGGATATTTTGAACTCAAATAACAAAAAAAAAGCAATGTGGAATGTAAAAAAAAATGATAAATCAAAGAAACCCATAGAAAATTTTTTTAAAATATAAGATATAAATGTGAACAAGTCTAGTCTCTTTAATCAATATTTTTCGAAAATTGCTGTCGATCTCACAAATCCCTTTCAGCCAAAAAATTAAAAAAACAGAAGTTCCCCCAAAATTTTAGCCCGATGTTTTTTTCAAAACTTTTCCCGGAAATTCTCAAAATAATGGTAAATAAAAATTAATTTTCGCCCGGTTAAGATAAATTTCGGATTCTTTGTTAAAGACCGTGGAATGCCATTATACACCCGTTAACTCACATTTTAATTTCATCATGCACTGAACGTTTCGATATTTTCAAAAGCAAAAATTAAGCCCCTTTAAAAAAAAGGCAACAAAAATTAAATTAAAAATTATCCTATTTCTCTTGTACCATTTTTTTAAAAAAATTTTAAAGAGCCCTTTTTTTAGTAAAGAAAGGGGAAAACCTTTTCAGTAAAAAAGACGCGTTTCAGATTGCCAAATGGTTTGAAAAACAAAACAACGGAAAAACTATATTTTCTTTTCTTTTAAAATGTGCCTCATTATTGGGCCAATCTATAGGATTATTTTTAGATCTCTAAAAACTTTTTTTCATTGATCATAATTTTACTTTCAAAATTACCTTCATATGGAATCGTGGTATTGCTCTAGATTGGTTATGTTCGTACCCTTAAACAACATTCAAAAGTTGAAATACCTTATGGAATGATGGAACATTACGTACCACATTTCCACTCTTGCCCATTGAGTGGAGTTCTCAAGAAACGATTTTAGGCCCCATTCTGTTCCTACTTTACGTAAAAAAGATATCCTCGACATTCGAAAAGGGAAAAACCCTTTTTGATGATACAAACATCCTTTGCAAAAAGAAAAAAAATAAAATCAGGTGTTTCAAATTGGTTCCGAAAAAAAAAATTAATAAAGAAAAAAAAACTTTTTTTGGTTTTATTTCAAATAAATAATTCTGTTTCATTGAAATGAACAGGGACCATTGACTGATGTTTAAAACAAAAAATTTTTAGGTTTTTTAATTCAGTCAAAACTTAAATGGGAAAGTCCATTTAAATTAATTGAATAAAAATTAAGTTCATTATTTCACGTTCAGAATTTTGCAAATTAGTCAGCCTTCATACGTTCGTTTGATTCGCGAATGTTTATTCCCCTAGATATCAAATATTCTGGCAAATAAACTTATAGCTCCAGACTTTTAGATTCAAAAAGAAATTTTATGAATAAAAAAAATCCACCCCCGTGATTCATGGCCCTCTTCATTAATCTAGGGAAATTTTTCCAACCCTTTTGTTTTTTTTTTGAATCAGTGGTTTTTTCAAAAATGACTTGCTTAAGGGGGGGAAATATTTTCAGAAAAGCCGATGTTATTTCATAAACCCCGACTGAAATAATTCATCAGGTGACAGATCAAGATCAACAAAAATTCATAAAAAACATGTATTATTTTACAACACTTTGCCAGATGACATTAAACGATTAAATTGATAGAAAAGTTTAAACCAATGAAATCGTTTCTGCTGCATAACTGTTTTTTAAAAGTTAGAGACTATACTAGATCACAAGAAAATAATTTTAAATTTTTAAAAATACGTAATGCATTTTTACCATTTGAACTGTATAAATGTGTATAAACAACCTTAAAAAGTATTGTATTGCAGTCTGGGGTCAATAATCTCATTATTTTTCGTCCAGTTTCTGATCCATTGGAAAATGCGAGATGGCCTTGTTTTTTTTGACATAAATTAACTTCATTTTCGGCACGTCTTCAAACGGGAAAACAATTATTCAAATGATCTTTTCCCATGTTGTCGCGCCAGGAAGTATTTTTCCCAAAAATTGATTCCCACCCTTAAAAATAGTTTTTTTCATGGCAATTTTTTTTTTTTTCCCCCCAAAATTCAAAATTTAAAGTATATGACTTTAGGACAAAAATTTTTAAAAAATTTGCACAATTCATTTTCCCCAAGCACCATACGCAGTTTTTAACGTTTTTTTTACGTAAAAAAAATAAATAAATACCCATAATCCTTTTGAAAATTATTAACTTCAGGAATTGATGCAGGGGGGTAAGGGGGAAAAGGGGAATTTTTAGAGACAGGAAAAAAAATTTTAATTGGCCCTCAGTTTCGACACGGGTATTGTTACTTCAGGGTTCCAGGTTTTAGGGCCATTACTTTTTTTGCTTTCGTAAATGAGCCCATGTTAACATACAATGAAAGGGGCGTTTATTTGGAGACGATTTTGATATACCGAAAAAACAAAGTCATGACGAACAAAAATTACACGGTTTTTGAACAGTTGCGTGATTGGGCTGAAAAAAAGACATGGAATTAAGGGTGAAAAACAAAAAAATAAGTTCGGGGGAGACGAAATTAGAGGGAAACCCGACTATCGTTTAGGTGAGTTTGCATCCCAAAAGTCGCATCGCAAGTACTTAGGATTTTAGAGATATACCAAAATTTTCCCTCTCTCTTCATTCATTTCCCAAAAATTTAGCGTCCGGCTTCTGGGGGGGTCCGATATAATTAT
Organism: Teleogryllus oceanicus; assembly: GCA_964035755.1. Lineage (NCBI taxonomy): Eukaryota > Metazoa > Arthropoda > Insecta > Orthoptera > Gryllidae > Teleogryllus > Teleogryllus oceanicus. The sequence goes on from CAXIVR010000004.1 coordinate 47,791, forward strand.
AATTTTACCTCTAATGGGGTTTTGGATCCGCGACTATACAGCGGCTGGGAAACTGAAATAGAAATTCTATTCCTAGTTCATTTCTGTTTGGGTTGACTAAATGAAAGATCCTTTTTTTCTAAAGAACAAAAATTTAAAAAGTTTATTTCTAGATTTTACAAACAATTTAGATAATTTAAATTTTTAGGCCTTTGTTCAAATATCTTTTAATTTAATTTATACCGCGGGTTTAAATTATCTTTTTTCGATGATGTTCCCCTAAACTTCAGTCGAAATATCTTTTATTGCCGTAGTCCCAATTCCCAAAATTTTTTCCCAAATTAAAAAAATACGTTTGAAGTTCAGATATAAGACAGATTATTGTTATTTTTGCACAAATTTCCAGAGTCGTAAGGCTTATATTTCAGGAGAGTTACAACCGTTTAAAATGAATACATTATACTATAAACTTGTAAATCATTCAATTTTGGCTAGATATTCAAGGACGATTAAGATGGGATTCATAATTTTACCATCGAAGGCTATAAATTTTCTAAAATCATGAAAAAATTAAAAAAAATAGGTTTGAAAGTTCGAATGTAGAACAGATTATTGTTATTTTTCCATGCAAATTTTAGCGTCGTAGGGCTAATACTTTCGGAGATACAGCCGTTTAAAGATTTCCGGAATGTATAAAATGCTATAAACTTGAAAATCATTCGTAGTAACTGGCAAATTAAGGACGATTACAATGCATTCCAAAAAATTTTTTCCATGGAAAATCTATTTTCTAAAAATCATGAAAAAATTAAAATAGGTTTGAAAGATTGAATGTAGAACAGAATATTGTTATTTTTCCATGCAAATTTCAGCGTCGTAGGGCTAATATTTCAGATTACAGCCGTTTAAAGAATTTCAGAATGTATAAAATGTAAACTTGTAGAAAACATTCGTCGTAACTGGAAATTCAAGGACGATTAAAATGGTATTCATGTTTTTTTCATTGAGAAGACTATAAATTTTCTAAAATCATGAAAAATTAAAAAATAGGTTTGAAAGTTCGAATGTAGGAACAGATTATTGTTATTTTTTTTCATTACAAATTTCAGTCTTAGCGCTAATATAGGAAGTTACCGCCGTTTAAAGATTTCAGAATGTATAAAATATATAAAAATTAAAAAAAATGGTTGAGTTCAGATGCTAGAGCAGATTATTGTTATTTTGCATGCAAATTTCGGCGTCGTAGGGCTAATATTATAGGAGTTACATTAGTTTAAGATTTCAGAATGTATAAATCTTTCATAAAAATTTAAAAAAATGGTTTGAAAGTTCAGATGCAAGGCAGATTAATTTATTATTTTTTCCATTATAATTTGCGTCGTGTTAATGCTCCGGAAGATACAGCCGCTTAAAGATTTCAGATATATAAAATGCAATAAACTTGTGAAAACATTCAGTGTATTTTTGATGGACAGTGCAGTGTTCATAATTTTTTCCATCGAAGCTATCAGTGCATACAAAATCATGAAAAAATTTAAAAAATTGGTTTGAAGTTCAGATATGAACAGATTGTTATTTATTTTCCATGCAAATTTCAGCGTGTGGGGCTAATATTTTTTTGGAGTTACAGCCGTTAAATTTCAGAATGCATTATATGCTATAAACTTGTGAAATCATTCGTTTTAACTAGTTTTTCAGGACGAATTAAAATGGAATTCATAATTTTTCATCGAAGGCTATAGAATTTTCTAAATCATGAAAAAAAATTGTTGTTGTTAAAAATACAGTTGGAAACTTCAAATGTAGAACAGATTATTGTTTGTGTTAATTTCAACGTCGTAGGGCTAATATTTTGAGTTACAGCCGTTAAAATTTCCAGAATATAAATCTTTAAACTTGTGAAAACATTCGTCGTAACTGGAAATTCAAGGACGGTCCAAGTAGCATTCATAATTTTTCAATGAAGCTATAAATTTTCACAAATCATGAAAACTTTTAAAAATAGGTTTGAAAGTTCGAATGTAGAACAGATTATTGTTATTTTTCAATGCAAATTTCAGCGTCGTAGGGCTAATATTATAGGAGTTACAGCCGTTTAAAGATTTCCGAATGTATAAAATGCTATAAAAAAATTTTAAAAATAGGTTTTAGAAACATAAATGTAGAGCAGATTTTTGTTATTTTCATACAAATTTCAGCGTCAATAGGTAATGTTTAGGAGTTACAACCATTTAGAAATTTCAGAATGCATTATATGCTATAAACTTGTGAAATCATTCGTTTTAACTAGAAATTCAATACCGATTAAAATGGGATTCATAATTTTTCCATCAAAGGCTATAAATTTTCTAAAATCATGAAAAAATTTAAAAAAATACGTTTGAAAGTTCGAATGTAGAAGAGATTATGGTTATTTTTTTCCATGCAAGTTTAAGCGTCTGGGGTTAATACTTTGGTGATACAGCCGTTAAAAAATTTGTAATGTATAAAATGATGAACTTGAAAATATTCGTCGTAACTGGAAATTCGAAGGACGATTACATTAATTCATAATTTTTTCCCCATCAGAAGGCTATAAATTTTCTAAATCATGAAAAAATTAAAAAAAATAGGTTAAGTTCGAATAACAGAACAGATTGTATTTTTCTATGCAATTTCGGCGATATTAGGGCTAATATATTGGAGTTACAGCCGTTTTAAGATTTCAGAATGTATAAAATGCAATAAACTTGTGAAAACATTCGTTACTTTAAATTCGAGGATGATATACAATGGCATTCATAATTTTTCCATCAGAAATCTATCAAATTTTCTAAAATCGTGAAAATTTAAAAAAATGGTTTGAATGTTCGAATGTAGAACGGTTTATTCTTATTTTCTGCAATTTTAGCGTTGTAGGGCCTAATACTTTCGGAGATCTCTTCGTTTGGGAATTTCGGAATGTATTAAATACTATAAACTTGTGAAAACACATTCGTCGTAACTGGAAATTCAAGGACCCAGATTAAAATGGCATTCTAATTTTTCATTGAAGACTATACAATTTTACAAAAATCATGAAACAATTTATAAAAATAGGTTTGAAAAGTTCGAATGTAGAACAATTGTTATTTTTCATGCAAATCTCAGCGTCCTTAGGGCTAATATTTTAGGAGTTACAGCGGTTTAAAAGATTTCAAGTGTATAAAATGCTATTAACTTGTGAAAACATTCGTCGTAACTGAAGAATTCAAGGACGATTAAATGGCTTTCATAATTTTTTCATTGAAGGTTTAAAATTTTTAAAATCATGAAAAAAAGTAGGTTCTGAAAAGTTCGTATGTAGAAGAGATTATTGTTATTTTTCCATGCAAATTTGCTTTGTGGGGCTAATAATATAGAATTACAATCGTTTAAAGATATCAGAATCTATAAAATGCTATAAGAAATTTAAAAAAATAGGTTTGAAAGTTCGAATGTAGAGCAGATTATTGTTATTTCTCCGAGCAAATTTCAGCGTCGTAGGGCTAATATTTTAGGAGTTACAGTGTTTAAAAATTTCAGAATGCATTACCTTATATAAACTTGTGAAATCATTCGTTTAACTAGAAATTCAAGGACGATTAAAATGGGATTCGCAATTTTTCCATCAGAAGAGCTATACATTTTCTAAATCCTTGAAAAATTTAAAAAATACGTTTGAAAAGTTCGAATGTGAAACAGATTATTATTATTCCCTCCATACAAATTTACAAGCGTCGTAGGGCTAATATTTTAGAATTACAGCCGTTCAAAAAATTTCCAGGAATGCATTATATGCTATAAACTTGTAAATCATTCGTTTTAACTAAAAATTTGAGCAATTAAATGGGATTCATAATTTTGCCCTCGAGCTATAAATTTTCTAAAATCATGAAAAAATTACAAAATAATTTTAATTCGAATGTAGAGACAGATTATTGTTATTTTCCATACAAATTTCAGCGTCGTAGGTCTAATATTTTAGGGTTACAGCCATTTTGAAGATTTCAGAATGTCTAAATGCTAACCTTAGAAAACATTTATTCGTAACTGGAAATTCAAGGACAGACAAAATGGCATTCATAATTTTTTCATTGAAGGCTATAAATTTTCTAAAATCATTAAAAAATTTGCGTAGGTTCGAAAAGTTCGAATGTAGAACAATTTATTGTTATTTCCATTTGTTCCAGCGTCGTAGGGCTAATATTATAGGAGTTACAGCCGTTTAAAGATTTCGACCATATAAAATCTACAATAAACTTGTAAAAAACATTCGTCATGCTGGAAATTAAGAACGATTACAATGGCATTCATAATTTTTTCCATCGAAGGCTATAAATTTTCGTCATGAAAAAATTTTAAAAAAGTTTGAAAGTTCGAATGTAGAACAGATTATTATTGTGTGCCATACAATTTCAGCGTCGTAGGGCTAATATTTTGAGTTACAGCCGTTTAATGATTCAGAATGTATAAAATGCTATAAACTTGTAGAAAACATTCATTAACTGGAAATTCAAGGACAATTAAAATGCGCATTCATAATTTTTCATTGGAAGGCTATAAATTTTCTAGAATCATGAAAAAATTTTAAAAATAGGTTTGAAATTTCAGAAAGTAGAACAGATTATTGTGTTATTTTCCATACAAATTTAAATCATGAGGCTAATGTTATAGGAGTTACAGCCGTTTGAGAATTTCAGAATGTATAAAATGCTGAATTTAAAAAATAGGTTTGAAAGTTCGAATGTAGAGCAGATTATTATTATTTTTTCCATACAGAATTTCAGAGTCGTAGGGCTCATATTTTAGAGTTACAGCCGTTTAAAAATTTCCAGAATACATTATATGCTATAAACTTGTGAAATCATTCGTTTTGACTAAGATATTCAGGACGATTAAAATGGGATTCATAATTTTTCCATCACCAGGCTATAAATTTTCTAAAATCATGAAAAATTAAAAAATAGAGTTTGAAAGTTCGAATGAAGGCGATTATTGTTATTTTCCATTAAAAATTTTGATATTAGAATTTGCTATGCTTTCCGGAGATACAGCCGTTAAGATTTCAGATCTATTAAAATGCTATAAACTTGTGAAAACATTCATGTGTGAAGTAAGGACGATTACAATGCATTCATAATTTTTCCATGGAAGGCTATGAAATTTTCTAAAATCATGAAAAAGTAAAAAAAGGGTTTGAAAGTTCGAATGTAGAACAGATTATTGTTATTTTTCCGTACAAATTTCAGCGTCATTAGGGCTAATATTTTAGGAGTTACAGCCGTTTAAATATTTTAGAATGTATAAATGCTATAAACTTGTGAAAACATTCGTCCGTAACTTCAAATTCAAGGACGATTAAAATGGTATTCATAATTTTTTTCATTATAAATATAAATTTTCTAAAATCATAGAAAAAAAAAAATAGGTTTGAAAGTTCAGATACAGAACAGATTATTATTTTCCATGCAGTTTCAATCGTAGGGCTAATATTTTGAGTTACAGCCGTTTAAAGATTTCAGAATGTATAAAATGCTATAAACTTGTAAAAACATTCATTAATATTTGGAAATTCAAGGACAGTTAAAATGACATTCCACAATTTTTCATTGAAGCTATAAATTTTAAAAAATCATGAAAAATTTAAAAAATAGGTTTGAAAGTTCGAATGTAGAACAGATTATTGTTATTTTTCCATACAGAATTTAGGCGTCGTAAGGGCTAATATTATAGGAGTTACAACCGTTTAAAGATTTCAGAATGTATAAAATGCTATAAAGAATTAAAAAAATACGTTTGAAAGTTCCCGAATGTAGAACAGATTATTGTTATTTTCCATGCAAAATCTCAGCGTCGTAGGGCTAATATTTTGAGTTACAGCCGTTTAAAGATTTCAGAATGTAAAATGCTATTAACTTGTGGCCAGAAACGTGTCGTAACGAAAATTCAAAGGACGATTAAAATAGCTTTCGCAATTTTTTCATTGGAAGGTTTAAAATTTTTTAAAATCATGAAAAAAAAGTAGGTTTGAAAGTTCGAATGTAGAAGAGATTAATGTTATTTTTCCATGCAAATTTCAGATTCGTAGGGCTAATAATATAGGAGTTACAGTCGTTTAAAGATTTCAGAATCTATAAATCTTATAAATTAAAAAAATAGGTTTGAAAGTTCGAATGTAGAGCGATTATTATTTATTTCTCCGAGCAAATTTCAGCGTCGTAGAGGCTAATATTTTTAGGAGTTACAGTGTTTAAAATTCCAGAATACATTATATGCTATAAACTTGTGAAATCATTCGTTTTGCTAGAAATTCAATACCGATTAAAATGGGATTCTTAATTTTCCATCGAGAAGGCTATAAATTTCTAAAATCATGAAAAATTTAAAAAATACGTTTTGAAAGTTCAGATAACTAGAACAGATTATTGTTATTTTCCATGCAAATTTCAGCAATCGTAGGGCTAATATTTTTTAGGTGTTACAGCCGTTTAAGAATTTAAGAATGCATTATATGCTATAAAACTTGTGAAATCATTCGTTTTAACTAGAAATTCAAGGACGATTAAAATGGGATTCATAATTTTTCCATCGAGCTACCTAGAATTTTAAATCTTGAAAAATTTTAAAAAATACGTTTTAAAATTCAGATAGCAGAACAGATTATTTATTTATTTTTCCATGCAATTTCAGCGGCGGGTCTAATATTTTAGGAGTTACAGCCGTTTGAAGATTTCCAGAATGTATAAAATACTATAAACTTGTGAAAACATTCGTCGTAACACAGAAATTCAAGGACGATTAAAATGGCATTCATAATTTTTTTCATTGAAGGCTATAATTTTCTAAAATCATTAAAAAATTTAAAAAATAGGTTTGAAAGTTCGAATGTAGAACAGATTATTGTTATTTTTCCATGCAAATTTCAGCGTCGTAGGGCTAATATTATAGGAGTTACAGCCGATTAAAGATTTCAGAATGTATAAAATGCAATAAACTTGTGAAAACATTCGTCGTAACTGGAAATTAAGGACGATTACAATGGCATTCATAATTTTTCCATCGAAGGCTATAAATTTTCTAAAATCATGAAAAAATTAAAAAAAAATAGGTTTGAAAGTTCGAATGTAGAACAGATTATTGTTATTTCTAGAATTAATCGTCCTTAATTTCCAGGTACGACAAATGTTTTCACAAGTATATAGCATTTTATACATTCCGAAATCTTTAAACGACTGTATCTCCAAAAGTATTAGCCCTACGACGCTAAAATTTGCATGGAAAAATAACAATAATCTGTTCTACATTCGAACTTTCAAACCTATTTTTTAAATTTTTTCATGATTTTAGAAAATTTATAGCCTTCGATGGAAAAATTATGAATGCCATTGTAATCGTCCTTATTTGCCAGTTACGACGAATGTTTTTCCTAGGATTTATAGCATTTTATACATTCTGAAATTTTTAAGCAGCTCTAACTGCTAAAATATTAACCCTACGACGCTGAAATTTGCATGGAAATATAACAATAATCTGCTCTACATTCAGACTTTTTCAAACCTATTTTTTAAATTTTTTATAGCATTTTATACATTCTTAAATCTTTAAACGGCGCGCTCCTATAATAGCCCTACGAAGCTGAAATTTGCATGGAAAAATAACAATAATCTGTTCTACATTCGAACTTTCAAACCTATTTTTTTAAAATTTTTTCATAATTTTAGAAAATTTATAGCCTTCAAAGAAAAAATTATGAATGCCATTTTAATCGTCCTTGAATTTCCAGTTACGACGAATGTTTTCACAAGTTTATAGCATTTTATACATTCTGAAATCTTTAAACGGCTGTATCTCTAAAGTGCTTCGACGCTAAACTTCATGGAAAAATAACCATAATCTCTTCTACATTCGAACTTTCAAACGTATTTTTTTAAATTTTTTCATGATGTTAGAAAATTTATAGCCTTCGATGGAAAAATTATGAATGCCATTTTAATCGTCCTTGAATTTCCAGTTACGACGAATGTTTTCACAAGTTTATAGCATTTTATACATTCTGAAATCTTTAAACGGCTGTAACTCCTATAATATTAGCCCTACGACGCTGAAATTTGCATGGAAAAATAACAATAATCTGTTCTACAATCGAACTTTCAAACCTATTTTTTTAAATTTTTCATGATTTTAGAAAATGTATAGCCTTCGATGGAAAAATTATGAATGCCATTGTAATCGTCCTTATTTTCCAGTTACGACGAATGTTTTCACAAGTTTATAGCATTTTATACATTCCGAAATCTTTAAACGTGTTTCTCTAAAAATTAGCCCTACGACGCTGAAACTTCCATGGAAAAATAACCATAATCTCTTCTTCATTCGAACTTTCAAACGTATTTTTTTAAATTTTTTCATGATTTTAGAAATTTTATAGCCTTTAATGGAAAAATTATGAATGCCATTTTAATCGTCCTTGAGTTTCCAGTTACGACGAATGTTTCACAAGTTTTATAGCATTTTATACAATTCTGAAATCTTTAAACGGCTGTAACTCTTAAAATATTAGCCCTACGACGCTGAAATTTGCATGGAAAAAACACAATAATCTGCTCTACATTCGAACTTTCAAACCTATTTTTTTTTAATTTTTTATAGCATTTTATACATTCTGAAATCTTTAAACGGCTGTAACTCCTATAATATTAGCCTTACGACGCTGAAATTTGCATGGAAAAATAACAAATATCTGTTCTACATTCGAACTTTCAAACCTATTTTTTTTAATTTTTTCATGATTTTAGAAAATTTATAGCCTTCAATGGAAAAATTATGAATGCCATTTTAATCGTCCTTGAATTTCCAGTTACGACGAATGTTTTCACAAGTTTATAGCATTTTATACATTCTGAAATCTTTAAACAACCGTATCTCCTAAAATATTAACCCTACGACGCTGAAATTTGCATGGAAAAATACCAATTATTTGTTCTACATTCGAACTTTCAAACCTATTTTTTAAATTTGTTCATGATTTTAGAAAATTTATAGCCTTCGAAGGAAAAATTATGAATGCTATTGTAATTGTCCTTGAATTTCCAGTTACGACGAATGTTTTCACAAGTTTATAGCATTTTATACATTCTGAAATATTTAAACGGCTGTAACTCCTAAAATATTAGCCCTACGACGCTGAAATTTGCATTAAAAAAACACAATAATCTGTTCTACATTCGAACTTTCAAACCTATGTTTTTAAATTTTTTCATGATTTTAGAAAATTTATAGCCTTCGATGGAAAAATTATGAATGCCATTGTAATCGTCCTTAATTTCCAGTTACGACGAATGTTTTCTGAGTTTAATAGCATTTTATACATTCGAAATCTTTAACGGCTGTATCTCCTATAGTATTAGCCCTACGAAGCTGAAACGTGCATGGAAAATAACAATAATCTCTTCACACATTCGAACTTTCAAACGTATTTTTAATTTTTTCATGATTTTAGAAAATTTATAGCCTTCGATGGAAAAATAATGAATGCCATTGTAATCGTCCTTATTTGCCAGTTACGACGAATGTTTTCACAAGTTTATAGCATTTTATACATTCAGAAATCTTTAAACGGCTGTATCTCCGAAAGTATTAGCCCTACGACGCTAAAATTTGCATGGAAAAAAAACAATAATCTGTTCTACATTCGAACTTTCAAACCTATTTTTTTAAATTTTTTCATGATTTTAGAAAATTTATAGCACGATGGAAAAATTACGAATGCCATTGTAATCGTCCTTGAATTTCCAGTTACGACAGATATTTTCACAAGTTTATAGCATTTTATACATTCTGAAATCTTGAAACAGCTGTATCTCTAAAAATTAGCCTACGACGCTGGAAACTTCCTTGGAAAATAACCATAATCTCTTCTGTTCGAACTTTCAAACGTATTTTTTTAATTTTTTCATGTTAGAAATTTATAGCCTTCGATGGAAAAATTATGAATGCCATTTTTATCGTCCATACGTTTCCAGTTACGACAGATGTTTTCTGAAGTTATAGCATTTTTGCCATTCTGAAATCTTTAAACGGCTGTAACTTTTTATATATTAGCCCTACGACGCTGAAATTTGCATGGAAAAATAACTATAATCTGCTCTACATTCGAACTTTCAAAACTATTTTTTTTTAAATTTTTTATAGCATTTTATACATTCTGAAATCTTTAAACGGCTGTAACTCCTATAATATTAGCCCTACGACGCTGAAATTTGCATGGAAAAATAACAATAATCTGTTCTACATTCGAACTTTCAAACATATTTTTAAATTTTTCATGATTTTTGAAAAAATGTATAGCCTTCGATGGAAAAATTATGAATGCAATTGTAATCGTCCTTATTTTCCAGTTACGAAGAATATTCTCACAGGTTTATAGCATTTTATACATTTGGAGAAATCTTTAAACGGCTGTTTCTCTAAAGAAATTAGCCCTACGACGCTGAAACTTCCATGGAAAAATAACCATAATCTCTACTCCACTCCAACTTTCAAACGTATTTTTTTAAATTTTTTCATGATTTTAGAAAATTTATAGCCTTTAATGGAAAAATTATGAATGCCATTTTAGTCGTCATAAAATTCCAGTTACGACGAATATTTTCCTAGGTTTATAGCATTTTATACATTCTGAAATCTTTAAATGGCTGTAACTCTTAAAATATTAGCCCTACGACGCTGAAATTTGCATGCAAAAAACACAATAATCTGCTCTACATTCGAACTTTCAAACCTATTTTTTTTAAATTTTTTATAGCATTTTATACATTCTGAAATCTTTAAACGGCTGTAACTCCTATAATATTAGCCTTACGACGCTGAAATTTGCATGGAAAAATAACAAATATCTGTTCTACATTCGAACTTTCAAACCTATTTTTTTAAATTTTTTCATGATTTTAGAAAATTTATAGCCTTCAATGAAAAAAGTATGAATGCCTTTTTAATCGTCCTTGAATTTCCAGTTACGACGAATGTTTTCACAAGTTTATAGCATTTTATACATTCTGAAATCTTTAAACGGCCGTAACTCCTAAAATATTAGCCCTACAACGCTGAAATTTGCATGGAAAAATACCAATAATCTGTTCTACATTCGAACTTTCAAACCTATTTTTTAAATTTGTTCATGATTTTAGAAAATTTATAGCCTTCGATGGAAAAATTATGAATGCCATTGTAATCGTCCTTATTTGCCAGTTACAATAGATGTTTTCTGAGTTTATAGCATTTATACATTCAGAAATCTTTAAACGGCTGTATCTCGAGAAGTATTAATACCGACGCTGAAATTTGCATGGAAAAAGCAATAATCTGCTCTACATTCGAACTTTCAAACCTATTTTTAAATTTTTTATAGCATTTTATACATTCTTAAATCTTTAAACGGCTGTAACTCCTATAATATTAGCCCTACGAAGCTGAAATTTGCATGGAAAAATAACAATAATCTGTTCTACATTCGAACTTTCAAACATATTTTTTTAAATTTTTCATGATTTTAGAAAATGTATAGCCTTCGATGGAAAAATTATGAATGCAATTGTAATCGTCCTTATTTTCCAGTTACGAAGAATATTCTCACAGGTTTATAGCATTTTATACATTAGAAATCTTTAAACGTGTTCTCCTAAAGAATTAGCCCTCGACGCTAAGAACTTCCATGGAAAAATAGCATAATCTCTACTCACTCCAGCTTTTGACATTGTTTTTAAATTTTTTCATGATTTTAGAAAATTTATAGCCTTTAATGGAAAAATTATGAATGCCATTTTAGTCGTCCTTGAAATTCCAGTTACGACGAATATTTTCACAAGTTTATAGCATTTTATACATTCTGAAATCTTTAAATGGCTGTAACTCTTAAAATATTAGCCCTACGACGCTGAAATTTGCATGGAAAAAACACAATAATCTAACATTCAGACTTTCAAACTATTTTTTTAAATTTTTATAGCATTTTGTATTCTGAAATCTTTGACGGCTGTAACTCCTATAATAATAACCTTACGACGCTGGTATGGAAAAATAACAAATATCTGTTCTATTCGACTTTCAAACCATTTTTAAATTTTTCATGATTTTAGAAAATTTATAGCCTTCAATGAAAAAAGTATGAATGCCATTTTAATCGTCCTTGAATTTCCAGTTACGACGAATGTTTTCACAAGTTTATAGCATTTTATACATTCTGAAATCTTTAAACGGCCGTAACTCCTAAAATATTAGCCCTACAACGCTGAAATTTGCATGAAAAGCTAGTAATCTGTTCTACATTCGAACTTTCAAACCTATTTTCATTGTTCATGATTTTAGAAAATTTATAGCCTTCGATGGAAAAATTATGAATGCCATTGTAATCGTCCTTATTTGCCAGTTACGACGAATGTTTTCACAGGTTTATAGCATTTTATACATTCAGAAATCTTTAAACGGCTGTATCTCCAGTATTAGCCTACGACGCTGGGTATTTGCATGGAAAAAACACAATAATCACTCTACATTCGAACTTTCAAACCTATTTTTTTTAAATTTTTTATAGCATTTTATACATTCTGAAATCTTTAAACGGCTGTAACTCCTATAATATTAGCCTTACGACGCTGAAATTTGCATGGAAAAATAACTATAATCTGTTCTACATTCGAACTTTCAAACCTATTTTTTTAAATTTTTGTGATTTTGAAATTACTAGCCTTTGATGGAAAAATTACAGGTACCATTGTAATCGTCCTTGAATTTCCAGTTACGACGAATGTTTTCCCCCCAAGTTTATAGCATTTTACTTATTCCGAAATCTTTAAACGGCTGTATCTTTCTAAAGTATTAGCCTTACGACGCTGGAACGTGCATGGAAAAATAACCATAATCTCTTCTACATTCGAACTTTCAAACGTATTTTTAATTTTTCCTTGTTTAGAAAATTATAGTATGATGGAAAATTATAATTCCCATTTTAATCGTCCTTGAATTTCTAGTTAAAACGAATGATTTTACAAGTTTATAGCATATAACGCATTCTGAATTTTTTAAACGGCTGTAACTCCTAAAATATTAGCCCTACGACGCTGAAATTTGCATGGAAAAATAACAATAATCTGTTCTACGTTGAACTTTCAAAGTATTTTTAAATTTTTCATGATTTTAGAAAATTTATAGCCTTCGAAGGAAAAATTATAGTCACCATTGTAATTGTCCTTGAATTTCCAGTTACGACAGATGTTTCACAAGTTTATAGCATTTTATACATTTCTGAAATATTTAAGCAAAACAACAACTCCTAAAATATTAGCCCTACGACGCTGAAATTGCATTAAAAAAACATAATAATCTGTTCTACATTCGAACTTTCCAAACCTATGTTTTTAGTGCCATGATTTTAGAAAATTTATAGCCTTCGATGGAAAAATTATGAATGCCATTGTAATCGTCCTTAATTTTGATTACGATGAATGTTTTCTAGGATTAATAGCATTTATACATTCCGAAATCTTTAAACGGCTGTATCTCCTATAGTATTAGCCCTACGAAGCTGAAACGTGCATGGAAAAATAACAATAATCTCTTCTACATTCGAACTTTCAAACGTATTTTTTTAAATTTTTTCATGATTTTAGAAAATTTATAGCCTTCGATGGAAAAATTATGAATCCCATTTTAATCGTCCTTAATTTCTAGTTAAAACGACTGATTTCGTGATTTATAGCATATAATGCATTCTGAAATTTTTAAACGGCTGTAACTCCTAAAATATTATTTCTGACGCTGAAATTTGCATGGAAAAATAACAATAATCACTCTACATTCGAACTTTCAAACCTATTTTTAAAATTTTTATAGCATTTTATACATTCTGAAATCTTTAAACGGCTGTAACTCCTATAATTTTAGCCCTACGACGCTGAAATTTGCATGGAAATATAACAATAATCTGTTCTACATTCGAACTTTCAAACCAATTTTTTAAATTTTTCCTTGATTTTAGAAAATTTATAAAATCATGAAAAATTTAAAAAATTGGTTTGAAGTTCCGAATAACAAGGCTGAGTATTGACCTATTCCATCTAAGCTTCAACGTCAAACTAAATATAGGAGACCCCAACTTCATTCATTCGAAATAGCATATAAATACTATAAATTTTAAGCGAGATTCGAATATCAGAAACTAGGTGTTGTTTTCATGCAGGTGATCTGTAGGAGTAACAGCCCCGAGTTACAACATTAAAATTTCAGAGGCGATATAGCTAACAAACTGAAATCAGTCGTTAACTGGAAGTCAAGGACGACCAAAATGAGTTCAATTTTTTCCGTCGAAACTATAAAATTTTCTGAAATCGTGAAAAATTTAAAAAAACCGTTTGGCATTCGATGTGAAGATATTATTTTTCCATGCGCGTTCGCTTTCGTAGACAATACTATGGGGCTACGGCCAGTTTACTCGGAATATTGCAAATACTATTAACATTGAAAACATGTCGTAACTGGAAATTAAGGACATTATATTTTTCCGTCGAAAAACTATAAATTTTCGTCATGAAAAAATTAAAAACATGGGTTTGAGAAATGGATAACAGAAGGCTGTGACCGTGTTTTTTCGGCGTCATGAAGACTAATATTTTAGGAGTTACAACCGTTCGCCTCTTTCAGAATGTATAAATATGCTTTAATGAAGGCTGATAAGATCATCATTCAGAAATTCAAGGACACCAATTACAATGGCATTCATAATTTTTCCTTCGGCGACTATAAATTTTACAAAATGTCATGAGCTAAGCTACTTTTTTAGTTCGAATGTAGGCTGTGGTATTTTTCCATGCAGAGCTAAATCGTAAGACATATTTAGGTTTTTAATTCGAAAGTAGATTATGTCTTATAAACAGCAAAATCATTCGTTTTAACAGGGAAGATCAGGACGACAAAATGAAGATTATAATTTTCCGTCGAAAACTATAAGTACTAAAGGTAAAATACGTTTAATTCGGGCATGAAAGATTATGTTATTTCATGCGCATTCCAGCCGTCAAAAACTATTTTGGAGATACAACCGTTTAAGAACACAAGATAGCGTAAATGTAACAAACACTATTGAAAACGTCGTCATGCTTTGAAATTTGGACATTACAGGCATTCATCTTTTCCGTAAAACTATAAATTTTCTAAAATCATGAAAGGAACAAAAAACTGGGTTTAGTTCGGAAATATTAGAGGCACGAATTATAGTTATTTTCATCTGTAAAACTAATATTATAGGTACAACCGTTAAGAATAACATAAATATAAATTTAAAAGAATAGGTTTGAAAGTTCGAAATGTAAACGCAAGTGTGTGTTTTCAATAAGTGGCGTCGTAAGATACTTTCAGAACTACGACGCCGTTGGAGCTGAACATCAAATGCTATGGCTATATTGGCTGGTCGTAACTGACACAAATAAGGACGACCTTAATGGCATTATATTTTCCGTCGAAGACTATAAGAATTTTCTGGAGAAGTCATGAACAGAATTTGAAAATAGGTTTGAAAGTTCAAGATGTGCATTTAGGTGTGACATTTTTCAATACCATTCCGGCGTTAACGAATAATATTTGGGAGTTACGACCGTTTAGATACAAAATGTATCAAATGCTATAAACACTATTGTATTCGTCGTACAATTCAGAACGACAACTATTTTTCATTGAAGCTAAATTACACAAAATCATGAAAAAATTAAAAAATGGTTGAAAAGTTCGAATGTAGAAGATGAATATTTATTATTTTCCAGCCTGAAAATTTAAAGCATGCTGAAACTAATATTGGGGATTACAACCATTTAAGAGCAAGACTAGCTAAATGCTATAAAAACCCAAAAAAATAGGTTTAATGAATGTGAAATAGACATTGTGTTTTTCATGCATTCGGCGTCATAATTAATATTACAAGATTTTATGCATTAAGATTTCAGAATATGTAAAATAACTATAAACTTTATTAATATTAGTCGTAACAAATTTCAGAACATTTCAATGGCATTCATAATTTCCATTAAACATAAATTTTCTAAAATCATGTTAAAAAAAATACGTTTGAAGATTGAGTAGAAGATGTAATTGTTACTATGGAAATTTCAACGTCGCAAAGACTTCAGTCTTTGGGAAACAGCAGAATGTATAAACTTCTATTGAAAATATTCGTAACACAGAGAAAATAAGGACGATTACAATTCATAATTTTTTCCGTCGAAAAACACATTTTCAAATCATGAAAAATTTAAAATATCAGTTCGAATATTGAAACAGATGTGTATTGATTTTCGTGCGAAACTACCGGCTTTCGTAAACTAATGGAGTTAACCGTTAAGGTAAGTAATATCAAATCTGTAAAAATTTAAAAAAAACTCAAATTAGTTCAAATGTAGAGCAATTTCATCGCATTACCGGCGATCGTGAAACTAATACTTTTCGGAAATTCTGACCGTTCGTTTCTGAATATTATAAGATATAAACATAATGAAAGAGGCTTTTGTCGTCATGCTGGCAGGCAGGACATTCATAATTTTCCGTCGAAAAACTATAAATCATGTTTGTTAAAAATGAGTTTAGTTCGAATGTGAAACGAATTGTGTTGATTTTCCGTACTGGTATTTAACAATTAATGTTTGACCGTTTAAATTTCGGGCTGTAGCAAATGCTATAGGCTTTATTGAAACAAATTCAGGACGATATCTTTCGTTGAAGCTAACAAATTTTCTGGAAATCGTAAACTAAAAAGCTGGTTTAGTTCAGTGTAGAACGAATGACTGGATTTCAAAACTGTATTATAGGAGTTACAACCATTAGATTTCAGAGGCTGTATAAAGAAAAGGCCCCAAAAAAAGCAGGTTCCAGTTCGAATGTGGGTGTGTCGTTTTTGCGTACGAAGCCTTCGGCGTCGCCAAAACTAATATTTTAAGGTTACGGCTTCGTTAGATTTCAAAGATGTATAAAATGCTAAACTTTAATGGCATATTCGTCGTAACTGGAATTTCAGGACTGACTAAATGGCATTCATATTTTCCGTGCTATAAATTTGCAAATCGTGAAAAATTTAAAAAATACGTTTGAGACGAATAGTGAATTATGGTTATTTTCATGGAAGTCGTGAATAATTCGACTGACCGTTCGTTTCGGAGGCGTATAAATGCTATGAAACAAATATTAGCTAAACTGACGAAGCAGACATTGTGCATTCATATTTTCCGTCGAAACCTCCCGCTACAAAATGCATGAAGAACAAAAAATATGTTTGAAAGATTCAGATAACAGAACAGGTATTGTTATTTTTCGTAAATTTCAGCGTGAAGGCTAACACAACCGTTAGATTTCAGAATAATAAATGCTATAAAATTTAAAAAAAAAAAAATAGTTTTAGTTCAATGTAGAAACGAATTATAGTTATTTTCCATGCAGAATTTCGTAACTATAAAAGTTACAGCCGTTAAATTTCAGAATGTATAAGAGTATATAAACTTGTGAGAAACATTCGTCGTAACCTAAATGAGGATTAAAGCGTTCATATTTTTCCATCGAAAAACTATAAATTTCTAACATCATGAAAAAATTAAAATACGTTTGAAAGTTCGAATGTAGAAGAGATTATGTTATTTTCCGTAATTTCGGCGTCGTGGGGCTAATTCTTTAGGAGATGCAGCCGTTTCTTTCAGAATATATAAAGTACTATAAACTGTGAAAACATTCGTCGTGACTGAAATCAAGGACGTTACAATGGCGTCATAATTTTTCCATCAAGGCTATAAATTTTCTAAAATCATGAAAGAATTTAAATAGGTTTTGAAAAGTTCCGAATAATAAGGCTGAATTATTGTTTTTCCATGCAAATTTTAACGTCGTAGGGCTAGCTCTTTTTCGAATACAGCCGTTCATTTCTGAATGTAAAATGCTATAAACTTTAATGGTATTCGTCGTAGCTTTGGCAAATAAGACGATTACAATGGCATTCGTATTTTCCATCGAAAGGCTATAAATTTTCTAAATCATGAAAAAATTAAAAAAGCTCACGTTTGAAAGTTCCGAATGTAGAAGAGATTATTGTTATTTTCCATGCACGTTTCGGCTTCGTAGGGCCCCAATACTACTTAGGAGATACAGTTTAAGATTTTGGAATGTGTAAAATGCTGGCCAGCAGCTGAAACATTCGATGTAACAGAAAGTGGGAACGACCACAATGGCATTCATATTATCAGCGACAATTTTCTAAAATCATGAAAATTAAAAAAATTTGAAAGTTCAATGTAAGGCTGGGCTGTGTGTTTTTAATGCAAATTTCAGCATCATAAAATTAATATTTAGAAATTCGTTTAAATATTTCCGAAATGTATAAATACTATAAACTTTATGGCACATTCGTCATATTTCTTCCAGGACAATACAATAGCATTCTAATTTTTTCCTTCAGACTTATAAATTTTCTAAAATCATGAACAAATTTAAAATGAGTTTGAAAGATTCGAATATGAGCTAAATATTATTTTCATGCAAATTATAACGATCAAGATTAATATTTAGGAGAGATACAGTTGTTTAAAGATTTCAGAAATGTATAAAATATAGAAAACATTCGTCGTAACTGGAAATTCCAAGGACGATTAAAATGGCATTCATAATTTTTTCCATTGAAGGCTATAAATTTTCTAAAATCATGAAAAATTAAAAAAATAGGTTTGAAAGTTCAGATGTAGAACGAATATTCATTATTTTCCATGCAATTTCAGCGTCGTAAACTAATATTATGGAGTTACAGCCGTTTAAATTCAAATGTATAAATACTATAAAAATTAAAAAAATAGGTTTGAAAGTTCAGTAAGGCAAGATTATGTGTTCCATGCAAATTTCAGCGTCGTAGGGCTTATATTTTAAGAGTTACAGCCGTTTAAAGATTTCAGAATGTATAAAATATAAGCTGTGAAACTAATGTATGGTGAAACCAGATAAATAATTATACATTATCTCAATAAAAGTATATAAGTAAATCATAAATTATCTGTTCCGAAAGTTCGAATGGAGAAGAGATTATGGTTATTTTCCATGGATTTCAGCGTCGTAGGAGCTAATTCTTTAGGAGGAAACAGCCGTTTAAAGATTTCGGAATGTATAAAATGCTATAAACTTGTGAAGTATTCGTCGTAACTGGAAAATAAGGACGATTACGGCATTCATAATTTTTCCATCAGAAAGGCTATACATTTTCTAAAATCACCCAGAAAAATTTAAAAATAGGTTTGAAAAGTTCGATTGTAGAACAGATTATTGTTATTTTCCATTACAAATTTCAGCGTCGTAGGGCTAATGTGCTGCGAAGTTACAGCCGTTTTAAAGATTTCCAGAATCATCAAATGCTATAAACTTGTGAAAACATTCGTCGTAACTGGAAATTCAGGACGATTAAATGGCATTCATAATTTTTTCCATCGAAGGCTATAAATTTTTCTAACATCATGAAAAAATTTAAAAAATACGTTTATTCGAATGTAGAAGAGATTATGGTTATTTTTCCATGTGGAAGTTTCAGCGTCGTAGGGCTAATTCTTTAGGAGATACAGCCGTTTAAAGATTTCAGAATGTATAAAATGCTATAAACTTGTGAAAACATTCGTCGTAACTGGAAATTCAAGGACGATTAAAATGGCATTCATAATTTTTTCTTTGAAGGCTATAAATTTTCTAAAATTATGAAAAAATTTTAAAAAAATAGGTTTGAAAGTTCGAATGTAGAACAGATTATTGTTATTTTTCCATGCAAATTTCAGCTTCGTAGGGCTAATATTATAGGAGTTACAGCCGTTTAAAGATTTCAGAATGTATAAAATGCTATAAAAAATTTAAAAAAAATAGGTTTGAAAGTTCGAATGTAGAGCAGATTATTGTTATATTTCCATGCAAATTTCAGCGTCGTAGGGCTAATATTTTAGCAGTTAGAGCCGTTTAAAAATTTCAGAATGTATAAAATGCTATAAACTTGTGAAAACATTCGTCGTAACTGGCAAATAAGGACGATTACAATGGCATTCATAATTTTTCCATCGAAGGCTATAAATTTTCTAAAATCATGAAAAAATTTAAAAAATAGGTTTGAAAGTTCGAATGTAGAACAGATTATTGTTATTTTTCCATGCAAATTTTAGCGTCGTAGGGCTAATACTTTTGGAGATACAGTCGTTTAAAGATTTCGGAATGTATAAAATGCTATATACTTGTGAAAACATTTGTCGTACCTGGAAATTAAGGACGATTAATTCTAGAAATAACAATAATCTGTTCTACATTCGAACTTTCAGACCTATTTTTTTTTAATTTTTTCAGGATTTTAGAAAATTTATAGCCTTCGATGGAAAAATTATGAATGCCATTGTAATCGTCCTTAATTTCCAGTTACGACGAATGTTTTTCCTTAAGTTTATTGCATTTATACATTCCTGAAATCTTTAATCGGCTGCTTAGCTTCTATAATATTAGCCCTACGACGATGAAATTTGCATGGAAAAATAACAATAATCTGTTCTACATTCGAACTTTCAAACCTATTTTTTAAATTTTTTAATGATTTTAGAAAAATTATAGCCTTCAATGAAAAAATTATGAATGCCATTTTAATCGTCCTTGAATTTCCAGTTACGACGAATGTTTTCACAAGTTTATAGCATTTTATACATTCTGAAATCTTCAAACGGCTGTAACTCTAAAATATTAGACCTACATACTTTGAAATTTGCATGGAAAAATAACAATAATCTATTTCTACATTCGAATTTTAAACGTATTTTAAAATTTTCATGATTTAAAATTTATAGCCTTCGATGGAAAAATTATGAATCCCATTTTAATCGTCCTTGAATTTCTAACTAGTTAAAACAAATGATTTCACAAGTTTATAGCATATATGCATTCTGGAAATTTTTAAACGACTGTAACACCTAAAATATTAGCCCTACGACGCTGAAATTTATGGAAAAATAACAATAATCTGTTCTACATTCGAACTTTCAAACGTATTTTTTTAAATTTTTCATGATTTTAGAAAATTTATAGCCTTCGATGGAAAAATTATGAATCCCATTTTAATCGGTATTGAATTTCTAGTTAAAACGAATGATTTCACAAGTTTATAGCATATAATGCATTCTGAAATTTTTAAACACTGTAACTCTAAAATATTAGCCTACGACGCTGAAATTTGCTCGGAGAAATAACAATAATCTGCTCTACATTCGAACTTTCAAACCTATTTTTTTAATTTTCTTAGCATTTTATAGATTCACAAAATCTTTAAACATTCTTAACTCTATATTATTAGCCCTACGAATCTGAAATTTGCATGGAAAAATAACATTAATCTCTTCTACATTCGAACTTTCAAACCTACTTTTTTTTCATGATTTTAAAAAATTTTAAACCTTCAATGAAAAAATTATGAAAGCCATTTTAATCGTCCTTGAATTTTCAGTTACGACGAATGTTTTCACAAGTTAATAGCATTTTATACATTCTGAAATCTTTAAACGGCTGTAACTCTAAAATATTAGCCTACGACGCTGAGATTTGCATGGAAAATAACAATAAATCTGTTTCTACATTCAGAACTTTCAAACGTATTTTTTTAATTTTTTATAGCATTTTATACATTCTGAAATCTTTAAAACAGTTGTAACTCCTATAATATTAGCCCCTACGACGCCTAAATTTGCATGGAAAAATAACAATAATCTGTTCTACATTCGAACTTTCAAACCTATTTTTTAAATTTTTTCATGATTTTTTAAAATTTATAGCCTTCAATGAAAAAATTGTGAATGTCATTTTAATCGTCCTTGAATTTCCAGTTACGACGAATGTTTTCACAAGTTTATAGCATTTTATACATTCTGAAATCTTTAAACGGCTGTAACTCCTAAAATATTAGCCCTACGACGCTGAAATTTGCATGGAAAAATAACAATAATCATTCTACATTCGAACTTTCAAACCTATTTTTTTCATGATTTTAGAAAGAATTTATAGCCTTCAATGAAAAAATTATGAATACCATTTTAATCGTGTAATTTCCAGTTACGACGAATGTTTCACAAGTTTATAGTACATACATTCTAAAATATTTAAACGGCTGTAACTCCTAAAATATTAACCCTACGACGCTGAAATTTGCATGGAAAAATAACAATAATCTAATTTCTACATTCGAACTTTCAAACCTCTTTTTTACTTTTTCATGATTTTAGAAAATTTATAGCCTTCCATGGAAAAATTATGAATGCATTGTAATCGTCCTTAATTTCCAGTTACTACGAATGTTTTCACAAGTTTATAGCATTTATACATTCCGAAATCAAACGGCTGTATCTCAGTATTAGCCCTACGACGCTAAAATTTTAATGGAAAAATAACAATAATCTGTTCTTCATTCGAACTTTCGACCCTATTTTTTTAATTTTTCATGATTTTGAAAATTTATAGCCTGCGATGGAAAAATTATGAATCCCATTTTGAAAATCGTCCTTGAATATCTAGTCAAAACGAATGATTTCCTGAAGTTTATAGCATATAATGCATTCTAGAAGTTGCAAGCAGCTGTAACTCCTAAAATACTGAGCCTACGACTCTGAAATTTGCATGGAAAAATAACAATCTGCTCTACATTTCGAACTTTCAAACCTATTTTTAAATTTTTTATAGCATTTTATACATTCTGTAAATCATAAACAGTAACTCCTATAACAATAGCCCTACGACGCTGAAATTTGCATGGAAAAATAACAATAATCTGTTTCTACTTTCAATTCAAACCTATTTTAAAATTTTTTCATGATTCTAGAAAATTGTGTTGATGAAAATTGCTTGGATGTGTTTTGATATGCTTGATTTCCAGTTACGACGAATGTTTTCTGAAGTTTATAGCATTTTATACATTCTGAAATCATTAAACGGCTGTAACTCCTAAAATAATAGCCTACGACGCTGAAATTTGCATGGAAAAATAACAATAATCTGTTTCTACGATTTCCAGACTTTCAAACTTTTTTAAAATTTTTCATGATTTTAGAAAATTTATATTCGATGGAAAAATTATGAATACCATTGTAATCGTTCTTAATTTTCCAGTTACGACGAATGTTTTCACAAGTTTATTGCATTTATACGATTTCTGAAATCTTTAAACGGCTGCAACTCTATAATATTAGCCTACGACGCTGAAATTTGCATGGAAAAATAACAATAATCATTCCTACATTCGAACTTTCAAACCTATTTTTAAATTTTTTAATGATTTTAGAAAATTTATATTTAATGAAAAAAATTATGAATGCCATTTTAATCGTCCTTGAATTTTAGTTACGACAGATATTTTCACAAGTTTATAGCATTTTTATACATTCTGAAATCTTCAAACGGCATAACTCTAAAATATTAAGACCTACGACGCTAATTGCATGGAAAAATAACAATAATCTTATTTCTACATTCGAATTTTAAACGTATTTTTTAAAATTTTCATAGTTTTGAAAATTTATAGCCTTCGAGGAAAAATTATGAATCCCATTTTAATCGTTCTTGAATTTCTAGTTAAAACGAATGATTTCACAAGTTTATGTATATATTCATTCTGGGAATTTTGAACGGCTGTAACTCCTAAAATATTAGCTGGCCTTTCAGAATTTGCATGGAAAAATAACAATAATCTGTTCTACATTCAGGCTTTCAAACGTATTTTTAAATTTTTTCATGATTTTGAAAATGTAGCCTTCGATGGAAAAATTATGAATCATTTCATCGATCATGAATTTCCTAGTTAAAACGAATGATTTCACGAAGTTTTATAGCATATAATGCATTCTGAAATTTTTAAACACTGTAACTCCTAAAATATTAGCCCTACGACGCTGAAATTTGCTCGGAGAAATAACAATAATCTGCTCTACATTCGAACTTTCAAACCTATTTTTTTAAATTTCTTATGGCATTTTATAGATTCTGATATCACAAACGATATAACTCCTATATTATTAGCCCTACAAAGCTAAAGTGCATGGAAAAATAACAATAATCTCTTCTACATACGAACTTTCAAACCTACTTTTTCATGATTTTAAAAATTTTAAACCTTCAATAGAAAAATTATAGAAAATACATTTAATCGTCTTGAATTTTCCAGTTACGACGAATGTTTCACAAGTTAATAGCATTTTATACATTCCCCAAATCTTTAAACGGCTGTAACTCTAAAATATTAGCCCTACGACGCTGAGATTTGCATGGAAAAATAACAATAATGTTCTACATTCGAACTTGAAACCTATTTTTATAAATTGTTTCACTTGATTTTTTAAATTTATAGCCTTCAATGAAAAAAATTGTGAATGCCACTTTTTAATCGTCATGAATTTCCAGTTACGACGAATGTTTTCTGAAGTTTATAGCATTTAATACATTCCGAAATCTTTAAACATTGTATCTCCGAAAGTATTAGCCCTACAACTAAGATTTGCATAGAAAATAGCAATAAACTGTTCTACATTCGAACATTCAAACCTATTTTTTTGAATTTTTCATGATTTTAGAAAATTTATAGATTTCGATGGAAAAATTATGAATGCCATTGTAATTGTCCTTGAATTTCCAGTTACAACGAATGTTTTCACAAGTTTATTGCATTTTATACATTCTGAAATCTTTAAACGGCTGTAACTCCTAATATATTAGCCCTACGACGCTGAAATTTACTGAAAAAACAATAATCATTTCTACATTCGAACTTTCAAACCTATTTTTTTTAATTTTTTCATGATTTTAGAAAATTTATAGCCTTCGATGGAAAAATTATGAATGCCATTGTAATCGTCCTTGAATTTCCAGTTACGACGAATATTTTCACAAGTTCATATCATTTTATACATTGCCAAATTTTTAACGGCTGTATCACTAAAGTATTAACCTACGACAGCAAACTTGCATGGAAAAATAACCATAATCTCTTCTACATTCGAACTTTCAAACGTATTTTTTTAAATTTTTTCATGATTTTAGAAAATTTATAGCCTTTGATGGAAAAATTATGAATCCCATTTTAATCGGTATTGAATTTCTAGTTAAAACGAATGATTTCACAAGTTTATAGCATATAATGCATTCTGAAATTTCTAAACGGCTGTAACTCCTAAAATATTAGCCCTACGACGCTGAAATTTGCATGGAAAATAACAAAAATCTGCTCTACATTTGATGTTTCAAACCTATTTTTAAAATTTTTATAGCATTTTATACATTCGAAATCTTTAAACGGCTGTAACTCCTATAATATTAGCCCTACGACGATGAAATTTGCATTGAAAAATAACAATAATCTGTTCTACATTCGAACTTTCAAACCTATTTTTTTAAAAGTTTTCATGATTTTAGAAAATTTATAGCTTTCATTGAAAAAATTATGATTACAACAATCGTCCTTGAATTTCCAGTTACGACGAATGTTTTCTAGAAGTTTATAGCATTTTATACATTCTGAAAAATTTTTAAACGGCTGTAACTCCTAAAATATTAGCCCTACGACGCTGAAATTTGCATATAAAAACAACAATAATCTATTTCTACATTCAGAGTTCAACCGTATTTTTTTAAATTTTTCATGATTTTTAAGAAAATTTATAGCCTTCGATGAAAAAATTATACGTTCCATTTAATCGTCCTTGAAAAACTAGTTAAAACGAATGATTTCACAAGTTTATAGCATATAATGCATTCTGAAATTTTTAAACGGCTGTAACTCCAAAAATATTAGCCCTACGACGCTGAAATTTGCATGGAAAAATAACAATAATCTGTTCTACATTCGAACTTTCAAACCAATTTTTTTAAATTTTTTCATGATTTTAGAAAATTTATAGCCTTCGATGGAAAAATTATAGATACCATTGCAATTGTCTTGATTTCCAGTTACGACGAATGTTTTTCACAAGTTTGTACATTTTATACATTCGAAATCTTTAAGCAGCTGTATCTCCAGTATTAGCCCTACGACGCTAAAATTTGCATGGAAAAATAACAATGAATCACTCATTCGAACTTTCAAACCTATTTTTAAATTTTTATAGCATTTTATACATTCTGAAATCTTTAAACAGCTGTAACTCCTATAATATTAGCCTACGACGCTGAAATTTGCATGGAAAAATAACAATAATCTGCTCTACATTCGAACTTTCAAACCTATTTTTTTAAATTTTATAGCATTTTATACATTCTGAAATCTTTAAACGGCGGTAACTCCTATAATATTAGCGCTACGACGCTGAAATTTGCATGGAAAAATAACAATAATCCTGTTCTACATTCGAACTTCAAACCTATTTTTTTAATTTTTCATGATTTTAGAAAATTTATAGCCTTCAATGAAAAAATTATGAATACCATTTTAATCGTCCTTGAATTTCCAGTTACGACAGATGTTTTTCACAAGTTTATAGCATTTATACACATTCTGAAATCTTTAGAAACAGCTGTAACTCCTAAAATATTAGCCCTACGACGCTGAAATTTGCATGGAAAAATAACAATATTCTGTTCTACATTCAGCTTTCAAGCCTATTTTTTAATTTTTCGCGATTTTAGAAAATTTAGAGCCTTCCATGGAAAAATTTTGAATGCATTACTTAATCGTCAGCAATTTACAGTTACTACAATGATTTCACAAGTTTATAGCATTTTATACATTCCGAAATCTTTAAACGGCTGTATCTCCAGTATTAGCCCTACGACGCTAAAATTTGCATGGAAAAATAACAATAATCTGTTCTACATTCGAACTTTCAAACCTATTTTTTTTAATTTTTTCATGATTTTAGAAAATTTATAGCCTTCGATGGTAAAATTATGAATCCCATTTTAATCGTCCTTGAATATCTAGTCAAAACGAATGATTTCACAAGTTTATAGCATATAATGCATTCTGTAATTTTTAAACGGCTGCTTAACTCCTAAAATAAGCCTACGACTCTGAAATTTGCATGGAAAAATAACAATAAATCTGTTTCTACATTCGAACTTAAACGTATTTTTAATTTTTTATAGCATTTTAAAAGAGGCATCAAAAAAGAAGACAATCCCTTCATTCACTGAAATTTCAGCCTCGTAGAACTATAGTTTACGAGATACAGCTATTTAAGATTTCAATTTCAATTATAAGTAAAAAATAATTCACGTTACTTAAATACGATTGTAATTAAAATTTTGAATGAGAACTCTTCTAGATGAAGCAATTTTTGGTAAATTCAGCAAAAAATGAGAAAATCCTAGGTGAAAACTTCGAAAAAAGAGGCGATTCCCGTCTGTTCACTAATAAAATTTCAGCCTCGTAGGGCTTATAGATTACGAGATACATCCATTTAAAGATTTCAATTTCGTTTACATAGTAAAAAAATATCAAAACCTTATTGTCGTTACTAAAAATACGATTGTTATTAAAATTTTGAATAAGTACTCTTCTATTTAAAGCATTTTTTCGTAAATTCAGCCAATAATGAGAAAATCCTACGTCAAAACTTCGAAAAAAGAGGCTTTTCCGTCTATTCACTATGGAAATTTCAGCCACGTAGAGCTTATAGTTTACGAAATACAGCCATTTAAAGATTTCAATTTCGTTTACATAGGAAAAATAATCAAAACTACCGTCGTTATTAAAAATACGATTGTAATTAAAATTTTGAATGAGAACTCTTCTATTTCAAGCTTTTTTTCGTAAATTCAGCAAAAAATGAGAAAATCCTAGGGCAAAACGTCGAAAAGAGGCGATTACCTTCTATTCACTATGGAAATTTCAGCCTCGTATGGCTTATAGTTAACGAGATACAGCTGTTAAAAATTTCAATTTCGTTTATATAGTAAAATAATCAAAACTACCTGCGTTGCTTTAAATACGATTGTAATTAAAATTTTTGAATGAGAACTCTTCTAGATGACAATTTTCGTAAATTCAACAAAAAATGAAAATCACAGAGTCAAAACTTCCCGAAAAAGAGCGATTCCCGATCTATTCACTATGAAAATATCAGCCTCAATATTGGGAAAACATAGATTACGGACACAACCATTTAAATATTTCCAATTTTCCTTTACATAGTAAAAAATAATCAAAACTACCATCGTTACTAAAAATACGATTGTAATTAAAATTTTGAATGAGAACTCTTCTATAAAGCATTTTTCGTAAAGTCAGCAAAAAATGAAAATCCTAAGTCAAAATTTCGAAAAAAAAAGGCGATTCCCGTCTAATTACTATGGAAGTTTCAGCCTCGTAGTGCTTATAGATTACGAGATACAGCCATTTAAATATTTCAATTTCGTTTACATAGTTAAAAAATATTAAAACTACCATCGTTACTAAAAATAGGATTGTAATTAAAATTTTTAGTTGAACTCATATATTTAAAGCATTTTTCGTAAATTCAGCAAAAAATGAGAAAATCCTAGTCAAAGTCGAAAAAAGAGCGAATCCCGTCTATTCACTATGAAAATTTCAGCCTCGTAAGGCTTATAGATTACGAGATACAGCCATTTAAATATTTCAATTTCGTTTATGGTAAAAATAATCAAAACTACCTGCGTTACTTAAGAGTACGATTGTAATTAAAATTTTGAATGAGAACTCTTCTTTTTTGAAGCAATTATTAAATTCAGCAAAAAATGAAAATCCTGGTGAAAACTTCCCGAAAAAGAATGATTCCCGTCTATTCACTATGGAAATTTCAGCCTCGTAGGGCTTATAGATTACGAGATACAGCCATTTAAATATTTAAATTTCGTTTACATAGTAAAAAATAATCAAAACTACCGTCGTTACTAAAAATACGATTGTAATTAAAATTTTGAATGAGAACTCTTCTATTTAAGGCATTTTTTCGTAAATTCAGCAAAAAATGAGAAAATCCTACAAGTCTAAACTTCGAAAAAGGAAGCGTTCCGTCCATTCACTATGGAAATTTTAGCCTCGTAGAGACATAGATTACGAGAATCAGCCATTTAAGATTTATTCGTTTACATAGGAAAAAATAATCAAAACTACCGTCGTTGCTAAAAATACGATTGTAATTAAAATTTTGAATGAGAACTCTTCTATTTAAGGCATTTTTCGTAAATTCAGCAAAAATGAAAATCCTGGTCAAAACTTCGAAAAAGGAGATTCCCGTCCATTCACTATAAAATTTCAGCTTCGTAGGAGCTTATAGTTTACGAGATACAGCCATTTAAGATTTCAATTTCGTTTACATAGTAAAAAAAAAACAAAACTACCGTCGTTACTAAAAATAGGTTTGTAATAAAAATTTTGAATGAGAACTCTTCTATTTAAAGTATTTTTTCGTAAATTCAGCAAAAAATAAGAAAATCCTAGGTTAAAACTTCGAAAAAAGAGGCGATTCCCGTCTATTTACTATGGAAATTTCAGCTTCGTAGGGCTTATAGATTACGAGATACAGCCATTTAAAAATTTCAATTTCGTTTACATAGTAAACAAATCAAACTACCGTCGTTACTAAAAATACGATTGTAATTAAAATTTTGAATGAGAACTCTTTATTTGAAGCAATTTTTCGTAAATTCAGCAAAAAATTAGAAAATCTGAGTCCAAAACTTCCGAAAAAGAGCGATTCCGTCTATTCACTATGGAAATTTCAGCCTCTTAGAGACTTAGATTACAGATACAGCCATTTAAAGGAATTTCAATTTCGTTTACATAGTAAAAAATAATAAAAAAATACTTGTCGTTACTAAAAATAGGATTGTAATGAAAATTTTAATGAGAACTCTTCTATTAAAGCATTTTTGTAAATTCAGCAAAAATAGAAAAATCTAGGTCAAAACATCGTAAAAACAGGCGTTTCTTCTATTAATGGAAATTTCAGCCTTGTAGGGCAGATTACAAGATACAGCCATTTTCAAGATTTCAATTTCGTTTACATAGATAAAAATAATCAAAACTACCGTCGTTACTAAAAATACGATTGTAATTAAAATTTTGAATGAGAACTCTACTATTTGAAGCAATTTTTCGTAAATTCAGCAAAAAATGAGAAAATCTGGGGTAAAACTTCGAAAAAGCGATTCCGTCTATTCACTATGAAAATTTAAGCCTCGTAGGGAAACATAGATTACGAAGAAACAGCCATTTAAATATTTCAATTTCGTGTACATAGTAAAAAATAATCAAAACTACCGTCGTTACTAAAAATACGATTGTAATTAAAATTTTGAATGAGAACTCTTCTATTTAAGGCATTTTTTCGTAAATTCAGCAAAAAATGAGAAAATCCTAGGTCTAAACTTCGAAAAGAGGCGATTCCGTCTATTCACTATGGAAATTTCAGCCTCATTAGGGCCATAGATTACGAGAATCAGCATTTAAGATTTCTATTTCGTTTATAGGAAAAAATAAATGAAGCTACCGTCGTTACTAAAAATACGATTGTAATTAAAATTTGAATGGAAACTCTTCTATTTAAAGCATTTTTCGTGAATTCAGCAAAATGAAAATCTAGGTCAAAACTGAAATAAGAGGCGATTCCCGTCTATTCACTATGGAAATTTCAGCCTCGTAGACTCATGAATTGAGATACAGCCATTTTGAATTTCAGTTTTTACATAGTAAACAAATATCAAAACTACCGTCGTTACTAAAAATACGATTGTAATTAAAATTTTGAATGGAAACTCTTCTATTTAAAGCATTTTTTCGTGAATTCAGCAAAAAATGAGAAAATCCTAGGTCAAAACTTCGAAAAAAAGAGGCGATTCCCGTCTATTCACTATGAAAATATCAGCCTCGTAGGGCTTATAGATTACGATATACAGCCATTTAAATATTTCAATTTCCTTTACATAGTAAAAATAGTCATACAATACGATTGTAATTAAAATTTTGAATGAACTCTTCTATATGCAAACATTTTTTCGTAAGTTGTAAAAAATGAAAATCTCAGGTGAAACTTCAAAAAAAGAGGCGATTCCCGTCTATTCACTATGGAAATTTCAGCCTCGTAGGGCTTATAGATTACGAGATACAGCCATTTAAATATTTAAATTTCGTTTACATAGTAAAAAATAATCAAAACTGCCGTCGTTACTAAAAATACGATTGTAATTAAAATTTTGAATGAGAACTCTTCTATTTAAAGCATTTTTTCGTAAATTCAGCAAAAAATGAGAAAATCCTAGGTCAAAACATCTAAAAAAACAGGCGATTTCCTTCTATTCACAATGCATTTCAGCCTCGTAGGGCTTATAGTTTACGAGATACAATACATTTTAAGATTTCAATTTCATTTTACATAGTAAAAAAAACAAAACTACCATCGTTACTAAAAATAGGTTTGTAATAAAAATTTTGAATGCAAGAACTCTTCTATTTAAAGCATTTTTTCGTAAATTCAATAAAAATAAGAAAATCCTAGGTCAAAACTTCAAAAAGGAGGCGATTCCGTCATTTACTATGGAAATTTCAGCTTCGTAGGGCTTATAGATTACGAGATACAGCCATTTTAAAAATTTCAATTTCTGTTTACATAGTAAGCAAATATCAAACTTCACCGTCGTTACTAAATACGATTATGATAAAATTTTGAATGAGAACTCTTCTGTTGAAACAATTTTTAATGGTCAGCAAAAAATTAGAAAATCTAGGTCAAAACTTCGAAGAGCGGTCCGTCTATTCACTATGGAAATTTCAGCCTCTTAGGGCTTATAGATTACGAGATACAGCCATTTAAAGATTTCAATTTCGTTTATAGTAAAAATAAAAATACTGTCGTTACTAAAAATAGGATTGTAATGAAAATTTTTTAATGAGAACTCTTCTATTAAAAAGCATTTTTGTAAATTCAGCAAAAAATAAATCCTAGGTCAAAACATCCTTAAAAACAGGCATTTTCTTCTAACAATGGAAAATTCAGCCTTGTAAGACATAGATTACAAGATACAGCCAGTTCCCGATATCGAAATGCAGTTTTCGCTCAACACTGAGGAATCACGAGGCAAGTAATGTGCCGTAAAGATATTGTTTGAAATATTTTTTTTATTTTTCGAGAAATTTAATCATCTTTGATTTTTTTAAATGGAACCGTGTATTTTTCTCACTAGCAATAGATAGAATAGAGGAAATTTAATGAAGTAACATATGTTAATGTTTTGAAAGTATTGTGAATACAAAATTATACTTTCTGACATTTAAATTAAATGAACAAGATTTCTTGTAGCAACCCTTGCAACTGTCGCCTTTGGGGGAAGGTTGCCTTCGCAGCGCCGACACTTTAAGGGGAGAGGGGAAAGCCGCAAAGGTCGTCTTCCCCACAAGCGACAGCCGCTACAGGATATATTACATGTTTCATTTAAATTCTCATGACAATTCTCATGCATTCGTGGTTTAGAAGTGGTGGTGTGTGGACGTGCCCCGCTCCGCTGTGCTTGCTAGCGCTCAGTCCCGACTTGTTTAGTCTACCACGGAACTTGGAGCCTAGTGTTTGTGTTCTCGCAGTGCGTAGTAACAAAGACTGGTCCTCGCAGTGAACGTTCCACTCAAACAAATGACCAGTCTATGTCATGCGACACAGACTCATCAACAGGGCATGCTTTTAGTCAAGCCCTGCAACGCTTCACAATAGTGACATCAACGGTAACGAAAATTCGAGGCCGCAAGTTCCGCCATCTGAGGAAGCCATGGACGGCAGCATCCACCCCTGACCAGCACTCAAGGACGCTCGGAGGCTACCCAATCAACAAGCAGCACGGAGCAACAACCTCCAACGTCAGGTGCGGTGAGAAAAAGGTCAGTCTGTGAACTTGATGACTTTCATAATAAAAAAAGAAGTGCGGAATCTAGCAAATACAGTGATCCATCTGCTCATGATAGTGACCTACAAATTTAAAAGGGCCAGCCAACTACCATGGGCCAACTAATGTGCGAGTCATCAAGCAGATTTCGTCTGCTTGATGGTAATGACCCCATGCCCGAGGGGACCAGGTTCGAGTATCTAAAAAATCATCAACAAAACCAAATTAGTGTATCAAATAGAATCCCACCCAGGGACCGAATACCGAAATAATAGCGGTAAAGGTATTTATACCGGTATACAAATACCTTTACCTCTATTATACCTTTATTCCCGCATTCCGCATTCCCGAAAATAATTTTTTCAGTTGGCCCAGTTTCCTTATTCTGCACCATAATTATAACTAAAAAATATTAAAAATTGACATTGAACGCTAATAGACATATTAACTATTCTTCGCAAGGAAACAGAAGCGTTATGTTTAATTCAAATTTAATGATTGAAGCATGTTTAATTTACACCCATGTATTATTTAAGAAATTTCATTTAGAAAAAATATGGATAGTACTATATAATATTAATTAATTTTAATAAATATTTTAAAATATTAATACTAATTAAATTTTAAAGGTTTGCATTAAATTTGTGTAAATTAATTTATTATTTTGTTTGTTAATTTATAAATTTATTTAAATTAAACGTTAATTTTAATTAAAAAGTAAATATGTTAATATTAATAAACTTTTTATTAATTAATAATGTTAGTATATATTTTATTATTAGGAAGAAACACTTCTCGAAGTGGGCTCCTCCAGATGCATTTTACAATGTAAGCTACCCGCGTAGAAGGGAACCCTTGCCCACATGCAATGTTAATAGCTAATAATAATAATAATAAATAGGGCTAAAATAACATTTTATTTTAGCCCTATTTATTAATGTATAATTAAGAATTAATTGTTAAATGAAGTAAAAGAAAATCATTGTTTAACAATAACAAAACTGGACCTGAAAGCCTGAGCGTTCAGGATTATCTCAAGGTGTCAACGCTTCCTCAGTTCGTCGAAGGAGGGGTCGGGGAGGAAGATACGGTCCTACGCCTACGGCACGGCGCATACGTTGACAGCCTCTCCATGTGCGAAATACAAAGACAGGCTTAGGTCATCTCTCAGGTTAGATGGGAGATAGCTCGATGAACCATACTAAGAAAAGGTTCTCTTCAATGGAATCAATAATTATTATTTCATATTTCAACTTTTCCGAAATTTAAATTTTTTCTACAACGTATGCAAAACGTAAACCCCGAACACAAAACATTTACAATAATGAGAATAGAATTTAATACAATTGTTTATATATATATATATATATATATATATATATATATATATATATATATATATAAAAAAAAATAATTTAAACAATAAATAACAATTATGAAATGATATTTGATTAATAAACATTTTGCGAGATATTATTAACTAAAGTAACCTATTTTTTAACTGTATGGATGGTAAGCTACATTTTGCGAATATTATTAACTAAAGTAACCTATTTTTTCAACATGTATGGATGGTAAGCTATATATCTTCTTTGAAAATACCGGTATAATACCGGTATAACCTTTATGGACGTCCATACCGGTATAGACGTCTTATAGAGGTATTTTACCAGTATAAAAGAATAAAGGTATTTGAAAAAGGTATGGAAAAATACCGGTATTATACCGGTATTATTACCGGTATTCAATACCTTTTCGGTCCCTGATCCCACCAATACCTGTAGCCCGCATCGAACAAGTTAATAACTTTGTCAAGGAATTAAAAATTAATGTAACCCAGTATTTCTAGCAGACAAAATAACAAAGTTAAAATCAATGCCAACACATCTACTGACTTTTGTAGTATAATTAAAGATTTAATACAAATTCAGAGAACGTTTCACTCGTTTAACGCTGCGATATTCTTCAGAATTGACACCATCGTCAATTTCCATATTGAACATAAAATTTTCTCCATCAAAGGTACCGTTAACTATCATCATTCCTTGTTCCATGCCATAGACCTTTGCTCCATAACCATCCAAAACTATTTTCTTGCCTTTGTTAACTATATTAGACACCGATAGTAGGTTCGTTTCTAAGTTAGAAACGTGCAAGACTCTTTCCATATGAACTTTGGTTATCGTACCTTTATTTGTAATGCAAGAACCGTTGACATGACCCTCCAAATCAGAAATAAGTTTTCTACCAGACACAGCAGTGGATATTTCAACAACAGAAGGTGTAGAATCTCTAAGAATTTCGCGCTGTGACGTCATATGGACGCTGCATCTTGAATCTAACAACCACGATACATTCTTCTTGTGTTCCACATTTTTTGTTCAATATCATCATGAGCTATTATAGCGAATTCTCTCTTGTTATGAGAATCAGGATTTTTTCCATCATTAGGTTTATGCCACTTAAATGTATTATTATGCTGATTGAATGAGTTTTCTTTGTTCGAAACAGATTTTGATTTAGAGAAGTTGTCGGCATCGTGATTTTTTTTGATAACCACATCCGCTTTTCTTATGCCAACAGAATTTGGCCTGGTAAATCCCGAGTTTAGGGTGGCACGGTTCCTTTGATTCACTGATTCGGTTCATTAGAAGAGAATCGACTCCATGAACTGAACCCTTGTTTATACGTAGTATTCGCGTGTTGTTAAGTTCATGATGTTACAGCAATAAATATAATTATTTAAAAAAAGGTAGATCTGGAGAATAGCTACCCCGTGATCCAAAGCCCACTGTACGTATAAATCTCCGAAGCAACGTACTCTCATTAAGTGAACTGATTATTCGTATTTTTCACGCTACAAATTTAATTTGTAACCAACGCATTTTTTTCACCAAGTGGTCCGCGACGTGCTACCGCACGTCGTCCGCTGGACCCAACGTGCTACGTTCGCGAGGCCTTCCGGCCCTCGCTCTCAACCTAGTTCGCGCCTCCGCTGTCGCTCGGCGCTCACGTTGTTCTATATACCTCCCTCACGTTCAAGAGAATTTATTTTAAAGGGATCACTCACTTTTAAGAAAATTCATACCTTCCATCTCAGTAGACACACAAACCTATTTGAAGAAGACTTGAATGCGAAAATACACAATTCCACGCCAACAAATTATCAGGTACTTCTTCTCATTTAACATTGAACATAAATAATTCAGTTGTTATAGTGAACGCGCAACTATAAACATAGGAATCGCGAGAAATAATGAATCATAAAAGGAACCAAAGGAACCGTGCCACCTAAACCAGGATCAACCTTTGGCCTTGTGTCTTATTTTACCACATATAAAACAAACCATCTTTCGTTTTTCCTTGACTCTGTGTGCATTGATATTTTTGATATTGATATTTATTATTTGATATTGATATTTATTATCAGAATGTTTTAGAAATATGTTATAGTAATGGACAAGATGATCTCGTATCGTTTCGAACGTCGTATTGGAGTTAGTAATCAAAGCAGTTGAAACTTCGCTATACGTCTTGGAAAGACCATTCAGAATATGATATATGAGTTCATTGTCTTCAACGTTAATACCCAATTTATTAATTTCACAAACGATGCCTTTCGCACGTATTAAATAGTCTTCTATACACTCGTTTTCTCCCTTTTTCAATTTTGCAAGTTTTGTCTTTAGTGTAGTAAGTCGATATTTTCCCTGACCTTCGTGACGTTTTTGCAATGTCAACCATAAATCTTTAGCCATAATAAGTCCACGACAAGAAAGAAGCTGGTCGTCAGAAAATGTCATTACAATGAGCCCCATGACTTCATCGTTTTTGTACTCCCATTCTTTCCATTTTCTCTCACGTACCTCATCGCCAGGAGTTCTTTCAGGTTCGTCGCCTTCTATGATTTCCGAGAATATCTGACGAGAGTTTAACAGTGCTTTCATACGCGTGTTCCATATTGCGTAATTGGCGTTTTTCAATGTTTCCATTTTTACGTAGGAAGTATTAAAGGATTCCGCCATCATTCGTATCAGGAACCACGCTCTGCTACCAGTTTGTTGTTTGCTATTAGTAAATAATACACATCATGATGTCATCCAGTAAGTACAGGAGTTTATTCTCGCACAAAGTATACACTTCGTAATATTCCCGACTCCTCTATACATAACAAAACATGTACTTAGTTACCAGTTATCACCTTCAACTGTCAGAAACTAGACTGGAGCATAACTCATGGCGCGGCTGTAGCGTTTACCCAGCTTGGAAAGATACCTCGGCGTATCAACAGCTTAAGTCATTGGTCCCGTACGTGTAGTGCATGTTTCCCCTCGGGAGATGGCAGTGATCTTCCCCCGCTGGATGGCGAGATCAGGCGCCGACCTACCGTCGGCTAACGGGGTTTCCCTCTAACCAGGACTCTCCCACCAACCGCGGGGCACCCGCCCTACTTGACACAAGCTCTAAGATTCCGACCGGTCCCCTGGAATATGTGGTAGTGTAGTGCATTAACATGCACTACATTAGATAAAATTAACATTAGTGTAAGTGTGTGTGGTGTGTGTAAGGGGAGAGGATAGGACAAGGAAGTGAAAGGAAAGATCGCGCGCGGTCCGTGGCCCGTTTGGTAGGGTACTGCTCCGGCATTCGTCTGGTGTTGATCGGAGAAACCACGGAAAACTACCGATCAGAGCAGCCGGCCGCTAGAATTCTCCTCCAGACAGCGACTGAATTCTACCTACCTGAAAAGCTAGTGTCGAACATCCTGTCACCCCGGAACCTACGACCTCCCGGTCAGAGACGCTGCAGTGGAAACACAACAATTCGCTGTTACTACACCTTTACGTGTTATTGTACCTGCTTTCTCCTTTCTGGATTAAAGGTTAATTTTACTCCAAACTGACACAGACTTTCTCGTACTCGTTAGTCTCGTAATACGTTTAGTCTGAGTTAGCTTTTCTGTTTTCCCCATCCTCTTCCCAGCTTCTATCTATTGGCGCTTATGACACATTTTTACTTCCTCATGCTTCCTTCGTGACAAAGAAAGTGTTGTAATCGTGTGCCGGCGGATTTTCGAGAGAAACTCGTATTGCCAGGTCCTGGTCACGAAAAAGTTAGTAAATCGTGTTTATATACGAGAATATTCCAAATTACTTCCTCTAACACGTTCTGTAATTGGAAACCATGTTTTTGGGGTTCCTGATACACAAAAATTGATTAGCGACAAAACGTCTTGTCTATACGTTCGTTCGTCTCTAGTCAACGCTAGCGCCTAACCGTACTGCCGATTTGTTTTCCAAAATTGATATTCCTCATTCGATTAAAAGGAACTCAAGGCCCTCTGAGTTTGAGACGAACATTTTCAATTTGAGATTTCTCTATGAACAACTTCTACATTTTCAAAATGTTCTAAAAATAATGACTCCAAACATCTTCACGTAATTTTGAACTCGGATAGAGAAGAACGCTTAAGTGATTAGTGCAGGTCAGATTTTCGTCGAAATATCTAATTTTTCGAAAAATAAAACGTCGAAAAAGGTTTTCGGCGCCTTTCTAGATCTACAATATTAAAGTTAGAGATTTTTTCTTCATGAGAAATGTTCTTTAAGGCAAATTTTGAAATAAGATAATGAATGAAACAAGATAATGTACAATTTATCAAAAATATGAGGGTAGAATGTTGACAGTTGTGTACATTTTTTGAACATTTTTTCCTACAAAATTGATATCAATTTTTTCTTTAAATTTTCTTCTCGACGGAAACAAAGTAGTGTTAGTTTCATTTCCGGCAAACTCAGTATTTTTGAAAATTCTTCAATCTTAACATTTCAAAACTACAAAATTGAAGGTAGAGATTCTTCCCATGACCAGAATCTGTTGTAGATAATCAGCTTTTTAAAAACGATCATTTAAAATTGTTTGAAAAAACGAGGACTTTTTTAAGCACATTTGTGCTTAAAAATTAAGCACATTTTACAAGAAAACATTTTCTTAAAAAGCGCCCCAACATTTTTTCTCTACATTTTTCCCAAAAATAGAACAATAAAACCTTAGAAGAATCATACATACATTTATTTGAACTGCAATTGGGTATGACCCGGTGGCAGTTAATTAGCAATAATTACAATAATAATAACACTTAACATTAATAATAACAACAATATTAATAATAATAACGATATTAATAATAATAACAATAATAATTATATGTCGGTGATGCTAAAATTTAATACAAGCTACATAAATATTGGCTAAATTTATTGTTTTTAATTCATTGATCGCGTTCACTACAATTAACTGCACGACACTGCACTGCACACACTACACTACACTACACTACACTACACTACACTACACTACACTACACTACACTGTTTTGCTTTGGGGTTACACTGACCAGCACTTCATCGCACTTCACCGCACTTCACAGCACTTCACCGCACTTCACCGCACTTCACAGCACTTATTTAATGTCTATTACTATCATATTGTTCTAACTTATTTCTAAAACTTCGGACACTTAGAGGAAAGGCTTTGAAAATTGCTGCGGGTAAACTGTTCAATCTTTAATTGTTCTGTTACAAAGGAAAATTTCCCAAGATCTGAATTTTGTTTCCTTGTTCGAATTTTGTGAGTGTGATCCTTCGGCCAAATAATTTGTTTTCTAGTCTAACCTGAATTTCCTTCCAAGCTGTTTGACCTACGTATGATTTATAAAGGCGCAAAGCCTCGCCCTTGTTCTTCTCATTTCTAGAGGTTCCCATGCCTTTTTATCGCGTTAGTTCTGTAGAGTAAACTTATTCGCTTTTCTCTGTATTCTATCTAGATTTTCCGGTGCGACTTTCTGTATGGATCCCAACATGCCCTCCGTATTCCATGAGAGGGCGAACCAGCGAAAAATATGCTAATTCTTTTGCGTTTGCAGAGCTTTTCTTTAAATTCGCATTACAAAATGAAAAGACTTCCACTTTTCCTAACTACCTGATTTATATGCTTCTCCCACCTAATTTACTATCTATGTGAATGCCTAAATACTTGCATGATGAGACTCTTGGGATGATGACCTCACCTAAACGATAGTCTGGTTCCTCATAATTTCGTCCCCGCCCGAACGTTATTGTTTGCTTTTCGATCCGTTAATTCCCATGTCATTTTTTCAGCCCAATCACGTAAATGTTCTAAATCCTGCTGTAATATTTGTTCGTCAGCGCTACTTTTGATTTTTCGGTATATAACACAATCGTCTGCAAATAAACGCACCTTTGATTGTATGTTAACGTAGAGAATCATTTACGTACGCTAGAAAAGTAATGGCCCTATGACACTTCCCTCGGGAAACCCCCTGAAGTAACAATAACCGTAGTCGAAACTGAGTGCAATTCAACTTTTGTTTCCTGTCTCTAAGAAATTCGCTTACCCACTTCACAACTCTAGCATCAATTCCTGAAGTTAATAATTTCCTGATAAGTAGGTTATGCGGTACTACGTCGAATGCTTTCGCAAAGTCGATTACGATTGCATCCACCCCCCCACCCGCGTCACTTCGTCAGCTAGATCTTGCAAAGAGAAACGATTTGGCTTTCGCACGAATATTTACTTCAAACCCATGCTGTCGTGAAAATCCAGTTCGCTTTTCCCATTCGCGGCGAATGTACCCGGCTATTAATGCTCCATTATTTTGCATACTACTGATGTAGGCGATACTGGTCTATAATTACAAACTTTCTTTTATCACCTTTTTTGAAAATAGGGACCACTATAGCTGTTTTCCCAATCGTCTGGTAGACTTGCATTATTGATTGAAACATTGAATAATCTTAACAAATACGGCAATACTGCCTCCCCACCGAGTTTAATAAAATCTGTCGAGATGCCGTCTGGTCCGCGTGATTTACCGTTTTCAGTGATTTTATACGTTTGCAGTTCCCATGCATGAAGCTTGAACTGGTTTTCTATTGGAAAATAATGAACTTGCTCCTGCGCCCGTTTTGGTTTGAATATTGATACAAAATACGCGTTGAACGCATTTGCTTTCGCTTGGTCGCCGTGCAATGGCGCGTTATCTGCGTCTAGAATTTCCTGAATTTCTTCCTTATTCCCCCGGCGTCTGCGGACATATTTGTAAAAGTCTGACCAATTATTTCTTCCTGTCTCAAAATATTTCTTAAAAATAATTCATGCGCAATTTTCTTTTCTTTTCTAATTCCCTGTAGAATTTTTAAAAGTTATCATGTCAGCAATGCTGCGATGTCTCCTATTAAATGCTAGTCTAACTTTTCTCTTTAAACCATCCGCCCCGTTATAATATTCAGGATCAGGATTACTTTTCAGTTTTTTGCAAGGAACGAACGTATCTAAAGCTGTTTCTACGATTGTTTTAAAGCCCCCATTGTTCCTCCATACCCCTTCTGTTCTTAGAAAGTAGTCGTATTTTCCCTTAAGAAACTACGTAAACCTTCGACGTTGCTTTTCTATATTGCCTGACTATCGTTCCTTTCACCTTAGGTCGCGTAATTACATTTGTTTGTACTTCTACCATCACTGCTTTGTGGTCGCTAACCCCCTGAAAGACGTCGCAAAAAAAGGGAACATTTCTGCAGGGTGAACAAGGAAAATGTCAAAATTGCGCTCTGCCGCGTGGGTTGGTCGACTACCTGCGTTAAACCCTGCTCCCATACTAGTCGATTGACGCGCTTTTGAATTTTCCTGTCGCATACCTCTCCTTTCCAGTTAGCGTCGGGAAAGTTTAGGTCGCCAGCGACAAGAATAGAACGACCGTTTCTGTTTTCCACCCTATCACCGATTTCATCTAAAATTTCATAACCGTCGTTTGGCGGCCTGTAACAACAATAATTTCCACGGAATTATCTAGTACGTCAATTACCATTCCTAACATTTCAAAGTTGTTACTAAACCAACTATTCCCAACTATTAACGAGGTCTTGACGCAGAGAAAAACGCCCCGCCTCTTGTTTTTCTATCTCTTCGATATAATTTATAACCGTAATGTAAAAATTCAGAATTAGCTACCTCATCTGTTAACCACAATTCTGTCCCAATCACTATATCTGGATCACATGTATCAACTAAGTTCCAAAACTCAATGATTTTATTAGTATACTTCGACAGTTTACCTGCAATAATCTTAAAGCCCTTCCTCACCTGAACATATCTGGTCGCCGCCGTCATCGCCGCCGTCTCCGCCGCTGCCACGGTCGCCGCCGTCGTCGCCGCCGTCGTCGCCGCCGTCGTCGCCGCCGTCGTCGCCGCCGTCGTCGCCGTCGTCGTCGCCGCCGTCGCCGCCGTCGCCGCCGTCGCCGCCGTCGCCGCCGTCGCCGCCGTCGCCGCCGTCGCCGCCGTCGCCGCCGTCGTCGCCGCCGCCGCCGCTATCGTCTCCGCGGTCTCCCCTTTCTCCACCGTCACGTCACCGCTGAATCTTCCGCCACCAGAGCGAAACCCTCAGCCTCCGCTCCTATCGCCATTGCCCGCCATTCGACCGCAGGGCGCAAGATCAACGGACATTCACAGCGTCATCGGGCGACCGGAGGGCGTGTGCAGAACTCAGCAACTCTGGTGTAGAGGCCACTGGGTGCCGCCACGCCCCTCGGTTGAGGTGAACGCCGTCCCCACCTAGGGCGCTCTCCGAGATCCACCCGTTTGGATCCCCAAAGTGAATCCGAGCGCTTTTGCCACATAGTCCATGTCGCGATTCACCTAGCGACTTTACGGGACCAAACATCCCGGCGGCGAATGACACCACTTAGCACTATGCGGGCGGA
The DNA here is from genome assembly GCA_964035755.1 of Teleogryllus oceanicus. NCBI lineage: Eukaryota > Metazoa > Arthropoda > Insecta > Orthoptera > Gryllidae > Teleogryllus > Teleogryllus oceanicus. The sequence continues at coordinate 90,435 of CAXIVR010000004.1, forward strand.
TGGAAAGCGCTTTTTCGCTGCTACCCCAAGTTCGTAGATCTCGCCCGTTAGGTAGTCAAACGAGCGACATCTCCGAAGGTTGTTAGAGCCTCCGTGAATGATGACGGTGTCGGTGCTTCCACATCGCTGGCTTCTTTTGCAATTTCAATTGCTCAACGCGGATTCGGAAGCATTTTACCTGTAGGTTTGCGTGACCCACGTGACGAACAATAGAGTCACCGAACACAACACACTTTTTGGGGCCCAACCCCTCACGGTTTTTCTTTGCCGCCCTCACAACAGATGCGTACGTTGCTGATAATGTTGCCGTCGCCGCCGTAGCCACAGCCGGGGCCGGCGGCGCGACAGACCGGCGCGGCAGCCAGGCCGGCGCGGCAGCCAGGGCCGGCGCGGCAGCCAGGGCCGGCGAGGTCCTCAGCTCGCAGGACTGCTGTGGTCGGCTGTGCCACCGTCACTGCCTCTTCCGTTGCGGCCGCTGCTGTCACCTCCATCTCTGTCACCCTTGTTGCTGCCTTCCAGATTTTGCAGCTCCCGTTGAGTGGCAGAAAGTTTCGCCGTCACCTTCAGGGAAATTTCCCGTCGGAGACGCGCCAGTTCATCGCGCAGCCCACCCACGCCGTTACAACACTCGACGCACCTCCACGGAACATCTACTGGTGCGCCACGTCGCGTGGACACCGGGCCAGGATTCATCTCGACGCCCCCCAAAGATTACAGCGTTGCTATGACAAGCAACGCAAAGCCGTCTAGAGAAGGAGCAGCAACGCTACCCTTTTTCCCCGCACGCACGCCACGCGGGCGTCCCAGCCACCGATGCGGGCCCGGTACGCCTGCAAGTCGCAGCCCATTATCCCTATACCTGGGCGAGGCGATCCCAAAAACACGTCCGCTCGCTACAACGTCCAGACGCAGACTGACGACGTCCAGACGCAGACTGACGCACAGATGGCGAATGGCACAGATCTCCTTTTCGTCGAAGTCTCAGAGGTTTTTTTTTGTGAATTAAAGTCGCATCAAAAACTCAGGGGTAATTAGCGACTACTTTAAATACAACTTAACAATATTAATACGGCAATTTAACATTATGTTACACTCTTACTATTATATACAAATTTGTGGAGACAGACATTATATGTATTTTCGTAGTTACAATATTAGTTTCCAGTATCTATGCTAATATACTTGTTACAATTAGATTTCTTTAAGAAAATTGTATTCTTCACAGAATTTTAATATTTTATTTTGGAATTCGTTGGATGATAGCATGAATTCGTTTTGGGTGATAGCATCAATTCAGGTTAAAATCAAAATTCTTTAATATGGTGCTGGACAACCACCATAACACAATCATCAAACCAAGTGGAATATTTAGTACTCATTTATTACTAATTTATTACTCAAAAATTAAAATTATTACTCCTCCCGTTTATGAAATAAAGGTGGTTGTGCCAGCGTGACTGTCACGCTAGCACAACCCAATTCAAAAAATGAGCACAAACGATCCAAACTAATACGAATGTTTAGAGAACATTTGTTACTAATTTATTACTCTAAAATGAAAGTCATTACTCAAGCGGTTTACGAGAAAAAAAATTGTCAAACACAATGGATATGCAACCCGCACGACATTTGCGTATATTACTAAATACACCTTTATTTCATAAACGGGAGGAGTAATAAATTTAATTTTTGGGTAAGAAATTAGTAATAAATGAGTACTAAATATTCCACTTGGTTTGATGTGATTGTGCTATGGTGGTTGTGCCAGCGTGACATGGCCGGCATTGAGTTAAGATGTGTTGAAAGTTAAGAAGGGTATCACAGTGCTGGCAGGTGGGTGAGGGATTTCCATTAGCAAGTGTTGATGACTGAACTTGCAATGACCAGTTCTTATCCTTGTTATTGTTATTTGCTCTTTTCTTGAGAATTTTTTGGACGTTTGCAGGGAGTCAAATTTTTTAACTTGTTTGTGTAGAGGTCTGGATTTCATGGTTTTCCATAGGTTGCTCCACTTTTCATCGATTACTTTCTTGATATGTGTCCATAAATCCTTGCATGTGTGTGGTATTGTTAAAATACTTTCAGTCTCAGGGCTTACATTTTCCTCTTCAAGGCTCATTGTGTTGTGCTCAGGCATTGTTTTGTAATCTGGTATCCAGGCAATTATGAGAGCCTTTTTAGATTGTATAATGTGATATATTTCATTGGTATACCTGGGTGAGTAGTTATTGTGAATATTGTTTATTGCTTCAAGAGAAGTAGAGAATATGACAAAATTGAAATTTCTGAGTTTTTGTGACATTTTGAAGGCTGTCATTATAGAGCATATTTCAGCTGCAGTAGTACTAGTGTAGGAATGCAGTCTGTTTATAATTTTAACATCTTTAATTACATCGGTAATTGTAGTTGCATATTTTCCACCACTATTATTGATAAGTTTAGTATAGATTTTTAAGGAATCTTTGTATTTAATTTATATTTCTTGAAATTTTATTTCCTTATCTTTTTTTTATCCATTTTGTTCATTTGGAGAGTGTCCAGTGTTATATCTGCTACTATATCAGGAATTGTCCATGGTGGTATACTGTTATTTCTTTTTTCCATTAATATCTATTCCTGAAAGTTTAGCTGTCTTAGTAGGTTTTTGACTTTGGTATGTACTGATGAAAAGCATTTTTGTTCTTTGTAGTAATTTTGAAGTTTTGGGTATATATCATGTGTGGCGTCATGCAGCGAGCCGGGCCCGGAAAAACCGTTACACCACCACGCTTAAGCCGGATGCGGGTTGGGGGCGGTTAGAACGCGCCGGGCCGAGGACGTGCTAAATAGGCCAAGGGGATGGTGCAGGGAAGCCCGGCTCGAAAATAACTATAGAGAAAGGTTAGGGTGCGAGGCAGGGACGATGTCGCAAGAACCTGAGGAAGCTGACCGCCGAGCCTTAGTGACGCCCTCAGCATCGGAGCGCCGAAGTGACACTTAAGGCGAGCGCCGAGGTGACACCAAGGTACTTAAGGCGGCACCCACACGAGATATGTAGAGGGTAGAAAGACTGAGTGATATCTCCGGTGCTATTCTAGCACGCGACCTTCGAGGCGAAAACCGGTTTGGCGTCAGGCCATGTGATAACGGTGGTTGAGGGACACAGTGACCGACAGCTTCGCACCACGCGTTGCTTGCTTGCTTTAGAGCAGTGGTCCTGGGCTAGGCCTGGGGACGGTCGCGGGGTTTTGCGGCTAAGGGAACAGAAAGGTTGCCAGAGATTTCGTTTCGTAAATTCCACTTGTAAATTTTAAATATATGCATATATTTTTTATTTAGAATCAGTCGTCTGTGTTATTAATTTTCAGTACGTCACACGTGGTAGATTATAGGATTATTTGACTCTGCTGTTTTTATGGCATATTTGAGAGTTAGCATTTGTCTATGATGAGCTAGAGTTGGTTCTTTGGCTTCTATTAGAATGATGACCATGGGGCTAGTATGAAAGCAGTCAGTGCTTATTCGTAGAGCTTTATTATGTATAACATCACGTTTTTAAGGTCTTTTTTGCTAGCTGAATCACATATAATGGATCCATAGTCGATCTTGGATCGTACTATTGCTTTGTAGGTCATTAGCTGGAGATGTTTATCTGCTCCCCAGTTATTATTGGAAATGCACTTGAGTATTTTCTTATATTCCTCAGCTAAAATTTGTCTTTTCCAGCTAATTTTTTAGTCAAAATGCATGCCTAAAATTTTAATATTTTGATCAAATTTTAGTTTATGTAGGTCCATTTTTAATATGGGCTGATTCACAATATTTTGTCTGGAGAATACTGTACATTGAGTTTCAGAAGCTGAAAATATAGTACCTGATTTGGGAGACCATCCATGTAGATTGTTTAGGGCAGATTGTATAATCTTAGGACTGGTTGTAACAGATGTTCCTCTGCAAAGATGTCCACCCACGCATAAAGTCAAGATTTCCCAAAGACAAATTAAAACCCCCGTAAACCACTATACCCTCCGCTCCTTAACATAATCATATTTCTTTCTCTCCTTAATTAACAATAACATTAAATCAATAATTATGTCAGAGTTTAAACCTCACTTACCTTATGGATGGCCAACCCAAAACTGTCATGTAATAATCTTATGTTTTTTAAAACCCTTGAAAGACTGTATTGTCGAACAAGAAGAAATACATAAAAAAAAGAATGGTAATGTCATCTGCATACTTTCTTATGATTACCGGATGATTGATTTCGGAGCCTGCATCATTACTGGCCAATAGGAATAGGGTAACACTAAGTACTGCACCTTGTGGTAGTCCATTCTCCAGATGTTGTACTGATGATAAGCTACCATTAACTCTCACATTAAAAGTTCTTTCTTTGGTGAAAGTCTTGATGAATTGAAATATGTTGACTTTAAGTCCATATTCTTGTAATTTTCCAATATTTTATGGGTCAACACCATGTCGTAAGCTTTTTAAATGTCTAGGCTCACTGCTCAAACATGCTGTTTGTTAGCAAGGGCTTTTTGGATGTAAGTATCAATACTTACTAGGTGATAAGTAGTTGAGTGTCCTGCTCTGAAACCAAATTGATTGTTGAATGTGATATTTTTTAAAGTCTAGAAATCATCTGTCATACGTTAATTATTTTTTCCAGAATTTTGCACGTATTGCATGTTAGACAAATGGATCTGTAATTTTCATTTTTGTGGGGTCTTTCCCAGGCTTTGGTATAGATATAACAATAGCTGATTTCCATAGCTCGGAAAATACATTTTATCTCATATTGTTATATATTTTAGTAATGTCTTCCTTCTAGGAGTAGATTATTCAAAAGAATGTGTGGAATGTTGTCTGGTTCAGGTGAGGAGTTCCTAGTCCTGTTGATAGCAGACTTAAGTTCTTTAATTCCAATAGGATCATTCAGATGGTGATAAGTAGCCAAGTCTTCATTATTTGTAAGTTCTGTGAGGTCCTCTTGATATTTTTTGTGTTGAAAGAAGGCTTCTGTATAGTTTTTCGAGCTAGAAGTTTTGGCAAAGCTGCATGCAATTGAATTTTCTATTTTATTAGGGTCTGTAATGATTTGGTTATTTGACGGTAAAAAATGTATTTGTTTACCGCTTTTTGTTCCTTCGATAGTTTTTATTTTTGCCCATGACTCACTAATATTATTATATTGATAAACTTGATATTATATGTGATACTGTGATACGGCATGATACGGATGTGATAAAACATGATATTATATATTGATAATTGTACCAAGAGTTTGCATTACTTTTTTATGGTTCTTCTTGTAATTCTCATCTTTTTGTATTGTATTTTATTTTATTCAGTATTGTTTTTTATTTGTTGAAGGCATGTTTGGAATTTTTGAGTGCCAATTTACATTTGTCATTCCACCAATGGAGTAGTTTGGTTCTGTTTGCTGATTTGATTAATTCAGTTGATCCATTTGCAGCTTTGGTTGTGACATCGTTAAATGAATCGATGATAGTGTCGATGTTTTCTGTTTCTAGAAGAACATTAGTATTAGGTAGGTACTTTTTGATCATATCATTATAGCTTTTCCAGTTAGGTTTGTTGTAATTGCGTCTTGGAGATTGCTTGGTCATATTTATACATGTTGGGAGTGTTGTTAATGTTTATAAAATGGGAAATGGTCACTATCATAGGGGTAATCTAAGATATTCCATGAACATTTATAGGCATATTGGGAGGAGTAAATGGAAATATCAATGGCACTGTAATTGTTGTTACTGCTATTGATGTGAGTAGGTTCTCCAGTATTAAGAACAATTGTAGATACAATTGTTTATCAAATATTTTCTCAAGCGTAATACCTCTGTTGTCAGTTTTATTGGATTTCCAAGTCAGATTATGGCTGTTGAAATCCCGCATTATGAGAAATAGTTTTTTTTCATCAAGTTAATAGTATGTTACTTCTTGTTCATCAAACTTGTAGCTATTTGGTAGGTAGATATTACATATATTAATTTGAACAGGTGACAAGATCCTTATAGGACTGACTTCAATTTTGATTGGATATTGAATATGGTCTTTGATGAATACAGCTACATGGCCACTGGCATGATTGGAGTTCATTCTATTTTTGAAGGAGCAATTATACCCTTTGATATTGCCATGCTTGGAGTCTTTGTAGTTGGTCTCTGGGATACAGAGGATGTCAGGGTGTGTTAGGTTACATAAGTACTGTATACTATCTAGTCTGGGGTAAAAGCTATTGTTCGGGCCCACACGCAAAAGCAGAAAGGGACGTATAAATATAAAACGCTTTCCACGCCCTAGGCGGCAACACCGGAAGCGCGGCATGGAAAGTTCCATAAGCCGAGCAGCACCACTGCGCCGCGTGATAATTCGCCTCAGCCACCCGAACCTTCCAGAATATTTTCAAATTCTAGCAGTTGCCTATTGGACTGTTCAAATTCACCCCTCTTCGCCATACTGCAACCGCTGGAAAAGCAGTCGCTAATTGGCCAGTTCAAATCAGTTCAAATCCCCTCTTCGCGTGCCCGCAACCGAAAAGAATTCAGTCGCTGAGAAGCAGCCTTTGCGAGAAGTATGTCTCGGGCTCCGTGTTAAAAGATTACGTAAATTCTTATACAGAAAGTAATATTCTGTGCTTATGTTGTGGCCAAGTGAAAGCCACATTGTTTCAATTTGTTGTAGTTCAGCATTGTGTATAAATCAGTCGCTGAGAAGCAGCCTTTGCGAGAAGTATGTCTCCGGCTCCGTGTTAAAACATCACGTAAATTCTTATGCAGAAAGTAATATTCTGTGCTTATGTTGTGGCCAAGTGAAAGCCACATTGTTTCAATTTGTTATAGTTCAGCATTGTGTATGTATTGAACTAATCAATGTATTTCACACGAAGTTGCAAGTAAGTTTCCAGGCGAGCACATTTCGCGCTTCGTGATTCAAGATGGAAGATTCCTGTATTCTCACACTGAGAACAATAACTTAGTGTATTGTTATTGTAAAAAACAATTGTGACAACTCAAAGGTAATTAAACATCATTCTGCATGGTAAGAAGTGTGTTTCCATGATAACCCACATTATTACAAAATTCCTAACGAGCGTCGAAAGGGACTGAGTGGATTGCCTACCTCCGTTCAACAACCAATAATACAGTCCACTCCAAGCAAAGGCAACCCGCCCCGTCCATGGTCCTTCGAGCTCCGGATATCGAACCAGTGACTTGTGGAAATCAACGTGTGAAATGAAATTCTTCCACTGAAGAATTTTCATTGACTGGTATTGATTTCTATACTGGAGTCTGTTTCAGTGCTTGATTCATCTGCAGTATGTAGTACTGAGTTGATTTTCCTGATAATCCTGGTGAATCTGCCTTTTATGGTTTTGTTGGTGAGATGTGGATATAAACTATGCATCATTCTGGTGATGGATGATATGTCTTATGAGTAGTCAGTAGCTGGAAGTATAGGATCATTAGCACTGAAAGAGTTCTCTAAAAAGGATTTAAACTGTATGTAAGTAAGGGGGTAGTTATTGTGAGAGTCTTCAATTATGGGTTTATAAGGGTTATCAACTCTTCCATATTTTTCTCTTTCTTCTTCTTCTTCTTCTTCTTTTTATTGTTTTGAGAGTATTTCCATATTATTTGTTTCAGTTGTGTTGCTTACAGACTTGGAAGGTGAGGAGGAGTGAGTCTGGAGGCATCTTTTATTGGTATTGAGGGACACTAAGTTGTTTAGTTGGGATGTCTTCATTGTTTTGCTTCATTAGTAGAAAGTACAGATTTAGAAGGGTGGTGGAGAATCAGTTGTGGGCATTTTTTTCATGGAATCATGGTGCCATTGTATATCTGCTAATTCAGTGTCTTTCCCATTGGTTACTGGCTCGTCACAAGGTTTTTCACTAATGTGTTCAGATTCCATGGGAGCATTACTTAAATTGGTAGACTTAATTAGAAGTGTTGGGTGAAGGGCATTGTCCAGCAAAGTGCTCTGTTTGGTGACAATTAAAGCATGCCATTTCATCAGTTGTGAAAAATATCGTATATGTTGAGCCAGTAGTGAATTCAGTTAGTACACCTACATATTCAGGAGAAACATATACTTGTCTCCAGAAACTCATAATATGGGAGAACCCCTGTCCAGGAATATCAGTTTTAACAAATGAAATTTTGATTGCCAATTTGATGTTGTTTGTGGTGAGTACATTCTCTATTACTGGGTGTGGGATGATGGGGCAGACGTTTAAAATAATTATTCTTTTGACTTTTGTTAGAAGTGGTCTCAGCTTCAGTTCATGATTTTTTTTATTTTAATGACAATGATTGTTTGTAAGGGTCTCAGCTATTGTTTGAGAGCCTAGGAAAATACATACTCTGTTGTTTGCAATTCTTGAGATAAATCTAATTTCATTAGGGTCAATAATGTTGGAGAGACTGTTTATGTAGTCTTTAATGGTGAGACCTTCTAGTGAGTCGATGATTATGGCCTGGTCCGTGGTGGGAAACACTTCCCGCTGACATGACATTTGTGTAGGTTTTCAGCTTTGGTTGGTAGATACCTGAGGTGGCCGTGTTGAGGTTATGGGAGCCCCGATTACCGAGGGCTCCATCCTTGATCAGGGTTGCCGCTCAACGGCTGACCGTGTACTTGATTTCAGACACTCACAATTCGTGGAACTAGAGTATTACCACTAATTAAATGTCACTAAGTTCACTGTCTGAATGACAGTATGATAACAACGTTTCACTGGCCGCGATCGGAGCACGATGTGTCTCGGTCGGCTGCCTCAATGGAACTGTCCCTCAGAGTTTTGTTTTTAAATGTTGGGGATATTTCGTTCCTTTCTCTGTTTCGTTTATTAATATAATTTTATTATACTTGACAACCATTGAAGTTGGCTGGGTGGTTTCGCATGCATTTAGCCGGTTATCCTTTCGTCATTCATTTGGTAAATACTGAAAGCCGCATTTTACCCATCTAGGTGTTGCGTTAGGTTCTCGTAGGACCGTATATTTGGAACCGATGGTATTGAACTGGTGATTTCTTTTTATATGGTGGTTCAGTTTTGATGATTGCATTCAAACGTTTGCCAATTTTGTAAACTCCTTTGTTATTTTTCGTTCTAACTTCATAATGTGAAGAGATGTTTTTGGTTACCCGATATCGCACTTTATGTATGTTACAAACAAGGAGGCACTGAGATTTACGTTCATCTTTGATTTCTACTTCGTTGACAGATGAGTGAACATAACGAAGTGAACATAACACGGAATGCTCTATTTTATTTTGTTTTAAATGTGTGATATGCCATATCTTTTTCATCCAGTACTTTAATTACGTTTCTGTGTGCTTCAATAATGTTTTAGTATTATTTTACTTCGTCTCTTCGTATTTATATATAAAATGTCTTTACATACTCGTATTAGTTTAGAACATGTAATAACTTGCTATATCATAACCATAAGCCCCAAAATATCAAAGTAATTTCCAATTCAATAAAACCTAATTCCGTTGCTAAATAATATAACTAAATGATTTTCTACAAACGATTAAAGGATATGTAGACATGCCCCGGGCCAAAGGATAAAGTAAATGACTGCAATGATGATTACATTAAAGTATTTCAAGAGCATTATATCAAGTACTCAATGCCCCAGAAGGGCTTGTAGACGCGTTACGAAAGTGCAACAAATTTACAAAGAAACTTATTCATTCTAAGAATGGTTATTATTAGTTTAAATAATTGTGTTAATGTATGCTTTTCAGTGACATTTAAAGAACATAATAAATTATAGAATTTGTAGATGTTATGACTATTACGAGTATAAAGCAGTCGGTTCGTCGTTGAAACGACTGATTCTTCACATGCTCGGAAATTTGTACGTTCCCATATACGACCTTCTTAGCATTTACGTATTTAGGGAGCATTTGTAAAGAACTCAAGCTTCCATGATTGTGACTCGATAAGCAATGACCTCAATCGATTTCCATTCTGGAGGTAGTTTCAAACAGCATTGTGCTATCAGGGTCGGATGGAGAAAGAGTGTTGCTAAATGCATGGTGTGTTTTCAAAACAAATTGAAGGGTAGATTTGTGAGGAAACTGAAAAAAAAAAAAAAAAATAGAATCCCAAACAAATGGGAATTGTCATGATATACTAATTTCTTATAAACAATTACATATCTCGAAAACGAAAGGCGATAGCACCGATCGGATTGCAGAATTTTCATCTCCTTTAAAGACAGTTTGAAGAAAACAATAAAAAAGCAATATTTGCAAATTTATGAACAATTTCCGGTTTTTGCAATTCTGAAGTGAGAAAGTTTCCGTGATGTCCCAGAACCGGAAATGGCGAATTTACCATTTTGAAAAAATTACATTTTATAAACAATTTCGAAACGTGGGCTGTACGGCCCGGAAGGGTCCTCAAATTATCTCTGAGGTAAATATTGTTAAACAACAATTTTGACAAGAGATGCTAAATTATTACTAAATACCTAAATTATTACTATATAAATTTCGTAAACATTGATATTTGAATACTATTACTTCTCCAAAACTTCTCATTCGAAACATTTTCCAATCCTGGAGCACCTTCATTTCTTCAACTCAGTTTCATCATTTTCGTTCACATTAGTTGTTTTGCATTGAAATTAATTCAATAGATTTTCAAAGTAAATCTGGATTATGTAAAATATAATTAAACATATTTCAAATCCACCTATTCTATTGCATGTCTGAATATATTTATGATGTAAAGTAAAATATTATCTTTATTGGAAATATATCTTGTAGGCGATCAAAATGACTTGCACTACGACATTGCCCCGCCCCTGTGCCTTCTGCATTATAACCTACGATAAACACATATCATAGAAAGTTCGTGCTAGAGATGATTTGGGTAAAACCTGGAAATCTAGCTATCGCTTCTTGGTTGACGCGGTTGGTAGAGAATGTTATTTTGTAATAGTTAATAATATGAAAGAACAAGATGGCTTTCCTCTTACAACTGCCAGAATGTAGAACACTTTAAATTTGGCCGTCCCAATTTCTCGTGTTGACAGTTTGTAATTTAGGCGACGATAGATGGCATTTGGGCCCGGAGAATAGAACAAGATCTTAAAGCGTCCCCCCGGAAATTAGAAAAGTTACTAGAAAGTGTATGCCATTCTGTAGAACTTCTACTTTCATTTCACCAAGATGTATAGAAAAATACGCATGTATGTAATATATTTACTCTCACCGTCGCGACGGTCAGTGTTGCTGTGTGCGACGGTATTGCTCCACAAATGTACGCATTGTCAAAAATATTAATATACAAAAAGTAAATGGTTGTGAATATGAATTTCCGTGTTCTGGCTTAACTCTTCAACGCCGAATTTCAACAAAACGTGATATGCATTGTTAGTGAGGAATTGTAAAGTGGAAAATAATGCTATGGAGATAAGACACCCCTAGAAGTGTGGGTGGGAAGGAATGATATGCAAACCGAAATGCACATATCACATGTAATGTGCGCTGGGAAGATACGTAGTCGTGATGGGCAATGCTGCTTAATTAATTGCGATAGATAAATACACCTAATTTTGAAGGGATTTTTTTTTACTCTTGTATGTTATTTTTCGAAACGTAGCACTAACCGAGCTACAGATTCAAAACTGAACGGGACAAAAATGCTGTAGATTGGTATGCTGTAGTGGATCCTGTCGACCACCTGATTACTGGGGCCTCCTTATCCAGCCTTTTGTCATTTCAGTTACAAAAAGTACCTACCAACTGGACTACATACTATGAAAGGAGTAAATGTCACTTAGCACACAAGTATTCACGGCAAAGATTCAGGGACCATTCCCTTCCACTGCTCAGCGAGAACTCGGCGAGAGTTCTAAGCATCATTTTCAAGGACCTCAAGAGCTCTATTCAATGATTTTTTTCTAAACAAACATAAAAATGTCATGTTTTATTTCAGGTGTTCGATCGCTTACGCAAAACAAGACCTCATGATCTGAAAAAGATAAGCCCTGTATATGGAGATTTATCTAAACCATTTTTGGACATAAGCAAGGCAGATGAAAAAACTTTAATTAACAAAGTTTCTGTAGTATTCCACGCTGCGGCAACAACACGATTTAAAGAACCTTTGAAGAAGGCACTTCTTGTGAATGCTATTAGCACAAAATACCTTGTTGAATTCTGCCATCGGATTACTAATATTAAGGTGAACACAGTTTCCGTATATTTATCGTAAATTTTACTATTTCTTTTAAACAATATTGAAAAAGTTTATTTATATCGTTTTCAGGCATTTGTCTATGTATCAACTGCTTTCAGTAATTGCAACCGCCATGAAATACAAGAGAAAATCTATAGACTATCTGACGATCCAGATTCAATTATTTCTATGGTGGAAGGCTCAAATGATTCTGTGGATGCGCTTGAAGCAAAGTAAATAGAACTTAAAAGAAACGAATTCTTCGTCTTGATTTCCCTCTTGATTACCACTTGTGCTTACGTATATTTACGTATGAAATTACAATAAATTCAAATTGTGGTGTTAAAAGAAAATGTGTTTCTTTCATAATTAAACCCCATAAAATATGTTACTATAAATTATATTTCACACATTTTAGATTCCTAGAGTCCTGGCCGAATACATACACCTTCTCAAAGGCTGTGGCTGAGAACGTACTTCAGAAATATTGCACAAACGTTCCTATAGCAATTGTCAGACCATCGATTAGTAAGTTCATATATCAGTGAACGTAATTAGTGTTTATTGACTTTAAGGTAACTAACAATTGTAAATTATTTTATAACTAATCACGTCATACTCAATTTGTTTTATGTAGTATTATCTACATTGGAAGAACCTCTACCGGGTTGGACAGACACCTTCTTTGGTGCAACTCCTTTTGTAATGGGTATAACCAGCGGAATCCTCCACGGATCATTAGGAAATGGAGAAATGATTTCAGACTGTGTACCAGCTGATTATGTTGTCAATCTGACAATATGTGCTGCATGGCGCGCAGCGGTAACATCAACGCTAAAGATCCAAGTTTATAACGCCTGCAGTGGCAGCAGAAATCCCGTTACATGGGCAGAATTTATGGAGTATTGTGTACTTTCGGCCAGAAGAAATCCACCAGAGGAAATATTATCCTATCCTCAGTTTTCGTGGCAACGGGATAGAACTCTACGAACCCTTCAAATGTTTTTTCAGGAGCAAGTGCCAGCCTACGCAATTGATTTTATTAATCATCTCGCGGGGAAAAAATCATGGTAAGTTGGAAACCTACCATTGAATAGTAAACGTAAATGCATTGACATACAATTTTTGATAGACATTTTTTATAATGTTTCTGTAAAATTATACTTGATTTTGCTAGTTGAACGAGATAGGCCAAATTTGAATCAAGAACAAGATGCATCGGCACCACTCTATTCGGGTGATGAACGTTGTACCATTCTTTATGCTTGACAGTTACGCGGCAGAGGCAGCGTTGCCACGCTTAACTACCCTTGCTGCGTGCGCGCTGTTTCTTTTCTCGTGGGTAATCTAAAGCAATCAGTAAATTTTAGTCCTATCATTTTTATATTTTTCAGTCCTATACCTATAATGTCTGGATATTTTTAATGAGGTGAAATGTTGATTTGGGGAACTTAAAAATAGGGGGAAGAGCGCTCAGTTAATACAACGGTCTATACCCATCATTTATGCATTCGGTGAAAAAAAAGGTTCATTCGGATTCGGTGGAAAAAAAGGTAGACACCGGCCTGGAGAGCTGAGGTCGCTATGGCTGTAGGGCCGTAGTTGCCTTGACTAGAAGGGTCGCGGGTTCGAATCCCGCCTGGAGCATGGATATTTGTGTGTGCGTGTGTTGTCCTCACGTGTCGTGATCCCCTACAGTTATTTCAATGTGTACAATCAAAGTGGTCGCTACATGACCTAGTAGTTGAAAACGACATAAAAATAAAGTAGATTGACACTGAAAAAGCTGCTGCTTCTGCGTGTGACTAGAAAACCACTCAGCGTCATCACGTGTCTGTCAAATGTCAAGCACAAAGAAGTTTGGTGAAGCTTCTGCCACACTACATGTCACCGCGAAAATAACTTTAAAACGTTGTCCTCGCATATGCAATAACTTTGTCGTGGAGATTATTGCAGTAAAGTTATTTCTAAAAACAAATTTGGGTGATTTTTCTAGAATGTTCCCATTAAATGACATGCCAAATACGTCAAAAATACGTTTGGATTTAGAACTTGCGGTGCATTTTGGTCTTTGATCAAACGATTTTTGTCGGTAATATCTCATTTATGAGACAATTAGGAAATGTGTATTAAATCAGCATATTGTTCTTTCAGTGTGATGATATTTCATAAAAAAGTAATAGATGTACTAAATGTTATTGAATACTTTCTCTCTCGTGAATGGAAATTCTCTGACAAAAACACGCAAGATTTGATCAAATTACTCAAGGATGATGATCGACGTACGTTCCCTTTCGATGTTCGTATCATCGATTGGCCTACCTTTTTTGAAACCTACTGTTTGGGAATCCGTCAAAACCTCATGAAGGATGGCATTTACTCAATAATGACCTCAAGGTGGCGATCGAAATTGTAAAAGTAAGTTACTTCCAAACGTGATATAAAATAACGTTGTTTCATGTTTAAATAGTTCGTTCTGTTGCAGATTGATATGGACACACGTTTATGCTACATCCTTTCTTTTAGCAGCCTTTGCATATTTGACATTTCTATTCTGAAAGCATACCATTCAACATCAATAGAGAGGATCTTGAGAAAATGCAAATTCTTGTAGTAAAATGGACAGAAGGAGCCACCAGTCACGTTTTGACTAACAACTTTCCATTACATCTCAACTGACTGTGCCAGTTGTCTTTAATTACCAGCCATATCTTAAAAATAATTCATATTAGTGGACCTTGTCAGCAAATTGCTATTGATTTTTTATTAAAACAAATCCCTCCAAAGTGGTTGTTAAAATATGAATTCCTATAAATACTTCCATGATTAGATGTTATCTTCTTTGTGCGTAATATATGTTTGTACTGTGACGCCGAGCCCAGGTGTGGGCTGTTGCCACTGTGGAGGTATGGGAGGCCGCGCGCCTGCGAGGGCGCAGTTCGTGGTCCCAGGAGGCAGTGTCGGCCGTAGCGGAGGGGCAGTGAAAGGAAGGGAGTGGAGTAGGGTTGGGGTCGACGAGAGGTGTGCCGTGGACAGTTGGAGGTGAACCGTCAGCAAAGTCGGGAGTGTGGAGTAGTGCTGTGTTGGTCGTATATGGAGTGTAGCCAGCCACCACAAAATGTGAGAGGAGGTAAAATGGAAAATTAATGTGTGAAAGTATTGTAGGTGCGAGCCCTGGCATTTGAAGTGCAAAGTGACTTTTTCTGACTCTTTTGCCGAATGTATAATATTCCTTTAAATACAAGGTGTTCTGTTGCATTATTTTAAGTTGAGGACTTAAGAGACTGAAAAATGAAATTGTGCATATAAATGAATCAATTTCCAATCACTAATAGCTATGCGAATTGTGAACCGATTTTTTAAGGAAAAAGAAAGTTGAACTTTCAATTTCATTCACTGGTATTGTTGACAATCATGTGCTCTCCATTTGCAACTTTTATTGCAATTTACTACAATAAGGAATGTGTCAAGATTTGTTAATTTCTGTTAAGTTGGGGGTGAGATTCTGCAGTTTCTGTATGGTAGTGCAATATTTTATTGAAGATTGTCTAATATCACAGATTGTGAAGAAATTGCTGATTGGAAGGAGAACAGTTACACAGCTACTGCCACAACGTTCAGAAAAAAATTTATTCACGAATTTCTTCTTATTGTAATTTGTATGATGTGATTTCATGGCATGTAGAATTAGTATGTGGTAGGATTGTTATGTTACCCTGCAGGATAAAGAGGGCAGATTATTTCAATGATTACATGTATGGTAATGAACTAATATTATCATTTAAGAGTTTGTGAAAAATAAATTTAGAAAGAATAAGAATGTACAATTCTGAAGTGTTTGGTGCAAAGACATAATTGTTGTACAGATTATATGGAGGATAATGTTCATTCCAAATGACTGAGTTATTTGTTCAAATTAAATAATTTGATTTTCGTTTTTTTAAAGGCTGGTTGTCTATAATCTTCAGAATTGTTCTAGGAATATTACTTCTGTGCTCTTGGTTTTCATTTCGGGAAGCGTGGGAGCAACCAGGCCAAGAACTCCGCCCCCCCGGTCCCCGACAACCGTTACAGGAGGTATCGCAAAAATCTTGCAAACCTTGAAGTACGGCCGTCCGCCTGGCGGACGCCACGTCGCCGCGCGCGCACCCCGTTACGTCACAATACCTTACTTATTAATATGCATTTTTTGTAAAATAACTTTACTACATGAACAACAACTAGTACACAAGTACTACATATACATTATTGATTTGCAAATATGCAACTGAAACAGTGAAACGTATTTTCATGTAGGCTGCGGAAAAGAAAAGAAAATTGACTGATTTTAAAGAATCATTGGGCATTTTCTGTGGCTATTTTTATGAAGATTCCATTACAAAAACACATTTTCAAAAAGTATATTGATTCCAATATACTCCCACCAAGCGGGGCACGGGACACTGCTTCACCTTTCGCTCCGCAAGGTGCCGGGAAACACTCTCGCCCGAAGCGCGTGGTTGGGCCAGGCCTGACGAAGTGCGTCGACAAACTTCTGGAGCCAGGTTCCCTTTCTTTGCACGGCATTACACAAGCCACATTTCTGTAGGGTAATGTCACTTCACAAACCCCTTCGATAATGTCATATGTTGAGGCTACAAAACATCTTCGTCAGAGTTTTTGGAGAGCAACAGACGATGAATCGGGCTGACCACAAGCGTCTTGCCACATTTCCTCGCTTGTCTAGGAAAATTCTGAAAAACAATTATTTAAGTATTGTTAGTTCACCTCAGATTATTGAGTATTGAAGATATTGTCAATGTTTCCTCGTCTTAGGAAAAAAGAAGATCGTTTTCTGTCGTAAATCGGGCGTAATACAATTTCAGGCAAGTGTCCACGCCAAAAAACTCTGTTCACGGAGTCTGCACGGCTGTAAGGTAGTCCGCGCTGCCAACAGTCAAATATCTAATTTTTCAATGCAGCCAAGATGTGAATTACTAAGCCTTTTTTACTGACGAGGAGATCCTTTGTGAAACCGCTCGGATGAAGGTTCTCAAACAGTAGTCTGCCAGTAGATAGGCCGGGGCCTGTTCTTATTTGAATTGTATTTGAATTTGAATTCCGCCATGTGGGCCCCTCCGTGGGCCAATAGCGCAAAGGCGCGGTGCGCGAAATCTACAGGCCAGACCCGGCAATTATTAACATGCTTTGTGTGTAAACGAAACGGTTTCATCTGAACGTTTTTGCCAGAGCGTTTGTGTATTTTAGCGTTTGTGTGTTTCTGCGTTTGTGTTTCTCGAAATGCCCCAATTTAGGCGTTGTTGGGTACCCAATTGCCGATACAACCAAAATAGAAGGAGTGAACAGCAATTCTTTAAGTTTCCAAGAGATCCTGAAGGTAAGCGATATGAAATGCTTAGCATGGTTCTATAACACTTTTTTTCATGTACTATTTGTGACATAGTAAATTAACTATGTCACTAAATACAATGAAATTAATTACATAATGTAATTATATGTGAGGATATTGTAAACACAATTATTATGAACATCAATGTATTGAAGTCATGAAAGCACTGTTGCTTTAATAATCATGTAATTGATAAGTTATAATACTATATAACATTAAGTGATTTTGATATAACTATAATGACTCAATAATACATTACTAATTTTATTACAAGTGTATAGAATGGTTAAAGGCAATTGGGACCTGACTTTGACATCTAGCCCTAGGAAATTCTCTAAGGTTGAGATATGTATGTATGGAGCACTTCACGCTGGAAATGTTCACTGCAGCAGGCAGACTAGCACATAATGCAGGAGCCCATAATTTTTGCTGATGTGCGTCCTGAGTTTCCGGAGGGTGCACTCAGGTCATTTATAGAAACTTACCACAACAAGGTGTACGTTTCTATTATTATTATTATTATTATTATTATTATTATTATATTATTATTATTATTATGAACTAGAAGGTGTAATAAGAAAACGTTTTTCGTTTTTAATTTAATTAAACATCCTTATTTCATTTGCAGGATCTGTTCTGCATGTAGTGGACAACATTTCTCCTGAGTTCTCGGTTGCTAAATGAAGAGAAAAAATCCGGTAACACGTGGTGTAGTCAGAATCTCGGTTTTATGGAATCTTGATGCCGAAAACCAGCTGGAAGCTCAAAACGTCTGTAGTATGTGAACAAACTAGCGCCTAAACCATGCTAGAATTGTTTTCAAATTGAAGAAACCCTGTCAATTGTATCTAGTAGAGGTTTGAAATTTTTAAAACCTTCCTTGAGTTTAGAGACATTTTATGAAGCCATGAAATGATTCAGAATTTTCTCAAAATGGCTCCAAATTGTTTGTTTAATTTCTTGTAAGAACAAGATAAAATAGCATAAAGGTGGCAAGGTCCAATTTTCAAGATTAACTCTGAATTTTCAGAAATTTTAAAAGTGTGCGTTTTATTATCAACTTCAATTACAATATTGAAGTTAGAGACTTTCCTTCAATTAATTTGATGTGCATAATAGTTCTTCATTAAGTGTGAAGATTGTTTGTAAATATTAGTAGTTTTTGCAATTGTGGGTGAACTATTTGAATTTTAAAAATGACAAAGAAGATTTTCTCGAAAACGCTCCCATTTTTTCTGCACAGTATTATATTTATGAGTACATGCGCTTTAAATAATGTCAAGTAAATTTTCTCGAAAACTCAACACTTTTATTCAAATGAGCTCAAAACTACTCATTTCAGAATAGCTCAAACACCATTTCTCAAAGGTGGCTTCAATTTCTTTCTTTAAACTATTTCAACGAATAGTGGTAATGGTACTATTTAATATAATATAATGTAATATTCATTTTGAGTATTCTTTGTTTTCCCAAAAATTGCACAAATGTTTTATTTCTTTCAATATCTCATACCGTAATATGACATTTCAATGGATATATTATTGAATTTGTAGTGGAAGTTCTTCAAATTACTTCAAATGAAGTTTCGAAAACTCAAATAGATTCAGAGGAAAAGAGCTTCAATTTTGCATTTACAGTAACGCTTAACGCCATTTTTTAAATGGCTTATTGTTCAATGAAATTGCTATTTAAGACAAGGTTTTAGCCTTCTTTAATACTCTTAAATAATATTTCAGTTCTATTTGGTAATCGAAGAGTTGAAAATGGCAAAAATGTATTTTGGGCGGCGATAGATGCCAGCTAGCAAGAGATGAGGGAAGACCATAGAGCAGTCCTCCAAAGGAAATTAAAAACTTAACTTCGAGAAGAAGTCTATGCTATTCTGTTGCACTTCCTGTTACTATATGTAATTTAGTAAATCAAACTGCAGGACCACTTGCTTGTAGACATGTACCAATTGAAGTTTTTTGAGATTCAATTTAATAAATAACAAATTGTATTTTTGAGTGATAATCATTTGGTGTTTCTGTTGCAGTAAATTTTTATCACAGGTTTTTTTTGCCCCACTATCTGTCTTGTGAACTATGTATAAGTCTTTGTGTAACAGTTTGGCATTTTTACCAGGAAGCATTAGCTATTTTCTAAACATATTTCTGATGGTTCTTGAGATGTCTGTTGGGTATAATCTCTGAGTATGATGTCTTTATTTAGTTATATTGTTTGCGGAAATTGTGTGCGTTAGTCCCATAACATGATTGGAAAGACATGAAATATTTTTTAGTAGTGAAAAACTATTTCAATACCTGTATCAAATGTTGAGTAATTCTGGATATATTATCGACCTTTGGATTTTCATCCACGATCCATTGAGCAACTAGCCATGCTTTTGGACAAATATGTAGCCTGTGATATCAAAATATTAGTGAAACCTACCAAGTCCAAAAACTCTGCTTTGAGATTAATGAAGTTGAAGTAGAACCATGTAATTTTTTTTACTTGTTCATCACTTGTACTAGGTGGGAGGTAAAACGTGTTTCTTGTAATGCAGTTTAATGTGTAACATTGCTTTTTTGAAGAAAGCAAGTTTCTTGAAAAAACACAGATTTTGTGGACTGTTTGTGCAGATGCAAGTTTCCTGTTTATTTATAAAACTTATCAATAATATTCATTTGTATTGTACTTATTAATTTTGAAAAAATTATTTAAAATGGTTTAATTTAAAAAAAAATTTTTTTACATTTATTTTGAAAAAAATTGTATTATTGTTTATATTGTGTATGACTATTTACATAATTTAGAAATAAATATTGAGTTTATAAAATAACTTTTTATTTTGCACTCCCTGGACAATAATTCCATTCAGTGACTTAGGATTCCAAAAATTAATATTTTAGTCTTCTTAATTGCCTAGCGTATTTTACATAAAAATAATGTATTCATTTGACGCCATTTTGAAAACAACTTCATTTAAATGTCCAGTCGTCATTACGCCACCTCCACTGGTAGAACGCCCCCCGACGCTATTGGCTCAATCGAGGGCCGAGATGGCTGGTTCCCCCTCCATGAAAATTAGAAATTTGAATAAGAGCGTTGGGATTAACATTGAGTGCCGTCTCTATTAGTATACTCTGTTCTCAAACAAATCATTCTCGTAGCGTCTTTTTCAGAAATACAATGATTCTCACGAAGTGTCAACAATCGAGAGTTCCCAGTAGCTGACGCAATCTCATAAGCTACGTCTTGAAAGCAGTTCAAACTTTTCAAAGCAGTTTGTCCATCAAAGACTGTCATACGAAGACGATCTTTATCTCTCTCTGAACCTGCCCTTTGATATTAATTAGCTCAAGGAATTGTTATAAATTATAGAAATTCCAAGTCAGTTACAAATTTGAATTAATTTTGACCACCTATGTACCAACACCTTGCTTTCCTTTCTGTAACTTATGCTTCACGTGTCCTGGCTAGGCAGATCTCTTGAGCTGCCGCCCATTAAAAATGCCTGAGTCGCAATGAATGCACTTCCTTTTAAATATATTTCTGACGTGCTATGAGAAGTGAATTGTGTGCACATCTTCAAAATTCTTGATCCCACTAAGTCATATACTATTTGGATTTGAATGAATGAAGAGGAAACACAACCTCCCCAACCTCATTTTATTGCATAATAAAAATCTATTTTCAACACAAATAAGCAATAAATTTTGGGCTCTTATCTATGTTGTCCGTCAGATAATACTTCCTGCCGCGACAACATGGAGCGATAATTTGAATAACAATACTTCTCACTGAATTCATGAAGACATGCACAGATAATGAAGTTACATTTATATCCAGAAGCAAAAAAAGGGGCCATCTCAGCATTTGCTCAATGGATCAGGGACACTGGACGAAAACCTGATCGAGATAGGGTTCATTGATCCAGAAGCTGCGATACAATACTCGTTACATGTTGTTTAAAATTATACAGTACAAGAAAAATTACACATTAAATATCACTGATAAAATTAATGTTACTTTCCTTGTGAAGCTCAGTATAGTCTCTAATTGTATAGAAACAGATATGCAGCAGAAACGATTTCATTTGGGATTTCAACTTTTGAATTGAATTGAATTGAATTGAATTTGCCTTATTTTACGTGGCGAGACTCAGGCCATGAGGCCTGCTCTTCCGTCTGACCACGCAAATTCCGTTACACTCCTTTCACTTATCATAGGAGAAAGAAGGTATTACTTGGGCGACGAAACAGGCGAGTTGAATTTAGCTCAGAGGCGTCATTTAGGCTTGAGGATCTTTTACATGCAGTAAATGTACTAACATGGGACAGCCGGCTTTCTTCCTCGAAGGAAGGCGTACGAAGGATTTTTCGCCCTTAAAAATCCACGGCTTCGATCGGGTTTGAACCCGCAGACTTGGGTATAGCAGTCCGATACGCTAACCGCTATACCATCGTCGCCGCTCTTTTCTATCGAATTTAATCGTTTAATGTCATCTGGCAAGATGTTGTAAAATAATGTACATACATGTATTGTATGTGAATTTTTTGTAATGAGCTGTTGATACTGTCACCTGATGAATATGATTTCTAGTCTATAGTAATAGACTTCGGCATTTTCTGAAAATATATTCTCGCAAGTCATTTTTGACAAAAACCACTGATTCGTACGTAAAAAGACACGGTAATGGTAAAATTCCTAGATTAATGAAGAGAGGAACTTACATGAATTACGTGGGTGGGATTTGGTTATTATTCGTACAATTCGTTTTTGTAATCTAAAAGTCTGTGAACTATGAGATGTATTTCCCCAGAATATTATGCCATATCTCAGGCGGGAATGAACATTCGCGAAATATATACAACGAGCAGACTGACTGGATTTGAAAGAATTCTGTACGCGTAGCATAATGAACTTAATTTTGTGTTCAATTCATTTAAATGGACGTTCCATTTAAGGTTTGACTGAATTGAGAAACCAAAAAATGTTGTTGCCTTAACATCAATCAATGGTACACTGTTCATTTTCAATGGAGCCGAAATTGTTTATTTGAAATGGAAACTGCATTTAAAAACCCTTTTCTTTTCGTTCAAATTTTTTTTTAATTTGAAACACCGATATTTACTATTTGGTTTCTTTATTTCAAAGGATTTCGTATCATCCGCAAGACCGTTCTTAAAATAAAAATAAATAAAAAAATTACTTAGCGATACAGTGACTAAAGCGATGTAAAAATATTCAGATCAATCATATTTCCACAAAATCTGTTAAATGATTCATTCGCTTAGGACGATGATGAACGATGATGCTCCTGGCAGTTTCATTACAGTAAAGATGTTTCACAAAAATTCAAATTTACCTTCATATGCAATCCGTGGTATTGCCCTAGATTGGTTATGATCGTACATTAAACAATGTACCACACTAAATGTTATAAACAACACATTTAGGTCTCTAATTTAGTCAAACTCATATGGAACGTCCATATTTAAATAAATTGAACAAAATTGCGTTCATTATACGCGTTTAGAATTGTTTCCAAATTTAGTCAGCCTTCATACTGTGCGTTTTGTATATTTATGAGTGTTCATCCTCGTCTGAGATATGGCACAATATTTCTGGGGAAATACAATTTATAGCTCCCAGACTTTAGATTACAAAACTAATTGTACGAACAATAACCAAATCCCCAACCGCGTGATTCTTGCGCCTCTTTATTAATCTAGGAATTTTAACATTAACTTGTCTGTTGATTTACGTGAATCAGTGGTTTTGTCAAAAACACTTGGCAGAGCTCATCCTTAGATGGGAAATATATAGACAGAAACGCCGATGTGTGTATTACCATAACACTCGACGGGAAATCATATTCACTCAGGTGATAGTATCAACAGCTCATTACAAAAAAATCTACATACAATACATGTACATTATTTTACAACACTTTGCCAGATGACATTAAACGATTGAATCGATAGAAAAAGCGAAATCCCAAGCGAAATCGTTTCTGCTGCATAACTGTTTTTATAAATTGGAGACTATAATTACATCACAAGAAAAGTATCATTAATTTTAACACTGATACATAATGCATTATTTACCATCGAACTGTATAAATGTATAAAACAACCTGCACAAGTATTGTAGTACTCTCTGGCGCGCATGGTCTACGAACGGTTTAATCATAAAGCGTTGTCCCCAGACGGACGGACGGGAGGAACAGACAGACGGACAGATAGCTTTGCTGTCAATCGATTTTTCGATTGACAGCAACTTTAACATTTCGATTTTAGTCCTTGATGGACTAATGGATTCTTAGATACAGAACGGGTCAGAGGAAGAAATTTTCTGTAAATACGAATAAAATATATCCACTTTTTTGTTACCAGAGTCCTACAATAAAGTTTTCTGTTCGATGATTTTTGCCCGCCGATTCTTACGAAGTAAGTGCAGAAAGTAAAAATCACAAGAAAACAGATAACCGAAGCCCTGTGGTGACTATCAGATTTAAAACTGATGATAAATTAAATAGATACTGAACTTTAAATGAGGTCTTGTAAATAATTTATTTGTGTACTGCCTTTGCTGTGTGGTTTGTGCATGTACCCTTTCCCACACAAAAATTGGCTGGCAATCTTCCCAACCGCGCCGACAAACTTCGCCACCCCGCGGCCAGGGGGAGAGCAGGTGAAGGGACGCGTTGACCAATCGCTAGCAGGTAGAACCACAGTTGGTTCATGGTTGGTGCAACATCCTGGCTGCGCCATATTTCCGTCGAAGGAGAGATTTTGTTTGCGTTAGTACGCCACGACGAAACTATTTCTGAGCTGGCTTTCGTCCAGAGCGCCATTACTCGTATTGTAAATATTCATACTTCTAGTTATTGCTGCAAGAGTATTTAGGTATAATAGCGCATTCTTTAATTGTTGATTATGCAAACAAATCGTCAGTCGGCGCAACCACGGTGTACAAAGAAAGCATATGTATAAGATGAGGAGTCTAAACCTTTCTAATCTAGCGTCACAAAAAGAGATGGCCTTCTGAAAAGCACACTTATATAGGTGGTATCGATAAGTTCTGACCAGCAACAATATAATGAATGTCTAAAAATCTTATTCTGCAGATTATACCATGGGAAACGTTTCTTGAAATTCCAGGTTTTAAGGTTCTAAAACGCTTGTTTGAAGAGTTTATTTACACAGATTTTTTGACAATGCTGTTCAGTGTTGCGGGTTGCATTTGACAATATTTATTGTGCTTTTTTAAACAAATCCTTCATATTTTTAAAGTCAAAGTGCAATTCTTCACGTCTTGAAATTATCTTTCTTTAGAGACCTCATTAATAAATTCTAGTTGCGTATGAGCCGCGAAATTTACCTATACTACTGAAATAATATAGGAGACGGTTATGTTCCGAATAATTCCATTGGATACAGATCTGTGGCAATGAACCATCAATTCAACCATTTAAGAACTGCTCAAATCTAAACCCAAAGGACCGCTCCAACTCCTTTAATGTTCGCTGTTATGATCCCTGTCTTCATTCAAGGTTTTGCTGGTCCACCACTTTGATAATTGTCGTATTATTTATTTACAAGAACACAAACATATTCCCAACTTCAAGCATAGCATTACCATATCTATAAAAATCCACGCGTCGGTATTTCTCAAAAATGTATTCATTTCTCGATGAATGTTCAGGTGTAATGGAATGTTAAGTAGAAGAATCTTTTCTATTAATTTTTCAGATCCATCATTGAAGAGAACTCTTAATGTAGTATCCTTATACTCTCCTGATGTTTGTAAATGACGGCTATTTTTAATCTCTTATATTGATGGGAATGCAGATAATGTGCAATGCTGCATTAAAACAGTATTACAACTATAATCTACGATTATTATCAAGAGCGTTAAATAAATGTCTAAGTTGTGCTTAGGATGTTTCATCGCCACAACTCATTGCAGTCCGGAACTACAGTTTCTTTTTATTAATACGCAAAGCTACCAATTACCAATGATTTTTTGCACCGTGCTCGACGACGTTGACCGATTTACTCCGTTAATTCTTGTGAATTTAGCATTTTGCGTTCTGTCTTTCACACTGGTTATAATGTTATACTGTTCATCATTCCAACTATTTGAGAGTACGTCACTGGGTTGATTGATTAGTGACGCCAAGGCCAACTGTTAAGGTCGCTAGTTCATACCTTTTTGCTCGGGAGGTATATGCCTTTCAGTATTATGAACACGAATTTACATGACGTATTGAGGTGCATTCAAGATCAAACAGCTCGTAAACATTCCAGTGTTTCCGCAATATTATGTTTGTGTAAATTTCGTCCGTGATTGATCAAACAGGAGTTTGTGAAGCTTCTCCTGTTTGCATAACACTGATACGCCTGTTTGTGCAAATCTCGTCCAAACACGGCTCAATTTGTTGTATCCTTGTATTACGTATTGGTCGTTATTCACCTACGGCAATTCCGGTATTATCGATAGATATAAATGAATGTGTGAAAGAAATTTGTATTCTTGAAGTTTTAAATCTCTTACACCAAACATTGTAAAATGCAGTAAATTCAAATACTACTGGAAAGATACTTGTTTTCTCAATCGATATTGCGATGAAAACTACAGTAACACTTTTCGCAAATTGTCAGAAAAATGTGAAGGCATAAAACACAGAAGTTCAAATTACTCTCAAGGTACAATTTTTATCTTTCTTAGAAAATCTGTATATTTCAAAAAAATAAGGTATTCTGCCATGGCTTCGTTTAGAGCTTCTACTGAACCGATTGAAGTATTTTTCCTTTAAATGAAAGAATGTGATCCCTAGATGTGTTATCAGATTTTGTTTGTGTTGATTCACCAACATTTACGGTGTAAATAATTTAATCAAATCTTTCTTTAATAGTACGCTTATCAATAGTCAATTGTTTTCTATCAAAGGATGGCTGTTATAAAATTGATATATATGAGTCGATAGATGTGAGTCCCCGCCGCTTCATGGTGGCGCTGCTTGATGTTTTGTTTTGATTGTTGAGATTTGTTCACAATTCGTCAAGGGTTTGTTTTAGTGTAATAATTGCATTGTGAAGATGACAGTTTGCATGTATTTCCTTTTGTAGTGTATTTGTGAGAAATATCTGGACAGTGCTTTATTCCGGTTGTACTGAAGCAGGAACTGTTCACAGGTTATGTCGAACTCCTGAATCAGCCACCACGCGCCCAAAAGACGTAAACGTACATTAACTGATGTAGGAAAGAGAACCAGAGTATGTGTCGATAGTGAGGCTACTTTGTTTCTGCTGGGTCCTGTTTATGAAATGCCAGCTTTGTTCTACTTTATACTCCCATGAGATAAATTTCTGTAAACGAGTTCACTTTGTGTTTCTTAAAAGGGAAAATAAGCTTACCTTCGAGCAAGGTGCCAGAAGAAATCAAAACAGTTGTTTATAGGAGATTATGACACATCAAAAACTTTAGAACAATATCCGTCAGTATATAATAGTGCTCTCTTTCTTTGTGTACTGGTGCCGATATGCATTGCCACCTGGTCATACATGTGTTCAAAATGTTTGTGAACCCACATCACAGAATATCGTCGTTATGCCCTGAAGATTCAAACAATGCAACATATTGTGAACATTAGTCCGGGCTCAGTATTTTACATTATCTCAGATCACACAGTCAAATTTTGACGGGTTCTCACTAGTATCTCTTTAAAATGCAATGATCTGGCGGTATTCATTAGTTTAAAAGAGATTAATGATAAGTTTTAATACGTTCTGCATATTATTCTTTCTTTCGGTGTATTCTCCGTGCATTGTAATTGTAAGATAAGCATCTAAATAAATTAACAAACAATAAATAATTTATAAGTAATTTTAATTTATAACTTTATGAGTCCAATAAAATATTTTTTCCAAATACTTCATATATCTAATGAAAATAACGAAGCGAAATTCTTCACTTTATCTGCAACGTTAGTGAAAGAGACCAGGCCTGTAAGGACAGAAGAGGTCTTTGGCAATAATTGATTCCACATAGGCCCATAAGCTCTAGCCTTGTCACGTGGCCTTCCAGATCTAATGAACGTCCCACTGAAGTCACAGTAATCAACGCAATGATGAATCTTTAAACGTGTTTTAAAGTTTTGCTATAAATTTAAATTATTGATTATTTGTTGTCTATAAAATTATTATGACAGTAATCTTAAACGTGTTTTAGAGTTTCAAGAGTTTTTGAAAATGAACAATATGCAACTAGCGGATGTTAAGGTAACAAAATTTCTAGGTCTCTGAATTCAATCAAACCTCAAATGGAATGTACATATAACAGAATTAAACACTAAATTAAGCTCATTATGTTAAGTGCATTCAGAATTTTTCTAATTTGTCATCCTTCATGCAGCTCGTTGCGTGTATTTGCAAATGTATATTCCGCCTGAGATATGGCATAATATTCTGGGAAGCTTTATCCTTTAGTTCCTAGACATTTATATTGCAAAGAGTAAATTATCCGAATAATGAAAAATCCCATCCACGTGATCCGGTGCAACCCTCTTTTCATTGAGCTTGAATCTTACCATTCCCTTTGATTTGGAAGTTTTGATGGTGGGATTCCCTGTATGCCAGAACTCGCAAGTTTTAAAAAGGTTTCGTAGTCATTTAAAAAAAGAAATGTACAATATTTATTATAAATTACAATATTTATTAATGTATTTGTTGCTACAGAATTGCACAGACTTTCTCGTACGGTACTAGTTGTCTTCTAATCTCTTTAGCGTAAACTATACTGATCGTCAAAAAGAAAAATAATGTTTACTTTAATAAAAACAAGATATAGTTTTAGAATTAGTTTACATTTGCATTGTATAATTAAAAAAAAGACCCAATATGCCTGTAACTAATAATGTACTTCCGGGTCAATGACCCCCATCTCGATCGTGTTTTTGTCCAGGTTCCCTGATCCATTGAGCAAATGCTGAGATGGCCCCTTGATATGCTTCTGGACGTAAATGTAGATTCACTATGCTCACGTTTTGTTGAACTTTGCTTTTGCTTGTAGTGGTAGTAGAGCTTAGGGTGAGTTTCTATTTTGTTAACGATTCAGAAAAATCAAATCTCTTTGTTACTTTACCGTTAAAAATAAGTTTTCTATAATTTGGCAACGAAAATAACTAATTTTTTGAAATGTTAATCCCTCGCTTTTTTAAATTGTTGTTGTTATTATTATTATTATTATTATTATTATTATTATTATTATTTTTATTCATCTTTCAACTATTAATAGTTGGGAATTGGGAATTAATTGTTGGGAAGGGACTCTGAAAGTCAAGAAAGCGTGCGCAAATGATTTTCTCCCCCATACGTCACATACTGTCTTTGACTGTTTATTGACTAAATAAATAAATAAATAAACTTGGTTCTTGGTTTTGTGTCACCCTCTTCCCTGCTATTTTCTATTGCTGCTTATTTTTTATATCACATTTTTTTTCAGTTTCTTTAAAGTGGAACTGAAATATGATATTAAGAATATTATAGAAATTAAAACCTAATACTATACGAAATTTTTCGATTAAAAATTTGGAGCCGTATTTGAAAAAATGCCGTTTTTTTTTTTTCTGAAAATGAGCAAGTTTGATTCAATTTTTACAGAAAGGATTTTTCGCAAACTTTATTCAAAACATTTGAAACCAATTACAACGCTGAGCAGTAGTGTCGTAGTGATCTCTCGGACCGAAAAGATCGCAGGTTCGGAAGTCCGCCTCCAGGCATGGATTTGTATTGTGTTCGTCCTTTCACCCTTTATCATCACCATATCGTTTACCATGCCCACTTGGATTTACCATACCCAGGTGCCATGCGTGGTCATGTGACCTAAGATGTTGATGCGACCTTAAATAACAACAAAAAAATAAACATTTCGAGGTTTCCACTACGAGACGTATTTCGTCATCCTTATTCATTCGCTCAGAATACTACAATCACTTTCATTAATGTCGATCATGTTACATAGGGTTTCTAATGTTTATATTATGCAAGTTCCCACAAATATGGACCACCTCATAACTTCTCAACGGTTCAAGGTATCCAGGGTTGCAGTTTTCGCTGAACAATGCAGAATCCTTGAGCAGTAACATGCCATAGAGAAATTGTCTATAAATATTTTTACTTTTTGGGAAATTTAATCATCTTTATTTTAAAATAGAACTATATTTTATCAGCAATGGATAGATCATGAGCATTGGAATTAAATGGTGTATCATATATTTAG
The DNA here is from genome assembly GCA_964035755.1 of Teleogryllus oceanicus. Taxonomy (NCBI): domain Eukaryota; kingdom Metazoa; phylum Arthropoda; class Insecta; order Orthoptera; family Gryllidae; genus Teleogryllus; species Teleogryllus oceanicus. The sequence goes on from CAXIVR010000004.1 coordinate 120,308, forward strand.
TATTTAAAAGTAATTTGGTAATTATATTTTTGGCATAGGATTTTCAAGTAAACAGTCAGCCTTTGCAGCAGTCGCATTTTAGGAAGGTGGCCTTCGCAACGTTGCTACTCTTTTGTAGAGAGAAGTGTGAGGGATGGCCGATACAGGAACAAGGCGTAACTGCAGCAATTCACGATCTTGACATAGGAAACATATGAACAAACATAATTTTAACGATCAGAATAGAAATTTTCCCATTTGTTCATCGAAGTTGAACTTTTCTTCTTCTGGAATTCCAAATCAACGATAATCGAAAGAACGAAAATAAAATATTGGCAGAAGCGATAACAATGATAATGAAGTAATGATAATAATAATGATAATAATGATAATGATAATAGTGATGATGATGATAATGATGATGATATATGATAGTGATAATGATGATGATATTAATAATGATGATGATAATAATAATGATGATAATGATGATGATAATAATGATGATAATAATAATGATGATAATAATGATTATAATAATAATGATAATAATGATAATAATAATAATAATAATGACATGTGGTAATGTAGTAATAATAAAGTCCAGTTTAAACTTGCAAAAATCCGAACTCAGTGCAGAAACAAGCCATCATTTTTAAAACATGGAAGTGAATGAATTCTTAAAAGATTTTCCATTTGTAATATCTTGATTAATTCATCAAAATAGATAGAGTAGACATTTTCTTATTATTATTCATGGTAATTCGCTCCTTTTAAACTTTTGTACTACCAGAAGAACAAAGCAATAAAAAAATTGAAATACTCTTGACAGTTCTAATCAGTGTAAATTTACCAAACTTTAACAAAAATGCATATCTGCATTGCGACTGCTCATACTGATTAGAGCGTTTCTTATTTTATAGCGCCAAGTGCTGCCACAAACTTGAAATGCAGAAGAGTGCACTGTTTTTTTCGAAATCGAAGATGAGTTGAATTTCTGGAAAATTAAAAATATTATACAAAATTTCTCTATGACATGTTACTTACACCATGATTACGCATTGTTCAGCAAAAACTGCATTTCGATAACGTAAAGCGTTTCGAAGTTTAAGGGCGGCCCGTAGTTGATTGGGACCCATGTAGTAACATTACAACTGCATTCTGACGGGCAGGAATTCGGGCTCTGTAATTGGTGTTCTTTTTGCGTGTAACCAATTTTTGTGGTGTGTGAGGAGTGTATTTATTTGTATTTATTTTTGCTTTCTCATGACATTCAGATAACAAAAGTAATATTTACAGAGAATATCATGTAATGTTGCGGTAAATTGATTTCAAGATTTTAATGGAAATACACGTTTTGGGGTCTTAAGTGACCAAAAGAGTGTTGTTATTATTTCAAAACGTCCGTCAATCCGTCCATGTGTCCGCTGGTTTGGCTGTCAGTCTGTTTGTCTGTGAACACTAGTGTGTAAATTATTCGTAAAATTTTTGTCAAAATGAATTTTCCATTAACGATCTGGCCCGAATCGAGGCCCTGCACTATTTTCAAAAATAGTGCAATTTTAGGGTTAATTTAGTTGAAGACCCTGGGGCATTGTCAAACTTTTCTCAAAACGGCTCCAATTTTTCGACCACCATGTAACCACAGTCAGACATCCGCCAGCGTCGGTAATCAGACTCTAGGGCCTCCCCGGTCAGTGACGTTACAGGAAAACTGTAATGAAGACACAGAGCTATCACAACCTTTACAACATTAACTTAAAACATAGTAAGTCGTATTTCAATTACAAAGTTTTAATTTTTCAATATTACAAATATTCAATTGTTTCTTATTATTCGTGCACATAGTAAAAATAATAGCTTCCTGTTTAGATGCTGCGTAATAAATCAGTCAGATTGTATATTTGAAAAATTATAAAAATGGGTTAAGAAAATTGGAATAGTTTCAAAAACCATGAGAGTAAATAACAATTTTCTAAAAGCGATTTAACTAAATTATCTAAAAACAGGATCTCATAATTTTTTAAATGAGTAAACGTTCTTTGGATTATTTCTGTAGAGAAAAGATGAATATTTAAATTATTGTGTGACATAATGATATTCCTCTAAAACTGAAAATGTACCAGAACAAATGCTTCCTATTCCTGGCAGTTTTCTGTGTACTACATTACGTTTCTAGGTGGTAAATTAAAAGTCTTGTATTGTTAACAGAAACGTTTATTTGTTCTTTCACAAAACACTTTATTATTTATTTTACTCCTTTGTTACACTACACTTCTCTTGATTATTTATTTACACTACTCTTCTCATACACACTCGCAGTCCTAATCACAGGCCATAGTTCACTGCACTGATCACAGTTCGATGCACCGGTCACAGTTCACGTTACCGACCACAGTACGATGCACTGACCACGGTTCCCGTCACTGGGCACAATCACTGCACTGCTATTCCACCTGATGCACACTTCACAGTTCAGCTTCCACTGCGGACTTAAGACGCTCGCGGTCGCCGGCCGTCGCGTATTTATACTCAAGACAATCCAGAACCTTCGGACACCGCGCACTTTCTGGAATAATCCACCGGCAGGTGATGCAACCGCGCTCACAGGCAGCTCGTGGTAGCGCCGGCAAATTACGTAACCAGCGTCACAGGCTCAGGGTGGCGCCGGACGTCAATATTCATTACACTACCCCCTCGCCAGATTTGCAGTCCGTCTCCGGAGCGCGTTTGAAATGAAATCATGCCGATACGCACGGCTGGAGCCTCTAGTGCAGTTGGAGGTTAAGAGAAGTGGCAGTCAATTGTCTTCTTTGGATATGACGACATTCCATGGTGGTAGCTGCAGACTAAGATGTCTCAGTGTACCAGTTTAGTACTTCCAATATGTTTCTCCACTATTCTTCAGTTCAGTCCATCAAACCACATCCCGGTTTGACGCTGGCAATCTTCTGGACGTTGTCTTGCAGTACTTGTTGGCGTAATTCGATCTGAGTTTCCCAAAGATTTTCATAGGATGCCTTGTGATGACTTGCACGCTGACCAGGTAATAAACTTGTATCGACTGGCGTCGTTCAAATGCAGAACCTTCCCAAAATCTGGTTGTTGTTATTTAATTCTTCTACCCTTCCGTATTTCCTCACCAAATACAGCAGCAGCACCTCTGGTCATATCTAAATCTGGGCGACACAATGCATAATGCATATTCGCAAATTAACAAACAGATCCCGTTGCTCTCCATTTGTTACACCATAACGCGCTTTATGCTTTTCACTATAATAAGACATTAACTCGTGAAATGTGAACTCTTACGTGTACAGCTCACAAATTCGTGCAGTCTTTTCTTCATAATCATTTTCATTACTTCTACGTAAAAATTTGCCGATTCGAATGAACGACGCGGTTTCCATTCGGCAATTTTTTAATTCAGTAGACAGCATCATTTATCCTCTTCCTCGTACAGTCCTTCCCACTGTCGTAATTTTGGACTAAACCGCAGCGTGTTGGGGTTAAACAGCCAGACAGTCTCAGGTTGATAACCTCCTCCATCAGCTTTGATGTCATACCGGTCTTTCATCCTGTCACTTGCGGTTGGATTCTTTCACGCACCTGGTTATGAATTACGTCCATTTCCGTTTAGGTCATTTACAAAGTCTTCACCGGCTGTTTCTTCTGGTAGTTTTACAACCAAACTGTAGATCACATGGTAGACCTTAGTTCCCGGCCGAAGGGATATTAGCGGGTGTTTGCCCAGTTGTCTCATGAACAGATGAGCGGTAGGCCCCAGAAAGAAATATGTATGTATTGGTCCCAGTCGCGTTGGTGATCTGGCGACCTTCGCTAAATAGTTCGTTCACATATTCACTGATTGTCAGCGAAACTACACGTATTATGAATAGGTTCACATATTCACTGATTGTCAGCGAAACTACACGTTTCGACTGAAGAAATCAGTGACTTTGCGCTCACTGATTAAACAGCGACAATTTCACTGATTCAGATTCAGAGAGTGGGGGTCATACAAAAACATAAATTGGAAATATAATACGATTCGGAGACACTGTGTTCCGCTTAAAAATTTTAATTGGAAAATTGTCCAGGCATTGAAATTTTTTAACTAAATACTCAATCTCTTTAAGGTTTATTCAAACAAGTTTTGTTTCTTTCTTAACAGCTCGTTTTAAAAATTTAAGAAAATATTTAACTTCAGTGTAGATTTCCACAAATTAAAAAAAATTAAAAATTTGCTGTTTAGATTATTAGCTGTTTATTAACGACATCAATTATTACAATTTTGCTATTAATATCGCTGGGAAGGGATAGATATAATCTCAGCAGTGTAACAGAAAAATAGCAACTTTTGATCAATATATGAAGAATAAAGACAATTATGTTTTCACAATATTTCTAATGAGAGGTTCCCTAGTTCTTTTTCACCGATTATCACTATAAAATTGCATCAATTTTACAAATAGTCTAAACAATATTAATGTTGGTGCAGGGTGTAACGAAACACAGAACACTTGATCAAAAAACGGATTTTATTGATCCAACGATCTACATTATACAAAGGTTCGTACGTGAGCGACGAAAGGGAAGAAAAATGATGAACGATATAACAGTCGCAGCGCGCCATCTGTTGTTAATAAAGTGAACTAAAATTAAATACTTATTGGCGTAATAATTGAATACCAACACCCCCTCTCCATTTAAATCCAAAAATAATGTATGATATACATAAAATGAAAAATCAAATTTTAATCGAGTATTCCCAAACCGTTGACACAATAATGATGTTTGTCTCCTGGAAGTGGTTTTGTGAGTATATCAGCGGTCATCTCTTCTGTAGGTAGATACTGAAGTTTTAGCGGGTAATCTTGAAGAGCTTGGCGTATGAAGTGGTACTTGATACTAATATGTTTGGATCTAGCATGGAAGATGGGGTTGTGTGACAATTTTCCAGCGGATGGATTGTCATTGAATAGCACGATGCTGCATAACTCCTTGAAGCCCAATTCTTGAACAAATGTGGATAAAAAGATAGCTTCTTTTGCGGCTTCCGTAATGCTCATATATTCTGCTTCTGGTTGAAGATAATGCACGTCGTCTGTTGCGAGAACACCAAGATAACGCTGCTCCCGACAGGATGAATGAGCTGAATAAGATCTTCTGTCGATGTCGCAATTTCCCCAGCTTGCGTCAGCGAAACCAGAGATGTTATGATCGTTTCGGGCATATGTCAGCTTCTTGTCGATTCCTTGTAAGTAGTGGATTGCCAGTGACCATCGTTGTGACAATTGTTGAACTGACTAAGCACATTTACTGCATATGCAATGTCAGGACGAGTGGCGACTGCAATGTACATGAGGGCTCCACTATCTCTAAATGGCCGGTGTATATTTTCATCTTCGGGAGTTGTATTAGATAGCATATTGGCTCCGGTTGCGATTGGAGTCTTCACACCTTTACAATCTTCCATCTTGAATTTCCGTAGAACTTCCTTGATGTAGCCACTCTGAGAAAGTTATCTTGTCCTTGGTCTGCGTGATTTCAATACCAGGCAATGGTTTACTCGGTCCAAGGTCCTTGATGTCAAAGTTGAGAACGTTTGCTCTGATTTCGCTGACTCTACAGCGTCTTTTGAAGCGATCAAGATATCGTCAACATAAACGAGTAAAATTGTAGGAAATCACCTTGATAATCTACATACACGCACGGATCTGAGTTGGTGGGCCTCATATTGCACGATTTCAAAACTTCGCTCAATTTGAAGTACCATTGTCGACCCGACTGTTGTAATCCTAGATTGCCTTTCGCAACTTACAGACTTGGTTGCCCTGATTTCAAATTTAGGAGCATGTTTCGCTTTCAATCGATGTCATCTTCTTTCTGGATCATCTTCTGCATCTAGAAGGTCACGAGCTCCATGTATATTGTTCTGTCAATGTCCCAATTAGGTAAGCTGTAGTAACGTCGAGTTGACAGACCTGCAAATTGAACTTTGCCGATAGCACCAAGAGCAAGCGTAGTGACTCCATCCTAGCAACTGGTGCAAAGGTGTCCAGAAAATCGATTCCTGGCCTCTGGGTGAAACCTCTGGCCGCGATTCTTGCTTTCCTTCGAATCAGCGTTCCATCATATCCGTATTTGTTACAAGCAAGTTCTGGCCTACGTTTTCACTCCTCAGTCTGTTGACAATCTCCCATAAGTCATTGTTGATCAAGCACTTGATTTCTGAGTAAATGGCATCAGTCCATTCGGTTCTGTTTGGTCCATTTAATGCTTCGCTAATGTTGATCTCGATGCAAGCATTGCGATATTTGCGTCGTGGAATTGTCGTCATCTTCTTCGCTTCTAGGTTGACCTCACTGGAGCTAATTGGTGAGGTGTTGATTCCGAGGGTCAGGGATTGTTGTTCTCGAAGCATCGTCGTGTTGTCGATGTTTTCGTCGGTTTGAGCATTGCTTAACTTATAAAGTTTAGTAGGGCGACTCTTTTCCGGTTCTGACAATTTTGGTCGCCCAGGTCCTCGTTTCTCTTGATTTGCACTCTTTCGACGTCTTCTGGAAAACGTTGCTCATTTTCATGGGCAGGTACTTCGGCCAATTACGTTTTCGAATCCTAAGAATGTTCGTCGTCGTCTATGATTCTTGCACCGTGGTGCTCGGATCAATCTCAGCAAGTTGCGGGGATGTTCTTCCGCGTTGACACGTTCAATCGTTGTCTGGTAAAACGATTTCTCTTCAGGGGCGTAATCGCTGCCGGAAGGTCCCGTATCAAACTCGTCGAGGAATCTGGAATCGTCCCTGGAAACGCGAACTTTCCGTTCCTCAGGTATCCATATCCTTGGAGCCCTGGGGGTATCCCACGAATATTCCAGGTACGCCTTTTGGGTCGAATTTGCCATGGTTTGACGCCTTGTCGAGAAAGAAAACTTTGCTCCCAAACACTCTCAAATGTTGAAGGTCTGGTTTCTTACCTGACTGGAGCATTTTTATCTTCGACCAGTTTGGTTTTCGGCAAAATTCTTGAATTCGACAAATTTTTCTACAGCTTCTCCTTTGTAGCAGGAAGTAGACCTCGCACTACTGGCTGTGCTCATCGATGAATGTCATGAAATATCGTGCGCCTCCCAAAGAGCTTCTCTCATTGGTCCACGGTCACTGTGAACAACTTCCAGAATTCTTTCGAGGTGTTTCTCGTTTGCTGAATGGAGTCCTTTTTATTTTACAGGCCAGACACGTGTTGCATTTTGTCAAGGCCACGGTATCGTTGAATTCCAATCCGGTGGCAATCTTGTTCTGCATCATATGTATCAAGTCTCTGGAGTTCAAATGACCGAGCCGAGCGTGCCAGTCCTTCATTCCGGTCTTCATAACCTTAGATTCGGAGGCGGCGCATGCCATTGGATTTTCCTCGTGCAAGTAAAATAAATTACCTATCCTTTCAGCAAAACTTTAATCTCGCCTTTATTGTCTTTTTATGACCGCGTCGTTTCTTCGAAAAGTCACCTGCTGATCATTGTCGACGATTTTGCAATATAAATAAGGTTATTGCGTCAAATCCGGAACATATAACGTGTCCTGCAACGTAACGATGTCACTCGCGTTGTTTTGAAGTTTGATTCTAACCTCACCTCTTGCTTTCACTTCCGTTACCGAATTGTTTGCGAGTTTTAAGTCACCTTGCATTTCCATCGCGCGCGTAAATGCATTTTTGTCACCATAAAATGAGTTGTGCACCCGCTGTCGAGTCCCCAACGTATGTTTGAATCACGTAATTTTGCAGCTTCGTGACCGATGGAGAAATGAAGTACGAACCTCGTCTTCTGCCAGATTTGCCGATTTTTCACTTAATTTCTTTTAGGAAACAATCGGGTTCTTTGTGTCCCTTTTGTTGCACAATCCACACTTTGATTTTCGGTTTGACACTCGAATGTTTTGGTTCACTCATTCATTATGTCGCTAGCGCCAACTTGCGTTTCTTCGAGAACTTTCTGCCGGATTTCGAAACATCGCGGCACTCGCGTTACCATCGTTTTCTGCACTCGCGCGTTATATTCTTCGAGAATTTTCACTTTCAAACATTCTGCGTTTGGTGGGTTATCTCGGACTCAATCGCACACGAAAATTGTCAAAACTACTGGGAGACTTAAAGAGCAACTTCTTAAACTTCAGAGATCCGGCAGCAACGGCGAAAAACGTTCGCTAGTTGCGCGAATTCACGCGAGTCCGTTATGGGTTGCGAACGTTACGTACACACTGCGAAAGGACGCAAGAGGCGGATACGCTTTGTTCCGGGACGGGGGGTGGATGCAACATAGATTAAAGGACTCTAATGGTAATGGCATCTGTGTGCTTTGCGGTGATAGGGAAGACTGGATCCATATCCTTTTAATTTGCAGTGCGACCGAAACTTGGAGAGGAAAATGGAGAGGAATGGGAAATTACTACTTCCAACATAGGAACGTAACGCTCGCCCAAAACATTTTAGGTGATAAAGGTCTAACTTCATGAAAAATTACGAACATTTCTAGGAAAGGTGTAGTCAATTTTAAGTATAAGTAGATAAATAAGTCAAAAAAAAAGAAAAGAAAAGTCATAAGTTGTAGTCAATTATTAAGTATAAGTAGATAAATAAGTCAGTAAAAATAAATGAACTTAAAATAATTAAAATAAATTAAATAAATTAAAATTAAATTAAATTAAAATAAAATAAAAGGAAACGGTTAAAATAAAACACATTAGGGGCGAAGGGAAGTGGGAATCGGAAATGTTAGGGCAGAGGCGTTGGTGCGACGATTTTCTGTGGTGCTGTTTGTTTTCAGGTGCTGAGGAGGCCAAACATTGAAGGTGAATGCCTGACGCCCGCGCCAAATAAATAAATAGTTTAAAAACCGGATAGATTAGCATGTACTCGGCTTCTGACGGCAGGTTTTTCCCCCTTCAGGGGTTTTTTCCTCAGCCGTACCTTATGGTCTCTTTACCGCGGCATTGACGCGATGAAAAGACCATTTGGGGTGAATACCAGAATACGAAAGGTTAGAATGTGGTAGAATGTAGGTATTGTAATGGCTTAAAGGCCTTTGGCCTAGCCACTTAGCGTCACGTTCTAATTTGTATGTAATAATTACCTATTAAATAAATAAATAATAAAAAATATAATGTGTTGATTATTATTCAGATTACTCATGGTCCGTTCAGGACAAGGAGTGATTTTTTTGCCAGAAGTTAGTACTAGTTTTGTATTACTCTGTGAAATGTATTTTCTCACTAGCCATTTGAAGGAGAATGTTAATGACTGTTAATGACTCTTCAGTGTGTGTAGTTAAAGGTTAGGGATAATCAAGTGTGATTTACATTACATCGAAAGTTCATTAAAAAACATGACTCTATCAAACTTACAGTTCCATTCTAGAAATACAGAAGAATTTTTCTTCGCGTGTACAAGTCATATTGACGTCCTTAAAACTATTAAGAGTCTAAAACAAGCGCCTCTGGAGTAGACAATATTAATGCCAAATTACTGAAACTTTGTGCCGAAATAATATATCCCATTGTAACAGATAAAATAAATTTTTCTCTCATACGTGGAACTTATCCGACATCTTGGAAAACTGCACTTGTCCATCCTCTTCCTAAATCAACAAATCCTCCTGAGTACAGACCTATTAGTATTCTACCTACAATTTCTAAAGTATTAGAAAAAATTGCACGACATCAAATGACGAACTATTTAGACAGCAAAAATCTCTTAAGTGAACATCAACTTGGTTTCCGATCAGGCAGAAGTACAGGAACTGTGCTTTTAAGCTTAATTGAATCCAGAATGACAACGGTAAATTAACAATACTTATTCTCTTAGATTTCAGTACAGCATTCGACTCGGTCGATCATGATATCCTGCTAGAGAAAATGTAAGGCATTGGGCTTCGCTAAACCCACGATACGGTAGTTCTCACAATATCTTTAGGTCGTCAACAAGTCGTAGTATCAGGTGAAAACCGATCCAGTGCCATTAGAACCACCCGGGGTATTGCACAGGGAACAGTTCTAGGTCCTTTAGCATTCTTAATTTACGTAAACGACGTAGGACAATGTCTTAAATTCCGGTCACTAGAAAATGTACGCAGATGACCTTCAACTATATGTCAGCGGACATCCGTCGAAGCTTAACTCTTTAGTTCAGAAAATAAATGAGAACCTAAATGCTCTCAATAAATTGACGCAGCCCTAGGACTTTTATTAAACCTAAATAAGTCCCAAAGCTTACTGATTCGCTCCCGCAACGCCATCAACAAATTAGAGAAAACCCTTCCGTCCATTAGTATAAATGGCTGCCCTCTTTCCTGGTGTAACGACGTAAAGAACCTAGGAATTCATATAGAACTCTCAGCTGGACTACGCTGTAAGTAAGATTTGTCAAAAAGTCTTCAACGCCCTCCACTCCCTAAAACGCGTACGATAACTACTTCCTATAAACACACGTATGAACCTGATTACATCACTAATTATGCCCCATTTCGATTACTGTGATTTCTTGCTCACTGATTTAAAAACCAAGCAACAACGGAAGTTGCAAACAGCACAAAACGCATGTATTCGTTTCATATTCGATCTTTGTAAGTACGATCACGTATCTGCGTACTACAGACAGACAAACATTAGCTCTATTGAAAAAAGAAGAATATTGCATAGCCTCTTGCTTCTCCAAAAAATCCTGTACAATGGCCTTCAAACACACATGTCTAAGAATTTCAAAATGCTAACACTAGAGCGATCGCGTTCGGCATTATTGCTGTGCATACCTCGACACAACTCTGTGTCGTTAGAGAAATTACATAGCTATATCTAAAATACAATCTTACACTGTTACAGTAATTCGAAACTGGAACTCACTACCTACACATCTTAAGAGAATTAGCAACTTTAGAAAATTCAAAACTCAACTTGGTGTCTGGATAAAAAACAATGAAATGTAGTTTACACAACTCTCTGTTCTATCCGCAATTTCATCTTAATTATTTTCTGAAACAATACCCATGATCCCTTTATTACATATCATCCTCCGTGTTAGATCGTTTTTTTTGTTTGTTTTTTAAGTCATATTTTCGAAAGAATTTCTTCCCACTCTTTTCCTCCTGGCCATCTTCCTCCTTTCCTACTTCAGGATACAGTAAAAGGTGCTGTATGCTATTACTGCTGAATCAATGTTTAAAATTAGAGAAATTACATAGCTATATCTAAAATACAACTTTGTTACTATAATGTAATAGATTGCAAAATGTAAAATAAGAAAATATTATGTAAAACTACTGCGTACAAATATTTCAGAAATTATGATGTGTGTCACTTTTATAATTATTTATATATTCTATTACTATTATTGTTACAAAGAAAATCAGTAGTCACACTATTAATTTATTGTCATTTTCTGTATTTTATACTGTAAGATATCCTTTCGTAAGTGCCTTTACCTAATGATTAATGTGATAATTTTCCATGTTTTTGATTGAGATTATGTATTGTATATGTCATGAAGCACTACCTGTTGTTATGCAATTGTAAAATTATATGTACTATATTTTCCCTTCTGATCCCTCCGTATCCTTTTCATTATCATTTCTTTATTATCTCCTCTTGTCCACCTCCATTTTCTTCTCTTCCCCTTTTCTTTTGTTTTTCACTCTCAACCCTGATATTTCTTTCTCACAATATTTCGGCCTTAAGCCGCCATCCTGATTGAGGTTTTTTCTGGGTTTACTCAATCACTTAAGGCGTATGCCGGGATGGTTCCTAGTATTGCATCCCAGACGTAAATGTAAAATAACTCCCCCTTTTTTGTTTATTGTTCACAGTTGAGGCTGTGGGGTAATGACAACTGACATTTCGAGCGAATTTTGAATTATTGATTCTAAATGGAATAAGTGGGAGCTCCTTTTTATCTCATTTTTTAAGAATGTTCCTTACATCATGTCTTTCCATTTTGCAAAATTCCAAGAATAAACAAAAAATGACAATAAATTCATTTGGCTCATACAGATAAATTGATGTAGATGGTAGTCACAAATTGATTTTTTTCTTCTTTTGCGACATGTCAGTTAATATTAATTACATCTGAACGCCTCAACTGTAATTTTTAAACTTGTAAATTAATTAAAGTGATTAGGCGGAAGAGCAGGCATTAAGGCTTGAGCCTCGCCACAAATAAAGACAATTATTATTATTATTATTATTATTATTATTATTTCAGTGTTCCAATACCATCACTAGAAAGAATATTATAAGAATATATACAATTCTGGTCAAAAAGAAGAAGAGATGGAAATGCTTATGCATGTAAATTAACTTTAAGATGTAAAGGGAAAGGCCATAAATTCTGTATTTCAGTGAGCCCCTATTGTTGACTTTCATCATGGTTTTAATTAAGCTTGCTATAGACTAAATTTTTATCCCAAAGTTTTGTGTATAAATACTCTTGAAAAGGATGTTTTAAAAGTAAACTTTTCTGGCACTCTAGCTATATAAATACACTGATATGCAAACATTCTCCAGTAGGTGGAATTACAAGAACAATAGAGAGTAAAATGGCTCAAGCGCAAGTTAGCCAATGTTTGTGAAATTAATGAAAATCAAATGCTATTCAAAACATTTGAAAAAATACATGCCCCTCCTTTCCCAACATTTTATTCCTACAATAACAGTGTAACTCCTGATATATTAGATATCATTGTTACTAATCATTTTACACTACCAATCTCTCAATATCCTATTCCTGCTATAAATTCAGATCACAACCCAGTCTTAGTGGCAATTAATTCATCATACTCTCCATATTTAAATAAAAATGTTCTACTAACCGAACCACTCAACTGGAAACTGTTCCATTTAAATATGTTAAATCTAAATGTGTATCCAAAAAACCTTAATAATGAAAAAGACAGACCAAGCCATTACAAGATTTCATTCTAATATAATGCTATCAAATTATCTTCAGTACAAAGAATGAAAAAAAATACAATTAACAAAACAAACTTAATGTCTCAAGAAATATTAAATTTAATATCATATAAACATCGTATACGTAGACTATGGCAAATGAACCGTAACACTACAGATAAAAAACATTAAATTACATAACCAGAACAATTAGAAATAAGTTAATTAAATGGATAAATCAAAACTTTAATAATTATATCTCACAAATTCAACTTAACTCGACAGCCCTATGGTCAGCTGTTAAACAAATAACAAAAAAAACCTACTCAGATCCTCAAAATGAAACAAGACAATAGAATTGCAACTACAGACAAAGAAAAAGCAGAACTTTTAGCTACTGACTTTGAATCAATTTTCTATAATACTACAATTTTAAATCTTTTATTTTATAATACGATTACTCAAGAATTCCAATCTCCTTTCCACACTGTACCAGAAAAAATTAAATTTATCTCATCAGAAATTTGTTTCATTATTAAAAAATTAAAAAAACAAAAAATCACCTGGAATTGATAAAATGCCTAATATTATTATTAAAAATCTCCCTACTTCAGCAATTAATTCTATAACTGCCATATATAACTCATGTTTAACATAATTTTCCAAACCCTAGTACTCCCCATATACAAAACTAGTGAAGATCCAACGTCTCCAGTAAACTACAGACCAATTAGTTTTCTTTCCACCTTCTCACAAATCTTTGAAAAAGCCTTACTAACACGAATCAACAAGTTTATTAATAACAACAACATTCTACCTTACGCACAATTTGGTTTCCGTCACAACTATTCGACTGCACACCAATTATTAAGATTAACTGATCATATTATCACTAATTTTCATAATGCACAACATACTTTGGCCTTATTTTTGGACATCGAAAAAGCCTTTGATAGAATGTGGCATACTGTCTTGCTATACAAAATGAGACAATATGGTTTCCCATTTACTCACAGAAAATAATTAAAAGTTTTCTTACAGAAGTTTTAAAGTTCAACTCAACACTGAAATATCAACAACTCCATTTATGACAACTGGAACTCCACAGGGATCTCCATTATCTCCAACTCTGTTCAATATTTTCATATCTGATATCCCTTCACTAATAGATTCAGAAATTGCGTTATTTGCAGACGACACAGCAGTCTATATATCGCATAAAGATCTACCTGTAGGCAGAGATTACCTACAGGATGACTTAAATATTTTTTCTGATTGGTTTAATAAATGGAACATAATTATTAATCACTCTAAATGCCAGGCCAAACTTTTCACTTGAAGAAAAACAAAATTAATCTATCCTCTAATTCTAAATGGTAAAGCAATTAAATGGCCCCCCTACCTCACAACCTGCAAAATATCTGGGACTATATTTTGATCGAAGACTCTGTTGAGGATATATACTACTCAGACCTTACACTGTGACTGAGTATGCTGCTGCAGTTGTGTAGATACGGTTGGGATGGAGACCGTGAATGTTTATTGTTTTTACTGTATGTGACTAAGAGGCCTTGCCTTGCTATGTAATGAATTCAAGTCGTTTATTAAAGTATCTAAATTACTTAATTCAGTTTAACCTTTTTGTGATTCACCACTGCTATTCTCAACAATGGTTATGGGCCCAGACACGTATGAATTATGAAAGAATTCATTTCTGACATTGGAAGAATTGGCAACGACTACGAATTACGAAACATTTTTTTGAAAACTGAATTATAAAAGAAGCTGATATGTCTTCAGGAGTGGTACGGATCGAATCGCTATCTCGTGACAATTATGACACATGGCGAATACATATGAAAGCTTTGCTGGTAAAGAACAAGACTTGGAATTACCTCATAGGCATTAAGAAGGGACCTAAACCCCAAGTCGATGGAACGAATGCGGCTGAAATAGATGAATGGAAAGAAAAAGATAGCAAAGCTTTATCTGACATTATACTCGCAATTCAGCCTTCAGAATTAAAGCAAGTTAAAGACTGCAAGACAGCGAACTTTGGAAACGATTAGAAAATATATACCAATCCACTGCTAGAAAGTCGACATTGCTTAAACGAGTCATTCTTTACCGAATGGGCGAAGAAGATGACGTACGAGAGCGTTTAAGAAGATTCTTCGACGCTGTCGACAAATTAAAGGACATGGAGGTAAATATTAACGATGACCTGTTGTTTATATTACTGTTGTATAGCCTGCCGTATAGCTATGAAAACTTCCGGTGTGCAATAGAGTCGCGAGACGAAATACCAAAGCCAAACGCTCTTCGAATAAAGATAGTAGAGGAAAGCGACGCCAGAAGATCTAGCAATCAAGAAGCATCGCAGAATGCTTTAGCGGCGTACAAGAAGCCAACTCATCTACGAAAGAAAAGTTCTTCAGTGTACACAAACGACAAAAATCGAAGAACACATAATGGAAATGAAGTTATAACTTGTTTTAAATGTAAGAAGCCAGGTCATATAGCCAGGAATTGTCGTTCCGGTCTGAAGTTGAACCAGAATAACGCAAATGTGAACAACGCGAATTCGTCCCTGCATGTTACAACAGATGTTGCACCATGTTATTTTGTTGATCCAGCGACCAGCGAAGGAAGCGTGTGGTGTCTGGATAGTGGATGCTCTTCCCATATGAGCAATAACCTCTCCAGATTCACCGCAGTGGATTCACAGTTTTCGGAAACTCTGAGTAGCCGACGACTCGTCAGCTACTATCGAAGCGAAAGGTATTGTAAAAATTTCCACGCAAGTGGACAGGCGCGTCAAAGCTTACGACCTGCGAGATATTTTGTACGTACCAAAGTTACGAACAAATTTGCTTTCAGTAAGCTCGATTGTTGATAAAGGTCATACAGTTGTTTTTAATAAATCTTCCGCACGGGTTTTAAATGCAAAAAAGAAAATGTTATTAATCGCCGAAAGAAAGAATGGTCTTTATTATGTACGAGAATCACTATTAAATGAAATGTCATACAAGGGGATAGAGCAAACAGAGCTCAACAAATATAAGACAGGTTGTTCACTGTATGACTGGCATGTCCGCTTGGGACATTTAAACATTAAAGCCCTCCGGGAAGCTTTGAAGAATGGTACATTATGCGGAATGCAAGTTGATGATTCCGATTCTTCTTTCAACTGTAGTACCTGCTTAGAAGCTAAGATGACTCGAAAGCCATTTACAGGGAATTCAGTTAGAAAGACGTCAATTGGAGAATTAATTCACAGTGATGTCTGCGGTCCAATGCGAGTGTTATCGAATGGCGGTGCACGATACATCGTCACTTTCATAGATGATGCAAGTCGATGGTGCGAGGTAGCTGTTATTAAACACAAGAATCAAGTATTTAGTAAGTTCAAGGAATTTGTGCAAATGATGAAAACTCAAAAAGGCTTAAAAATTAAAGCATTCCAATCTGACAATGGGACAGAATATTTAAATAGGGATTAAATTTTAAACCGGAAAAAAACCTTCCGGGAACCCAGAGCTAAATGGGAATCGTACGCTGATGGAAACGACGAGATATTTTTTGATACAATCGGGTCTTCCAGACAGCTTTTGGGCCGAAGCTGCCACTACCGCGAACTACGTGAGGAACAGATGTCCAAGTAATTCGTTAAATGGACGTACGCCGTATGAAGCATGGACAGGGATTGTTCCGAACGTAAGTAACTTACAAGTCTTCGGATGTGATGTATACATTCTAAATAGATCTGTGAACATCGGGAAATTAGATCCAAGAGGAAAAGCCGGAAAATTTTTGGGCCACGACGACAGATCGAGTATATTGTTCCCGAGTGGCGAAAAGTTGTAGTGTCACGTGATGTTAAATTTTTAAGTAATATTAGCCGAAGGAAATATGTTCAAAACGTGACGTTCCATCCTACTCATACACTTCCCTACAATGCACGAGCACGCAAAGATTCAAGTTGCGACGATCAGGATATTGATGTGACTTTGAGTACAATCAATCAAATGTCAAGTAAGCAACTTTGTTCGTCGAGCGATCATCTGAGTGATGGAAGTGAAGAAGAGAATTTAAACTACGGTGGTAACAACACGAACGAAGAACATTCTTCACGACGGATACCAGGGAGATCACGCAAGTTGCGATCTGGAAAACGCGGAAGACCTCGTAAAGAATATAAGATGCAAGACGAGTGTGAAATACGCTATGAAGGTGAAAATTATGTAGCATCTATGGCGGAATTTCCGGTAAAATCTGCTGTATCCGGTCCCGATAAAATGGAGTGGATGTCGGCAATGGCCGAGGAATTTATTTCTGTTTTAAAGAATCAAACTTGGAGCCTTGCAAAACGCCCCAGCGACAGAGGAACAATTCGAAGCCGTTTTGTTCTTAGAAACAAATACGACGAACATGGAAAAATCACCAGAAGAAAGGCAAGAATCGTAGCTCGAGGTTTCGCTCAAAGACCAGGTATTGATTATAATGAAACGTATGCACCAGTTGCACGATTTAGCTCCATTCGTTTAGCTATAGCCATGGCCGCACAAGAAAATAAAACATTCGGCAATTTGACATTACCACAGTATATCTCAACGGCATACTAGATGAACTTGTATACATGGAATTGCCAGAGTATACACGAGAAGTTCTGGAGTTTATAGTCGCCCATGGACAGGCATCGCCTGACATAATGGAAGAGGCTAGAATAACTCTGAAAAGGTTGGATCAAAACTATATTTGTAGAATGAAGAAAGCACTCTACGGTTTGAAGCAAGCGGGTCGCTGCTGGCACAAACGCGTCAATGAAGAGTTAATTAAATTTGGATTGCAACCTTCTACCGCTGATTCGTGTGTCTATGTAAAAGGAACGGGAAACGATCGTTTAATAGTCATTATATATGTGGAGGATTTCTTAGTTATTTCTAGTCGATCGACTGATATTGACAATTTTTACAAATTCCTACGAAACTCTTTTGAAATTAAAGATTTGGGTGAGGCCAAATATTGTTTAGGAATTGAATTTTCTAGAAATAATCGATGTATATCGTTAAATCAGAAGCAATATATCAACGATATACTGTGCCGGTTCGGCATGTCGGAATGCAAGCCCGTCGCTACTCCTATTGAATCTGGTTCCAAACTCGGAGAGTCGATCGAATGGTCCGAAAATGACGGGGAGAAACCACCGTATCGACGGCTTATAGGTGCATTAATGTACTTGGCAGTGGCGACTCGCCCCGATATATCTCATAGTGTTAGTGTTTTAAGCCAATACAATGAAAATTTTGGGAAAATTCATTGGCAAGCAGCAAAAAGGGTACTGAGATATTTGAAGGGTACTACCGATCTACGTATTACCTATGAACCCAGTAAGGAAACTAAAAATCTCATTGGGTTTGTAAATGCCGATTGGGCCTCATGCATTTTCTTTTACATGATTTGCATGCATGATCTTTTACAGGATTTGTCTTCACAATGACAGGAGGACCCGTATCCTGGGAATCGAGGAGCAGCCAACTGTTGCGTTGTCATCGACTGAGGCTGAATACATGTCACTTAGCGAGGGAACCAAGGAGGCAATGTACTTAAATCGTTTGGCTACGGAAATAGGCGGCGTGATGTCTTCCTTAATTCATTCCCCGATAAAGTTGATGAACGATAATATTGGCGCACAGAAGCTAGCAAAAAATCCTGTTTTCCAGTCGAGAACGAAACATATTGACATTCGTCATCACTTCGTTGGAGAGGCGTTATTGTCTGGAGAAATAGAATTAATCTACAGGTCGACTGACCAAATGCCAGCCGACATGTTAACGAAATTCTTAACGAAACCGAAACTGTGGAGTTGCTTGCAACGTATCGGTATCCAATAGCATTGGGATACATAACTGAAACTGTGGAATTGTTTGCAACACATTGATTTCAAAACACAACGAGGTCTACAGCCGTTCGGTCCTCGAGGGGGGCTGTTGAGGATATATATACTACTCAGACCTTACACTGTGACTGAGTATGCTGCTGCTGTTGTGTAGATACGGTTGGGATGGAGACCGTGAATGTTTATTGTTTTTACTGTATGTGACTAAGAGGCCTGGCCTTGCTATGTAATGAATTCAAGTCGTTTATTAAAGTATCTAAATTACTTAATTCAGTTTAACCTTTTTGTGATTCACCATTGCTATTCTCAACAGACTCACATGGAGTGATCATATTACAAATGTAGCTAAAAACACTTTTATCAAAATGATTCAATTATATCCACTGATAAACAAAAACTCAAAATTAAACACAGAAACATCCCTATCAATATTTAGATGTATAATTCGACCATCATTGACATATGCTAGTCCCATTTGGGGAGGTGCTGCCCCAATACACATTCAAAAATTTCAAATTATACAAACTAATTTTCTACGATGGTCAGTTAATGCACCATGGTTTATAAGAAATGAACAGTTACACAAAGAACTCTCAATTGAAAACATAAAAACATGGATACTAAAAATGTCAAAAAATTTCTACTCATCCTTACACTCTAGCCCAGCCCAGATTTAAACTGATTTAAACTTTCAACATATTCAAGAATTAAATTTACATTTTCAAAAGATTTACTACAACCTCCATAATTTGACTACTATATATAAAGAATATTATACTACTACCAATATATTATAGCATTGTTTTGTTTCTCAAAAATAAAAAAAATGTATTTAACTATTTAAAACAAGATGTTAGAGGTCCCTGTAAGGGTATCCCTCAGTATTTGTGTACACTGTTAAATTGTAGCATCTAGTTAATTTGTATATAGTTTGTTTATTACATGAAATAGTTATATATATATATATATATATATATATATATATATATTGCGACGGAACACACGTCGTGGCCTTCCCTCCGACGCGCCGCGCATAATACAACTCTGTTGCGAGAAGGAGTCGTTAGCCCTAAGGATGTGCGAGATCGCTTGGGCGTTACCGGCGTCGTTCGACAGTCCACAGCCGTCCCGACGTCAGACCTCTCGAGTTGTTTCGAATCGCTTGCCTGGATGAGGCTTATGCCTGAAAATGCACCTGGGTGGGGAATAGGGCAGGTTTGTACTCAAAGCAAAACACTTGTGGCTCTGGCATACAAGGCTGTATATTCTACACTCGAGGAATGACAAAAACAAAAAACACACACACACAAATTCAACAAAAATAGCCCTTGACAAACAATCACGTACAGAACGCGACCTTCGTGCTCGGAAATGAATATTCGGAGCAATTATTGCTACCTCTCTTCACAATCATTAGGTATTTCGAACGATTCATTTAATGAATTGTACTTTATACACCATTTGGTGCAGGCGTGCCTTGGTCTTACGGACCCAAAGAATACAAAGTTGAACCTTCCTATTCTGAATTGCTTTCATTCCTGACAAATGGTTATTAATCCATAATACACTTCAATCACTACTTCTTAAACAAAACTCGACACAGAGCAAAATTAAACAAACTATTTACAACACCCCTTTTTTATCACTTAATTAATTGGGTGACTTGTTTAAAGTGAATTAATCATTTCTGTTCTTAACATGGCTTTCAATCAGGAGTTCCACACATCAACGTTCACAAATGTGGCTTGAAATGCCTAATATTTGAAAGCCTTTAAGAAACAAACAGCGTGGTTTAGCATCGTTCAATTACATTTCTTTCGTTTCTGCAACCGTCTGTCGCATGGGTACTCACGCTTCTCCAATGGGGTTTTACGTGAACTGGCCTAGTCGAGTGCTGCGAGCGGCGCCTTGGCGCCTCGGCGTTCGGGGACGTGACGATCGCGCCCTACGCGACCTCCGGGACTCCGCCGGCCGACGGCTCGTGCTGGCGACGTGTCGGGGCCTGGCCTGGCCTCTACGATCCTCCGCCCCTCCTTCCGCTCCGTCTCCGGACCAATTTTCTCGGCCGGGAAGTACCTCGGCCTCGCCTCTGCGCCCGTCTTCCTTCCCCAACACAAATGCTTCTCTGGCGGTGTTTTCAGGAATGGTTATCGCCTTGGCTCCTTGCTTCGGTGATGTGACGTAGCGGCGATGCAGAAAATTGTTCGGCGTACGCCGGAAAAGAGTCCGATTCAGCCCTCACTGAATTCACATAATTCGCTCTCACTGACACATGTTTCTTTTCCGTTGTGAGTTATAAACAAAAAACGAGTACAATGTTCGTTCTCTTCCCGTATTCGGATGAAACAATCTCGCGTGAAGTTCACTGCAAGCGACTCGCGACCGGTTTCTCTTCACTAAACGTCCCTTATAACGGTTTTTACGTGATTTGCGAGACGCGTTCCGCAGCGATCCGTCCTCCTCCGAGATTTTTCTGAGACCCCTTCAACTTTCAACAGAAAAAAATTTCTTGCCGTTGGCTTCCCTCGTTTTTCGGATACCGGCCAATCACAAGATCTCGTTCCCAAGCTTACCTTTCGAATTTCTTATTCGTGGACAAGCGTTTCGTTTGACGCGGCCGCGGCCGACGTCAGACAGTGACGGGGTTCTCGCGCCCCGTTCAAATTAGCGAACTGCCGAAGACGGTATTTTGTGAATTTTTATATATGGTCCGATCCGTTACCAGGGCGTATATTCGAGCTCGTCTCTCTCTCTCTCTCTCTCTCTCTCTCTCTCTCTATATATATATATATATATATATATATATATGTGTGTGTGTGTGTGTGTGTGTGTGTGTGTGTGTGTGTGTGTATTCAATACCTTGAAAGATTCTGTCTGTAATCGAACAAGGATAATAATAAAAAAGAAAAGCATTTGTCCTTTTAATCACTGATAATGACCCCTTAAATTAGTTTGAGATCATTGAGTCAAAAATTCATTAAAAAATCTGAACAGACAATACATGAAAATATTTTCTTAGTAATTGAAAAAAATGTTCAATACCTGTATCAAATGTTCAGTAATTCTAGATTTATGATCAACCTCTTTTTTATCCACCATCCGTTGAGCAACTAGCTATGCTTTTCTGAAGAAAGCAAGCAAAAAAAAAAAGGTTTTTCTGAACTGTGTAGGTGTACGTTTCTTGATTATTGATAAAACCCGGCATGGAAATTTGGTAATTATAAAATATTAAAGAAGTAATGGTCACTAGTTATATTTAAACAATTTTCTAAATTCATAGTTTCAATATTTAGTCAATGGCAAAGTAAAATAGTCTGCATAAATTATTTGCTGACATTTATTTTGTAAAAAAATTATTAAGCTGTTTATATTGTGTATGACTATATTTACATAATTTAAAAATAAATATTGTGTTCATGAAATACTTTTTATTTTGCACTCCCTGGACTATACTTCTATTCACTGACTTAGAATTCCTAATCCTAATAATTTTTGGCTTCTAAATTGCCTAGCGTATTTATTTTACATAAAAAATAGTGTTATTAAATTTGACACCATTTTGAAAGTAGCTCCGTATTGTAATTTTAAATATTCCGGTCGTCAATACGCGCCCACCTCCATTGGCAGATCGCTTTTCGACGCTATTGGTTCAAACTTGGGCGCAATATGACTGCTTCTCCCCTCCATGACAATTAGAGATTTGAATAAGAGCGTTGGGATTAACGTCGAGTACCGTCTCTGATAGTATACTCTGTTTCTGGGAACAGTTATGATACAACCACTTCTGCAAATGGCATCTTAAAATTATTTCAAACCACTTCTGCAAATTATTTATTCATAACAGTTTTTGGAAGGTTAGAGATTACTCAACCAGTTATAAAGAAGACAGAAAACAATCCTCTAAATTGTAAATAAATATTTTCATCCTCGCAAATTTCAATGAAAAATTCAGTGATGCAATTTCAATGGAAAGGTGAAAGTGGCACTTAGTGGAAATTAATTTTGCTTGAAATAAGTAGGCGAAGGGGTTAAAATGTCCCTCTAAGATACTTCTGTTTGACGCAAAATACTAAAATAAAAGGATTCTACTGACTCCTGAAAAACGTGAGTCAGATGTCCGGCCATCCATTTATCGATAAATGCTTTTTTAAAATAAAAACTAGAGATGTTATAAAATTGCACTGACTTTGTTGTATAACTTAGTAATCTATTCTGTTGAGTCAGAGACAGCTTTTCGGCTTTTGCCCACCCTCTTCCCAGCTGGCATCTATCAGCGTATAAATGTCCTAACAGGCTTTCTTGCCGTTCCTACAGCTCTCCTGTGAACCACTTTTAGTGGCGAGTTTCATCGCGAGGTCCCACAATCCCGTGGTAATCGCCATCCTTCCTAGTTAAAAATTGAAGCCTGCGCTGGCAGCCATGGTGGGGCAAATTTACGCGCCAAATTCAAATACTTCGAAATTTTACAGACTTGTCTGCTTTTTTGAAGGTCTGAATACGTAGAGTGGAAGATTTATTGAATCACTTAGTCATTGTTTAAAGTAATATATGCAAAACTAACCTTCAGACATCAAACGTTTATGTATCTCTGACATAATATCATACGACTTTATCGTACAACTGTATAAAGCATTCATTATCACTGTTGTTTAAAGCGGGTCAACCACGTAGTTTTGACCATTTGTAATAGCACGATTGAAAGCAAAAACTCAAAATCTATTATCTAATATATTACTGTAAAAATGTATTTGTATGTACTCCACGAGGTTGTCTAGTCCGTGATAGGTTCATATAGCCATTGAAGATATTTTCTTGAAAGTATGTGATTTTTTATAGGTTTGGGATATTTTCCCTCACAAAACATCATATTGTAGATTACGAGACATTTGTTTCGGAAACTTTTGTAATAATTTATAACATGCAATCCTCTAATCACAGTACGCTAAATTCTGAGAATTATTTACTAAATTATAAACTTTAAATACGTTATTTTTGATACGTTTTCAATATATAACAAAGTTGGGTATGTAGAATGCATACAGACACCTGGAGTAAATGGAGATGGGTTCTGGGTATTCGTGCATATACATTGGAAATATAAATTATACCACAAAGAAGATAAAATAATTTATTTCTAACTCTTCATAACAATATGCGTCTCTTTTCACTTTTCCAACCTTAAATGCTAATGAATCACTGCTAACCTTATTACCATTTCCTAAAAAAGTCAGATCGGCGACACAATAGACACGGGCACCTCGACGGTGGAGGTGTGGGGTCTCGAGGGGGGGGCTCTTCTCGGTCCCGGTCGCTTTCCGAGACCCGGGCTGCCGCTGATTGACTTGTTCTGCTCGGATCACCACATGCCTTCGGCCGTTATCCACCGTCACTCGTTCCATCCGGGCATTATTGATGTTCTGTCTCATCCACACACCGCACCGTCGACTTCGTGGACGCCTACTCACAATAATTCTGTCTACAGTCCTCGTCGGATGTTTCGCTGAAGTTGAACCACCACGTGGTGTAACTCGTCTCCCAACTGATCTCTGTCACTCTCCCCGTCCTTAGCGTTACAATTCCTAATTAGATTTTGCAGATTGTTCACCATGCTCACCTTCATTTCGATTCTCACTTTACCCACTTTCCATCGGCATGTATCAGATCTCCCCAGTTCCTTAATTCCTTCACCAACCACACAAGTACATGCACCCGTTCCGTCTCCTCTCGAGATCTTTTTTCTCACTGCCAATTTTCTCTCGTGCTGTTCGCACCTCTTTTCGTTCGCCGGGTTACCCTGACTCGTTCAGAATGCGTCAGTCGGCAACCACCATAGCAACCGCGTAGTTTAACTGGGTCGGCCGCTGCACCTGTGTTTAGAAACGCGATGTGTGTGTGTGTGTGTGTGTGTGTGTGTGTGTGTGTGTGTGTGTGTGTGTATTCGGTTTCCCGAATTAAGGATTCAGGTTGATCACGCAAGTACTTACTAAATATTAAAATTTTGAATGTAAGATCAAAATGATAAGGATAAGGGATCATTCTAGGGGGGAGCGCCTTTATTAGGAGGATGTTGGCTTTGGATTTGATACTTTTCTCGTTCAATTTACGACGCACCAAGTTACATATTACAATTATTCGTTTATTAAAAAAAAGAATGTTTAACAACTAGACAAATCTTCATAATAATCGCATGCTGTTAATGTGATTAACATTATTACCAATTAAACTGTTGGAAATATCTAATCATCCGGGAGCTCCTACACTCTTATGCAATAATAGTATACCAACATTCTACATTCTATTTTTTCACATTCAAAATTATTATTACCCAATATTAATCAATTACAATCTATCAGCACACGGTTTTGATTGTTCATCATTATGTCCTTCCTCCCCCATTGTACACTCGGAAACATGATTACAGTGATTCAGCCCGACATTCACGAATATTACGAGCCTCGTTACTTATCTGAGGGTCCCATAGTCCTGTCGTGGGAAATGTAGCCGCCTCTTCTAATGTCCTTGACGAGGTCGAGTCACCCGCTCGCTGACTGCGTGCTGGGCACGTGGTCTCCGTGCCGTGCCCTTCATTCTGCTATTTCACCGTTCGCTCTCAACGTCCGGGCGCGAATTCGGTCTCCTTGTTGCGGTGCACTTGCTCGAAGCCGTTGACTTTTCCTTACCATAATAGTTTATAGCCCACGCACATTGCTGCCACGTGGTTTCACATCACTTACAGTTTCATGCTTATTGATGTTCGGAAAGCACCGACCGTATTATATATTAGTCCGATGCTCCGCATGCTCATTTACTCGCATTAATATGCGAGTAAACACTTCCACGCACTTTCACCCCTCGATGTATTCCGATTTCCTTTCCTCGCCTCCTATACGCCACACAGCCCCGTGCGCGCCATTCGTCATGTCTACTTGCTCTGCTCTGACTCCTGCCTCTTCTCTCACCGGCCGTGATTCGTTCGGAATCGTTCCTCTGAAAGATCTGCGGTCTTTTCACACGCGCCAACTTTGAATTGGTTCTCTCTGTTCTTTTCCTATTTAATGACCGAATGACCGTTAGGTCATTATATATATATATATATATATATATATATATATATATATATATATATATATATATTGAAACGTCTATATTACTAAATATAAATGTGAATCGTAACCAATTTCCGAATTTATAAATAATGTGGCCGCCACGAAAAGGTTCCACTTGCATTCCCGATTATCTATTACTGTCTTCGGATATATTACAAATAAATGTAAATCCCGCTAGCTCGGTTGACGGGTTCTTATGAAATAATTGTTGCTACTTACTCCGCAACCAATTACTTAATCTGCCATCCCAATATATATATATATATATATATATATGTATATATATATATATATATATATATATATATATATATATATATTGAGAGAGAGACAGAGAGTGACATACGACATTCGATACCGTTCTTTAAGTCCCCACCAGCTCTTGACAGAAATCTCGTTTTTCCTGTAGTAAGTTTGAATTTTGAGAATATGAATACTTTTTTTATTTACTGAAGGGATATATAAGAAAGTGGTAATTTACAGAATTAAACTAATGCTTCTTCACGTGAAATTAAAATTCATGGATTTTATTCTTATTCACGACCACCAAATTAATTAGTAAAAGCAGCCAGTACATTCAATAGGTTACATCAAAGAGTTAAATGATGTACTTGTGAAATTACAACGTGCAGGCTTTTGTTGCACGATTTGTACATCTGTAAGTCGCGCGCTACTGCTTCATTGTACTTCATATCATACAGAATCTTCCTCTATCGCAAAAGAATAAACCATAATGAAATAGTAAAAAGAGCTCGCTCGTGGAACATAGTGAAGTGGCTAGCCTTTCACCACTGAGGTCCGGGTTCGATTCCCGTCGAATCTCATGTGAAAGTTGTTCCAACAAAACGAGTTTGGCTGCTTCACAAGGGCTATTCCAACCTCTCTGAAGGGTCCTAAACCCTGCCCCTATCCTTATTCCTTCCCAATTCTGACCGCTAGGTAGTGACGCAGGGGAGCGTAGCAGGAGGCGCGTACGCGGAGATGCTATCTGGCGATCCTCTTGACAACTGACTACGACGTGACGTCACTTGATATAAGGTTAATGGAGGATTTACTCCCCATGTGAGCAAGTTAATAGAGGATTACTCATCGTCCCTTAAGGGGCTTGGAGACGCGTTGCGTCAAGTTGTAGACGAAAACAAAGAAAAAACCCAACAACAACAACAACAACAACAACAACTACGCAATCCGGCTCAATTTGCAGATGATTGCCCCCAACATGGCTGCGAGGAAACAATTCAATTTGCAACGCTACACTAGCGCTATGCGTGGGTCTAGTATTCCAATGTCTTTAGTTCATCGCGCTCCCCCAACACCCGCCCTTAGGCCAAACTCGGATGTGAACCATTTCATATTAGCACAAGATAGAAAATACATTCCAGGCCAGAATTAAGCAAGGAGAGGATGCTTCGAAACCCTTGGAGTCAGGGGAACCGTCCTTTGGTTGGTTATTGGTGTTTCCGGGCGCGTCATCTGAGGTAAGTGTACTGCATGTTTTCTCCTCGTGATGTGGCAGTGATCTTCCCGTTATGGATTGGGATATTCGGCACCGACCTACGGTCAGCTAGTGGGGTTTCCCTAACCTGGTATCTCCAACCAGCGGGTCCGTCGAGATTACCCTCCCGATACCGTCGAGGTTAGAGGGAGAATAAACTATAGTTTGTTGGTTATAACTGTCTAATAAAATACTGTTTTTATTACAATTGTCCTATTAGATTTAAAGACAGTTATTTTCAAAATTCATTTTATTTCTATTTGCTCTAATAAGTACAACGTTTCGACGAAATTTTTCGCCTTTTTTAAGTAGGCATACTAGAAAAATTGTTACAAAACTTGAATCATATTGAAATATACCCATTTCAAATAACCCTCTTGCTGCCCTCAAATTCCTGTAACCTGTTTCCGAATTTCTAATAAATATATGGGCACCAGGAAATGGTTACGGGAATGAGCTCCCAATTTTTTTTTATTTATTGATGAGAGAGATTTTATCTATTTAATTATAACTCCATTGCTGACTCAGTCGGCGGGTTCTTTACTGAAATAATCGTGAATACTTACGATTACTTAATTTGCCCTCCATACGAACAAGCGTGGAATTTGAAATGCAAAATTTAAATATCCTACTGGATTGCACATCACGGCAAATTATAATCAGCTTTCACCAATAACAAATAACAAATTTATTTATAAGTTTTAGTAACAAAGTATATCATTCTTTTTGGTCATGACCAGGGAACGGATTTTCATGTAAATACATGTTTTGGTAGGAACAAGGTACCTGCTTTGACATTCTGGATGAATTGAAACCATTTTTATTTTACATTTTACCACTATTTTTAACATATTTCGTTACATTCGAATATTACTTGTACAAAAAAATATCAAATAAGAATTTCCTAATAATATTTCGGGAATGTTTTCCTGATAAACTTAGCAATGTAACACTGCATGTTTATATCCTCCTCACCTTTAGTCGGACTGACTCTCTGCCCTTGCCTCTCAGAAACCGCGTAGCTTCTCAGAAACCGCGTAGGATGAGCGGATGGTCAAGAAGCAGTAGTTGAAGTAATCACATGCTTTTTCGTGTTACATTCAACGCATCCACACACTTTCTCGTGTTACGCGCAACACAATATTAATCGGACAAACATTGTTTAGAATGTCCGTCTTAGCGCGCTTCCTGCACCCCACCTAGATACTTCTCTGCCTCAGAAATGCGAAAATAGGAACCTATCAGTATTAGCTCTCCGCTACAACTGGTCACTTATGCACCGGCTCTTCGTAAAACTACAGACTGTACTTTCAAGTATTTTACGTTTCATATACCAATCCTATTGAGTGGTGTGGACTGGTGCGGGACAATGCCAAAAATCGCAGCGACATCCAAAGAGTAGATACATCCGTGAGTTTCCTAATGAAATCTTTAGAAGTGACTCGAGTATATTGTACTGCGCATGCTGTGAGAAAAAGGTTTCAACCTTCCAACGGTTTCAAGTCACCCAGCACATCGCTACAGCAAAACACAGAGAAAACAAAGAAAGAAAATTGAAGCTTCAGGAAATATTTCTGACATCTTCACCTGATGTTCAATCAAGTAAGTCAGTTTTCTCTACCGATTTGTGCCGTGCATTGGTTAGAGCCAATACACCCATTTACAAAGCCAGCGACCCTGAGTTCAAGAGCTTCTTAAAAAAATACGCTGACAAATTCCGGATGAAAGCTCTGGACACAAAAAATTACATGAAAATTATTTATTTGGAAACTCTGACTAAAATTCGGGAGGAAATAAAAACTAGTAAGGTCTGCGTTTCAATTGATGAAACTACTGACGTTGAAGGAAGATATATTGCAAATATTATTGTGGGAAAGATGTGCCCCGAATCTCCTTCGTCATCATTTCTATTAAATTGTGAAGTTTTCGAAAAATGCCACCACGCCACAATTGCCAGGTATTTCAATGAGTCGATGAGTCTGCTGTGGCTTGGTGGTATCATGCATGAAAACGTGTTGTTTTTAACCGATGTTGCTCCTTACATGGTGAAAGCGGGGAGTGCATTAAAAGTGTTCTACCCAAAGATGATTCATCTTACGTGAGTAGTACATGCTCTTCATCGAGTGGCAGAAACTGTTCGACATCAATTTCCTGATGTCGATACTTTGATATCGACTGTTAAAAATGTATTTTTGAAAGCACCAAGCTGAGTTAAAATGTTTAAAGACAGTTATCCTGAACTGAATATGCCTCCACAGCCGGTAATTACAAGATTAGTGGATTACGTGGTTAGAAGGAGCTAAATATTATTGTGAAAACTTCGAGCAAATAAAGATATTCATTTGAAGCTGGACTCCCGAGTCATTTGCGGCACTACAAAAAACAAAATTTTTGACTTATGATTCTAGTCTGAGATACTATTTGGCTTTTATTTCTGGAAATGCAATTTTTTAAATAAATGTTATCGCAAAGCTTGAGGCTCAGAACATGCTATTAGCTGCTAGCATTTAAGTAATGAACAGTGCATTAGCAAAATTAAAAGACATAACAGGTGAAAACAGAAAAAATGAAAAAGAAAGTACAAGATTCGTTGGAGAAAAGTCCAGGCTGAAAAGACATGAAAATCATTGCCAACATTCTCAGCGGAGGAAAAGACACCTCAACACTGGAACTAACGCTGAACCCAATGGATATCGGCGTTCAAATATGCTCCAATTTCTTCTGTAGATGTGGAACGTTCCTTTAGCCGCTACAAATCTATTTTGAGAGCTGATTGACATTTTCTCTTTGAAAACTTGAAAATGCACGTTGTATCTCACAATTTTAAACTCTAACGTCAATTTTTATTTTACATATTTTTAATTTTTTTCTACATATTTTTGAAATATATATATATATATATATATATATATATATATATATATATATATATATATATATTGCGAGCCACAGTTCCGTCCCGTACAAGCCGTAAGGCCAGCACCCGACCTGAGACGTCTTTGGGGGGTGGCGAACACAATTCACCAGATGGTCGACTAGTGTAGACGTCCCTGTGTGGACACAATAAATTAAAAAAATAGGGGGGGGCAGGGCCGTGAAGATCGTTTTTGATTGGATGCAAAATTACACACAACTCGAGTGAGAATCACTTTTCACTTAATTCAGAATATATTCTAGAAATATTTGCTGCTATGACAGATACATAAAATGGCACACAGAAAAAATCAAATACAGAATACTCTTGACTGTCTGTAAGAAAAAACCCACACACACACTAATAACTCGATACACAATTTCCTACTCTTCTTTACAACCCAATTTTTTAACACACACTTTCAGAAATTCGAAGAATCGTTAAAGTATTACTTTATACAAAAATGAAAGAAAAACACATTGAAAATCAAAACTAGTACTTTTGACTTAACATTACTTTCACAAAAAGATGAAACTCTCTCTCTCTCTCTCTCTAAAATCCAGAGAATGATTACTATTATAATTCGTCTCTTACACAGGCTCTTAATAAATAAGTTACAATATCAGATCTTCAAATCCTTTTTTAAAAGAAAAGATTGATTCTGTTCTCACGTATTAGAAGTCGGAAACAAATGTACTTTTACTTTTCTTATCTTTTAAGCATGGTAAATATGTTACCCTCCCTTTCTTTCTACGTGACGGATACAGAATAAGCTTTCTGATTAAAATGAATTACTCCTATCCCTACAAAAACAGTTTATTTAGTACAACCTTACTGTATTCTCTTCTCGGCCGCGTCGAGCAGTCAGCTGTGCTTTCTTCTACCCCTTTCCACAGAGCTGTTTCGGCCTTGAAGTGTCGGAGCCTCGGGTTGAGAACGCAGTTGCCCACCAGAAACGCCTTCTTCTTCTCGTTCAAGTTTTATATTCTTGCGTACTCTCATATGAATTTTACTTAATTTCCAATTACGATTAATGCCCAACTGGATATTCAGAGTTAAAATTGATCCAGAGATCACCTCCTTTTATACGAGCACAAACTTTAAGAGAGTACGTGTGTGTGATATATATATATATATATATATATATATATATATATATATATATATATATATATATAAGAAAAAAACTCTTATCTTCCTGAAGGGTTTTCCTAAAAGTTGCAAATCTGAAGTCCACTGCAATATCAATTCCTGGCGTGCCGTTTTCAATACGTCCGCCTAGTTCAGCTGCTACCCTCAGAAAGAAAACTTTTTCTTTCGTCTGTCTACCGGTCTGCTCTCGGTCTATGGTGGCGGTCTCTCTTGTTCTAATTTCTAGTTAGCATTCCTAATATTCATCCGCGTTGGCGCGCGTTCAAAATACTCCTTTCCCTCGCTCTCTTAGGTCGCATGTGACACGTTTTCGAAGTCTAAGAAAACGGACGGTCACTATATATATATATATATATATATATATATATATATATATATATATGTACATATTTTGTTTTTTATAACAATAAAACCCGTTACCTAGTCATGACCTTTACTATAGTGCTATAGAACCTATGCTATAGAACCTATAGAAAATATATATCCATGAGAATCTTGGGCGCTGTCCTGGTAAAGGATGTCTCCCCGTAGACTTCAGCAATGGGCCTCGTCCAATCTACTTTCTTGGTACCGACCAAATCCGTATCTTATTGTTTCTTCTCATAAACCACTATGTACACTGTTTATCCATTGGCTTTCCATCCCCATTCACCTGCTTGAATTGCTACAAGTTGTAATACTCCTTATTGTTCATTTCCTAAGCAAATCATAAGTGCTGTAAAAATATTAGCATATAAGTTCACCATGTTATTGTCGGGTTCCTATCATCGGAGACTAAGTTCGATTATCATTGTCCGCTTAATAAAATATATAAGTCCCACTTTTGGCATTCGGTGTTCACTTCGTATAACAATTTCTGAGTTCTATCTTTTGAATTCTAACGACGACAAATCACTACGTCCGAACTCGCGTAAATTTTCTACGTTCAAGTAAACTGCTATATATCTAGCACCCTAATCTGATCGCTATCGTGTCGAGAGCTCGAATGAATCTTGTTGTATCCTAATTCAACATGTTAACTTTTTTCATCTTTTACTCACTTGTTTAAAACAAAATTATGCGATCTACTTATCGTCCGCTTTTGAACTAATGGGCATTGTTTATATGTTGCACTCCGGTACCATCGCAACCAGCGTCTTTTTGCTAATAAAGTATTATAATATTTCCAATGAAATTCGCTGAGTTTCATATTGGTGACAATCTGGTATGTCACAATATAAATATAAAGACCATCATTATATTAAAAGTAGATGTACAGTCAGGTTAAAATCAATATAATGAAAGTTTTATACATTAAAACTTACATTCACAAAAAGGTTATTGGGCAAATGCGTATTATAAGAAAAAGGGGACCCACTTTTTATATTAATATTTATTATAATATATTTCAATAAAAAGGTATAGATGAAAGAGGTCATCTATACCGGCTTACTTGAATCTACTAGACATAATTAACACTCAACATACTATGGACTTTGACAACTCCAAAATACATCATATAGAACCAAATAATTTTGAGAGAATGACTTCAGACACAATAAATACAAAGTCCATGTTTTAAATTAAGTTCTATAATATAATATATTCACAAATAACTACAATGTTTTGTCATCAAACTTAAAACAATAATTAATTTAAATTGTCCATAGAGTTTTTTTTATCCAATCACCTATACTTTTTCAATAACCCTTCTATACTTTTTCAATAACTTTCAGTTGCTTAGGAGCTAGTACGGAAACCCCTTCCATTCATATTATATTGTGATAAGCCAAAAGCCCTGGGTTTAGTTTTAATTATAAAATCAGCAGTCATCGGCATTGTTTTCAAACTCGGAAATCAAAGAATACGCTTAGTTGGGACAATCAATCAATAAAGTTTAATATTCCATACTTGGCGTCATAACGCAGATGGAGAAGACCCCAAACACATTATATGGAAAAGTGTAGAGAGGGCATTGAATGGACGTAATCTTTTAGAAAGACACAAGCAATCATTTCTCTAGAAAAACGTTGAAGCAAACACACGTAAGCGGTTGGTGAGGTGTGAACGGTTGTCGGAGAAAATTGAAAATCCAAATCAACAGCTTTCGGAGAAAATTGAGAATCAAAATGCACAAACTGCAAGTTTGAGCAAGAGCAACAAACTGAACGAATTATGGCTAGGTTAGATGAGCAAAGTCATCAACTGTCAAACTTGCCAAAGACTTAGTAGAAACAACCCAGGCGTTAGAATAAAAATTAACGGAAGCTACTGTTCAAATCAAATCAGAATTAAAAGAGGATTTCAATACTCAGATACAACACGTAAAATCTAATTTTGAAGAAAAAACGGAAGTAATAGAGGCGAAGATAACAGTAGTAGAAGATAAAGTGGATAAATCACTTGAAGAACATAGCAAATCCATCCTAAATGTTATGAACCCAAAAAATATTTTTGGATTGAAAACTGAAGTGAAAGGTAACGAGCAGAAAATACAGTTACTTAAAGTAAACAGGAAGTTGAAGCGAAGGGAGCTGATATTCGGGAGAAAATCGAGAATATGCCTTCGACCTCTTTTCCATCGCATCCGACTACAATAACTATTCCACCGGGATTGAGATTCAGTGTTCATAGACTACAAAATCCTTGCATATTTATTAAGGCTGTCGAAAACTTCTTCACCTTATATAATTTCCCTGAAAATAAAAAGGTGAGAATTGTTTAACAGATGCTCTTATCAAACGCAAAAGTGTGGGCAGACACTGAATCCTTTACCTGCTGCTATGAATGAATTCAAAGAAAATTTTTTCAATCGTTACTGGAACCATGAAACGCAGATTAATTTTAGGCTTAGTCTGATGTACAGTATCTGGAAGAAGGGCACTATTTCAATGCAGGAATACGAGACAGAAAAATTAGCTGGTCTGAAATTATGCTCACCATCAATTCCAGAACACATGAAACGATATGCTTGCTTATTCGACATTTTCCAACGGGCATACAAAATCTCCTAAAAGGTCAGTTGCCCATATCAGCAGAAAAACTGGTGTGTCAACTAGGATTGTACGATGCCACGTTTGAAATGACCAAAAAATTCAAGCCTAAGACAACACGAACTTCATCCGCCATGGTAGTAACAGCAATGGAAAGATACAATTAAACCAACAGTAACAAATTGAAGGGTAAAAGAACAGAACATGGAAGAGATGAAAATAATTGTTCGTCGGCACCTAAACAATGCAAGTCGTCGAATGAATGGTCGTATCGAAAACGTATCATCATCAACAAATTCAACAAGAAATGACAAGATTGATCACGACCGTCAACGTCACGTGATTCCAGACCTTTAATAGTGGAATTAAACTAACAAGGTTTGTTCCGAACGGTCGCCCCGGTACAAACCAACTTGTTAACCGTGTTGATGAGGTGGCTATTCAGTTGATGGTATTTCCACACGACAGCAAGGACCAAAAGAAAATTTCATTGATGAATAAAAATATCACAATGCGCCTGTTAGTTGAAGTGCAATGTGAAGGGAAAAAAATTCTAGCATTGGTCGACATGGGATGCACCTGGTCCATCATCGTGGAAGGTTTGTTAGAAGAACTCACAAAGATAAAAGCGGCAATACCCCAGTTCCCTATGCGCAAGTCATTTATAGTGGGCGCGAATAAGAAAAGGTCACGACCCATATACCGCCAAGTTCTGTTTCAGTTGACAATTGGACGACGGGTGTATGACTGTGTGTGTATAGTAGCAAAGGAACTGCTGTATCCAATAATCTTAGGACTTGACTTTCTGCAAGATTATGAAGTGATTATTGATATCGCAAAAAATTCTCTACAGTTCCCGCTAAACGATCCTATAAACTGTGATACAGACGAGGAAAAAGATCTCGATTACCATGTGCACTGCGTAGAGACGAGTAATCTACCTGTGTTAATAAAACAAACTGGGCAAAGTAACGAAAATTTGGACGGTCAACAAAAGTAAATTTTAACAAAATTACTATTAGAGTACAGGAAAGTGTTTGAAAAATGTACGCACTAAATAGCAAATTTTGAATTCAACATCGAATTAACAGATGAGCAACCTTTTGTGTCGAATAAATCCTATTCCTGTCGCTTACAGAGAAGAAGTGGACCAGTTAATTCAGACTATGTTAGACGCCCAGATCATTAAGAAGGAAAAGACGCCTTACCTGTACCCGATAGTGATCGTTAAGAAAAAAATTTGGAGATCTACGCCTTTGAATGCCAGAAAACCCAATGCTAAAACAATCCCGTATCGAGACCGGCCTCCAAAGTTGGAAGAGATGTTGGCCAAGGTAAATGATATTAAGTGGATGACTAGCACTGACTTCACGGCTTATTGGCAAATTCCTATTGCAAAGAACTCTCAAAAATATACGGGGTTCATGTACAGAGGAATAATTTACATATACCAAAGAGTACCGTTGGGCTTAAAAAATGTAGCAGCAGCTCTAATTCAATGACTTGGTGAATAAACAATTATATAGGTCTTCCTTAGTGTGTGTAGACGATGTTCTATTCGCTTAGTCATTCAGAGAACATAAAAATGATTTAAGAAGTCTCTTTAAACTATTGATTGACCATCACTTACAACATAATTTGGATAAATCAAGTTTTCGCAAGAAAGAAGTAAATTTCTTAGGATATGTTTTGACGACCAAAGGCCTTCAAATGAATCCGCAAAGAATTAAGAAATTGATTCCATACAACCTCCCAAAAATCGCAAACAGCTCTTTTTTTTTTTTTTTTTTAATTTGTTGTGTCCACATCTTGACGCAACGCGTCTCCAAGCCTCCTTAAGGGGCATTGAGCGCATTCTTTGGAGTATCCCTCCGTTAATTACTAAGTCAAGTCTCGTCACGTCGCAGTCAGACAGTGCCTTTTATCCCTTCGGCCAGGGGCTCGACGCCGTTAGATCCCGGGGTTCCTGGCCGGTCACCCAACCAAGAACCTGCAACGCATTCGCTTAACCTTCGTAACTTCACGGAGCGTAGCAAACGAATTCGGCTAGCGCTCGCTGGCTCAAAAGTTTCTTAGTCTGTGTAAATTATTATAGTATATTCGTGCCCAATTATTCCATGGCAATAACAGAATTTCTCCCACTATTGCGAAAAATCCAGCCCTGGAAATGGACCTACAAACATCAAAATAAATTTGAAGAATTTTGGAGAAAAACACTGCTTTTCACCATGTATTATCGCTTATCCTCATTTTGGTAAGGATTTTATCTTGCAAACAGACAGTAGTGAGTACGGAATCGGTGCAGTTCTATACCAGCAGATTAATGGTCAAGAAAAAATTGTATCATTAATCAGCAGAGTTTTCAGACGGCCGGAACTGATGTTAAGGGTACAAAATTTTTAGGTCTCTCAATTCAGTCAAATCTTAAATGGAACGTCCATTTAAATGAATTGAACACACAATTAAGTTCATTATGCTACGCGTTCAAAATTCTTGCAGATTCAGTCAGCCTTCACACTGCTCGTTGTGTATACTTCGCGAATGTTCATTCCCGCCTGAGATATGGCATAATATTCTGGGGAAATACATCTTATAGCTCCCAGACTTTCAGATTACAAAACGAATTGTACGAATAATAACCAAATCCCACCCACGTGCTTCATGTAAGCCTCTCTTCATTAATCTAGGAATTCTACCATTACCGTGTCTTTTTATTTACGAATCAGTGGTTTTTGTAAAAAATGACTTGCTCAAGGGCGGAAATATTTTTTCAGAAAATGCCGAAGTCTATTACTATAACACTCGACGTAGAAATCATATTCATCAGGTGACAGTATCAACAGCTCATTACAAAAAATTCACATACAATACATGTACATTATTATACAACACTTTGCCAGATGCAATTAAACTATTAAATTCAATAGAAAAGTTTAAATCCCAAGTGAAATCGTTTCTGCTGCATAACTGTTTCTATACAATTAGAGACTATACTGAGCATCACAAGAAAAGTAACATTAATTTTAACAATAATACATAATGCATTATTTACCATTTGGACTGTATAAATGAGTATAAACAACCTGTAACAACTATTGTACTACAGCTTCCGGGTCAATGACCCCCATCTCGATCAGGTTTTTCGTCCAGTTTCCCTGATCCATTGAGCAAATGCTGAGATGGCCCCTTGTTTTGCTGCTGGACATAAATGTAACTTCATTTTCTGTGCACATCTTCTAGAATTCAGTGGGAAATACAATTATTCAAATTATCGTTTCCATGTTGTCGCGGCAGGAAGTAATAAGAGCCAAAATTTATTGCTTGTTTATCGTTGAAAATAGATTTTATTACATGGGAGTTTTTTTTCTCCCTTTCAAAATTCAAAATTTATTGCTTGTTTATCGTTGAAAATAGATTTTATTACATGGGAGTTTTTGTTGTTGTTTTTTTCTCCCTTTCAAAAATTCAAAATTTAAGTAGTATATGACTTAGTGTAGGGATCACAGAATTTTGAAAATGCACACAATTCACTTTTCCCCATAGCACGTCATACACAGTTTTAACTGTTTTTTTGACGTAAAATAAAATAAATTAACAGCATTTCTAAGTTACGGAAAAAGAGACCAACGCTATTGTGTGGCAGGCCATAAGTTTAGGGAATACTTGATTGGTCGACATTTCATTATCAGAACTGACCATAAGGCACTAATCTTTCTAAAGAGATGCCATACTAACAACGATAGGCTCTTGAGATGGATTCTTTACATGCAACAATGTTCGTTTACAATCGAACATCGTTCGGGAGAGTTCAATCATCTGCCCGACATCCTGAGTAGGAACATCATGACGCCAAAAGAGGTTATTGAAGAGAAAAATGTATTCCATGTTTCTCCCATACAATTGAATGTGTGGAGAGCCTTACCGAATTGAGGAATTTACTTAAGAAGAAAATTAAAATGTTCCTACGTAATTAACTTGACCCAGATGATCCAGTTGCCGTTCGTTTACGATTAGAAAATGATTGGTGGAGACTCATTGATGATGTATTATTAGTCAGAACGAGGACGAATCCTGATATATTCAGAATGTAGATTCAGATGCCTCAAGTGCTTACTCATGGCATAATTTGGTTGTTGCGTACTAAACTGGGCATTTTTGGAGCCGATAAAATTGACAGAGCAATTTCTGAAATAGCGCATTGGCGAGGACGCAAGAAGCAAGTCAGGAATACTATTACCATTTGTATTACTTGTCAACGCACTAAATTTCCAAACCGTCACTTTGCTGGCACGCGTACGGCAATCTTGCCTACGAAAAGCAATGAGTTAATGGCTTTATTTTTGTACGGGCCATTACCAAAAGTCAAATATGGGTCTAAATATTTATTAGTGTGTTTGGATGTGTTTTCAAAATTCGTACTGTGTATTGTATCAACAGACCAAGTGCCAAGAATTGCCTTCATCAATTCAATAAATTTCTTCAAATAACGGGAGAATACGAAAAGGTACTAACTGACCATGGATCACAATTCACTAGCGATTACTGGATGCAAGCAATGGAGGACAAGAACCTGATTCACTTCTTGTCTAGTATCAGGCACCATCAATCTAATCCGTCGGAACGAGTAATGAGGGAACTGTCACGCTTGTTCCGTGTATATTGTAGGCACCGACATAAGGATTGGTGCCTCTTAGTGCCATGGTTGAATAATGTCTACCATGATACCATCCAGATGACCACTTATGAAGCTCACTATAAGCGTACGATGCCGCACATCCTGGAACAACTACGACCGAGATAACTAGTGCAAATATTACTGATCAGCAAATAATCGACCAACTACAAAAAGGAGCCAGGAAGAGAGCTCACCAAATGAAATATACACTCTACCAGTTTACAGTAAACCTAAAGGTTATGTTAAGAGTTCCCAGATCATCTGACTTACAAGCAAAGCAATTATCGAAATTATTTCCATTATATGAGGGACCATATACCATAACGTATAATACATCCTAATGTCGTAGAGCTAGAGGATGAAAACAGTAGAAATATTGGAAGATAAAATTTTTATAATTTGAAACCTTTTTGAGAATAAATTGTAACTCAAATCCTTTTCAAGATTGTTTTTCGCCATCTTCATTACCCAAACAAATCTTTGTAAGGGAGGTTTACGTAACCGCCCATATGTCGGTTACATTGATTTTCATATATAGAAGCACCCGAGAACGTCAAGACCCGACAAGTTGCAATTATAGTATTAACGAATTGCAAGAGATCGCGCCATGAGTAAATGGTATCCTTTGCGAGAATTTACTAAAAGTTTCTGAACGCACTAGCGAACAAGAGATCGAGAACCAATCAAAAATCACTCTTGAAAATGTCGACCCTAGCGCAAAGCATCGCTATGAGAAGCTCTCTTTTTCGCTGCCGCTCGCCGATCTGGTCACACCGCAATTGTTCGTGCTGGACGGAGAGTATTCCATGTAAAAAAATTGTAAAAACCTATTTATTTCATTTTTCTATTATTGATCATATTTGTTCTGTTAGTGTGTGTGTTTTCAATTTATTGTGTAATCGTTTCCACCTTGTTCAAAACACAATATATATATATATATATATATATATATATATATATATATAACTATAGCACCTCCTGTAACGTTCGAACGGATCATGTTATTGCAATGCTGTTTTCACGAAATCACATGGATTCGGCGTATTTCGACGATTAGAAGCTTGGAAAAGCTTTTTTTTGTTTTTGATTTTGTCTTTCAACTTGGCTTACCACGTAAGAAATTTATTACGCGGAGATATTACAGTCAGATTGTATAAAATTCAAAGGACTGTGGTAGCGATTCACCAGCGCAATTGTTCACCGGAGCAATGGGTTGCCACGACCTTGAGAGGATCTGGGTCGCCGTCGCCGCATCAAGCTGTGGAAATATTGCTTCGAGACGTATCTTATATATTATTGCAGTCGTAAAAGGAAGCTAGATGACTAATCCATGTAAAAAATTTAAAGACCTATTTATTTCATTTTTCTATTATTGAAAATATTTGTTCTGTTAGTGTGTGTTTTCAATTTATTGTTTAATCGTTTTCACCTTGTTCAAAACACTATATATATATATTGAAACGCACCGCGTTTCTGAACATAGACGCGGGTGCCAGCATGGTTTGGGCAGCGCGGTGGAGACGGCCGTCCGGACGGGCTCGGCCTAGCGGGAGGGTGTCCCGCGGTGGGCGAGACGAGGCGAGCGCAAAGAACGAGACTTCGACAGTTGAGGAGGGGGATCGTGGGAACGACGGCAGTCGGAAGGGAGAGTCGGTGCGGAAGAGGTAACGGACGGTAGTGCGGAAAAGCTAATGATGGCGGCGATGAAATATAGTTGATAGGAATCCGATGACATCGAGCAGAAATCGAAGCGTAGGACAATGATAAACAGCGAGAACTATTAAGTGATTTCGAGTTAAGTGATGTACAGTAAAGATTAAACGGCGTGATGTGAGGAAAGTGATGAGTGTATAGACACGTGTGCGACAAAGGCAGCGTGAGTGAAACGAACATAGCGATACAGCATCGGCGGTCTTAACAAACGAATTTGGAAGAATTGGAAACAAGGACGGCTGCGGATCTGGCGGCGAGTGGACATCGCCGTGCCCGGCGAAGCACGACTACTGCGTGGGATTTGCATCGGCGGAGGGGGTAAGCGCGTGGCCACGTGGCGGGCGAGACGGCCCCGGCTCGACACATCGCGCCGGCGCATCCGGAGTTGGTGAGCTCGAAGGAATTCCAGACGCAGCAAAACCAGTAAGACTGTTACTAGAAGAAACTCATTATTAGGCGGTAAAAGAATCCCGTGATTTGGAAAGGGGGTAGACGATTGTGAGAGGGGATATTAGCTGAGTGAATTTGCCATGTAATAATAAATAATCTAATTTGATGTGAAGAATAGAAAGGGTGTTTGGAAGAGTGCACATTGTCTGTAAATAGTTTAAGTATTGAAATAACGGGGTGATTGTAAATCAATTTCATGCAAAGGGAGCTCCCAATTACAGTATTAAGTGTAAAGTTAAAGCAGAAAGAAAGTGTTCATTAGCAATATTTACGTAGTTAGTAAGAAAATTGTTCATGTTTATCAGTATCATGAAAAAGTTATCAATGCTAACCATTATTTTGTTTACCTTCTACACATCCAACGGAACGATGTTTTTGTAATTTCTATTATCTTTCCTGGGAATAAATCATTCTGTGTTTTTTTTCATTAAAAGTAATTGTTTCATTGTTGGTGCATGCACACAGAGCCCATTCGCAAGAAAGAATACCTGATCCCTTTTACAAATTTACTGTAGAACAGGACCGAATCGCCGGTCCGTCACACTATATATATATATATATATATATATATATATATATATATATATGTGTGTGTGTGTGTGTGTGTGTGTGTGAGTCACGTAACTTTAGCACCTCCTGTAACGTTCGAACGGTTCAAGTTATTGCAATGCTGTTTTCACGAAAGTACATGAGGGAGTGGGTCTAATTGACACGTGTATCTATTTATAATTTATTACTTGTTTTACGAGATATTGGAGGTAACTTTGTTTTTTCAAATGGAATTGTACTGTACTGATCTATCATTTGAAGACAAAACCCCCCAGATGCAACTTTACAAAATGTGACAAGGAATAAGCTTGTGTATCGATTACAATGGTGCCGACAGAAAACATTTTACAAGTCAAAATTAAAATAAAGAATTATAGCGCTTGAAATTTGTGAAAATTGAACATAATCGTCCTATAGAGCAGAAATTATGAAATTAAATAAAACAAACGACATCAAATTCGGTCAATGCATTCGGAAGATATCAATTGAAATAGAATTGGAATATTTAATGTAACATGAACAGAATAAGGCCATTGTTGAGCTAGTAAAGAGAATTGCAAAAATTGTTTTTTTAAGAATTGTAACAAAACGCACAATCCGATTTGACTGAAATATTGGGAAACAATAGATAGACACGGGAAAGACGACAAAATTAGTGTCAACCTTGTCGCATGTTCGGGAGCAAAATTATAACATAATATTTGGAAATTTGCAATGAACTAGAGGTATAAACAAATGACGCTATGTTACGAAGAGAAGAAAGTCATTGGAATTAACTACAGATTAAAAGCAAGCGAGTGGCAACTATTTTGTTCTAGAAGCTTTTTGTAACAATGCAAGTTGCTGAAAAAAAATTACGATGTGAGTACAGATGTGTCGTAGGTACCGGAGAGAATTGTTCGTGCGCGCGAAACTGGCGCGTAGTTAATTTTCTTTCGAAAGTGTGGTATTTCAAATAGGGAGTAAAGTTGTGATATTTATTGGAATTTTGAAGTATTAGGAAAAGAAAAAAAATTCGGGAGTATTTTTTTTCTTGAGTAAAAAATTTTGTGATTACGGACAATTAGATTTTATTATTTATTGTAAAGAAATTCAAAGCTTCGGACATCTCGTTATAAGATAAAAAATAGATGCTGAGATCGGAACAATTGGACGTTCATTTTTGAATGTAAATTGATGTAAACAATATTAATTTCGAGAAATGACGTGTTTCATGAAACGCGAAAAATAGTGGTGTTGTTTTTTTGTTTTGTTCTGCCGAACAGTACGCAACGAGTACATGCAATTTTATCAAACGGCGACGCACTAGCAACTGAGTAATATAATTTATGCGGACAACAGCGCTCGCGATAGCTGGATTCCGAAGGCGACAGCGAGCAGGAGTGGACGGCGACCGCACATCGGAAGGCATGGGACGGCGGTCACCGGACGTTACTGCCACGAGAGCTGAGCCGCAAAACTGGAAAGTGACACGTGTGTGTGTGTGTGTGTGT
The DNA here is from genome assembly GCA_964035755.1 of Teleogryllus oceanicus. NCBI lineage: Eukaryota > Metazoa > Arthropoda > Insecta > Orthoptera > Gryllidae > Teleogryllus > Teleogryllus oceanicus. The sequence goes on from CAXIVR010000004.1 coordinate 163,643, forward strand.
GTGTGTGTGTGTGATTTTCTTTGAGGACACTTCATCAGAATACGTATTCCGTAGCTGAAAAGAGTTTGTTGAAGTCTATTGATAAATAAACTCTATAAACTCTAACAATAGTTAGAGTTTTGTTGAATAAAATTAAATTAAGAAATGGTAAAAAAATCAGGGAATGCGCAATCGTGAGTGAGGTTTCATATTGTTTTGTTGTCATTATTATGCGTGAATGAGTTTCTTTGTTGTGTTTTGTTTCTTGGGATGTTTATGTCATAGGATTACTGTGCACCAGTGTGGAGTATATGATGAAAGGAGGAAAAAGTCCGAAAGCAGTAATAAATAAATGAACAAAAATATTGTTCATTTTTACCAATTGAGAGCATGCGTCTTTATTTACTATAATACCCTAGCACGCACAATCCAGCCACCTCGCTTGGATTCCTGTATAAGACCACCACGTTATCCACGGCTACAGGTTATGAGAAATTTTATAAAAACTAGCTAGCAAACGATTTTCGGGTTCGATTAAGTACGAGTACAAAATATTGCACCCAACAGTCTGTAATACTATAATATAAGAAGAGATTAGCCAGGCAATAGCAGAAAAAGAGAGAGAGAGAGAGAGAGAGAGAGAGAGAGAGAGAGAGAGAGAGAGAGAGAGAGGGAAAACTATTAAATTTTGGCTGCCTAACGCGAGGGCAGGATAGCCGGGAACTGTTACATTTTGGCTGCCCAACGCGAGGCCTGGACAGCCGGGAATTATTACAGTACATATTTTTCCGTATATCATTGATTTTTTGCGACTTATATTTAAGGGATATTTTGAATGTAACTGCCCGCCACGCAAGGCCACGCAGCGCTCACCTGCAAACGCGTGCTCGGAGTAGGGAAAGAATCTTAGTATTTGAAGATACGAAACAAATTCCAAATATTCACAAAACTGTGTCAGATTTTTCCTAAACTCTGGTTTCCATCCTTCCGCATTTTCAGATGTTTTAAATTAAGGATTTAAAATACAGATTTGTCATATGTAGTATGTATTGAAGTAAGACTGTTATTTCAACTTCATTTCAAGGGGTGTTATTCCACAGGATATAAATAGGATCTTGGAAACTAAACGCTGTAAGTATGAATTATTACGATTGTACAAAGAAAAATGCTTATTTTCTGCAAATAATTGTTTTGGAATAAGAATATAATAACACCTTATGAAAAAAATGCACGAAAGTAATGATAATAACTATCCCTATGCTTCTCTCACTGTTATATTATTATATGCATATTAACGTTAAAATTGTTTGCTCAAAATGTGCAATATTCTTTGTACAGTCTTAATTATTTATCCTTTTTGTCTTTTGTTTGAAGATTCCGTTAATATGCTGCGTTATGTAACCTTTTGAATGAAGTTGAAGAAATAAACAATTACAATACAAACCTTTCTTTTCATGACAAACCTTTCTTTTCAATCCTTCAATTCCTTCAATCAACGAAAGGCAAACAATCTGAAAATGTTGAGGGATGGAAGCAGAGTTCAGGAATAAATTGCAACAGTTTTGTAAATATCCCGAATATGTTTGGTATTATGAAATACTATAATCTTCCTTTCCCCAGTCTTTTAAAACCTTAAAACTGAGACGAAAAAAAAATTTAAAAATTAAAATTAATTCTTTTTTTACGCTGATACTGAAGAAATATGTATTGTTCCATTTGAAAAACAAAGTTACCTCAAATATCTCGTAAAATAAAGTTATAAAATATAATGAAATACATTTATCAATTCGCCCCATTCCCTCTTGCTCTTTCGTGAAAACTGCATTGCAATATCTTGAACCGTTCAAAAGTTACAGAGTGTGCTAAGGTTACGTGACTCACCTTGTGTGTACGGATTTTTTGAGTAATTTTGCAATTAGTCTTTCACTGATATTTTGAATGTAACAGACCGCCACACATGGCCACGCAGCACTCCACCAGCAAATGCGCGCTAGCAGAAGGAATCTTCTTATTTCACGGTACAAAACATTTTCCAAATATTCACAAAACTGTTGCAGTTTTTTTCGTGAACTCTGCTTTCCATCGTTTCCCATTTTCAGATTCTTTTGTCTTTTTTTTAAAAAAATTGAAGAATCAAAAATAAGGATTTATCGTAATTATGTATTGTAATAATAGTAGTTTATGCAATTAGTTTATAATGTTAAGCTTTATTGCATGAGTACATGTTTTGAAAACGAGCGACGTTAGGAGCGAGTTTTCAAATTTGTACGAATGCAATAAAGCAACATTATAAACGAGTTGCATACGCTATTTTTTTATAACAGCATTATAAATTTATGCAAGAATCGAAATTAATTTATGAACTAATTGCAAAAGCAGTTTTACTGTTGGCAACATTGACATTGGTATTATGACGTCACGCATTTTGGACAGCTGATGAGCGATTCTGAAGAGCATGCGAAGAAAGATGGATTCCTTGCCGCAGGAAATTGTTGAACAAGCCACGAAGGCAGAACAATGCTTAATACCGGCAAAGTCAAGTGCATTGTACGAAAAAGAGTACAACAAATTTAAAAATTGGATGGAAACAAAGAACGTGAAGATTATATGCGAATCAGTTGTTCTGGCATACATATCGGAGTTAGTAAGTGTCTCTTACTTTATTGACATACCTAGTCGAGTTTTAGTGATGGTCTAATTTTCTAATTTTTATTACATTGAAGTCAGCAGTATGTAAGGCATCAAGTTTGTGGTGTAGTCACTCGAAATTGAAGGCCATGATCAAAATTAAAGATGGTATTGATATTTCTGCTTTAATAAAGTTCAATTGTACATGAAACAAGCGAATGTCGGTTACGAAGCAGAAAAATCTATGGTCTTTTCCCAAGCTGATGTGAACAAATTTTAGTAGAAGCAGCTGATGAGAAGTATCCCTTGATGAAGGTATTTAAGTTATATTTATTTGAAATATTTGTGAACTATTGGAACACATCTTTTGCTCTCTTTTTCAGGTTGTTGCGATTTTCGGCATATTTGGAGCTTGTAGACGAGGGAATTGTATAACATATGCACCGATGATGTCTCTGAAGAAGGTTCTGTTTTAGTTGTCAAAATTAGAGAAACTAAAACTAACAAACACAGAATATTTACCGTTATTTCTGATGAAGGATTCTCTTATATAGATTTGTATAAAAATACATTGCCCTCAGACCTTCTAAAGTCAAACATAATAAACTTTTCTTATTTTATAACAAAGGTAGATGCACTTGTAACCCCATTGGGATTAACACTTTCGGAAAATTCCTAAACTCATTGCCGAATACCTTCAACTTCCAAATCATGAAAAATATTCCGGACATTCATTCAGGAGAACATCGGCTACTATGTTAGCCGACAGTGGTGCAGATATTACCACCCTTAAGCGTCATGGAGGATGGCGATCATCAAATGTTGCAGAATCTTACATTGAGGAATCAATTCAGAATAAAATAAAGATAGCTAGAAGAATAGTGTCAAATGACGAAAATAACGTAGCAGGTACTTCATCAACTAAAACTTTTAATGTACCTGGTTCTGTTCCTTTATCTTTCAAAAACCTCACAGACTGCTCCATTAATATTAACATCAATAAATAATGTAATTATGTAAACTGATTTATTATATTCAAGAATAAAAATCTTTGGTTATTCTGGTTGTATGGTTACTCTGTGAACTCTTCATGCAATTCCACAGCGTTCGTCAATTTTAAAGGTGAGTTGTGACGCAACTATGACGTGTGTGATGACGCAATCATTCGTGCCGTAAAACCTAATACGTCATCATTTGTGCTGTAAAAGGCCCTTTTATGAACGATTTCTTGCAACAGAAAACCTCGTTTATAATGCTGGTATACAAAAAAATTGTTTATTACTTCAACTCCACATAATGGGGTTTTCTATCAAATGATAATAATGGGATCTTGAAACAAAACATAATAAGAATAGTCGACCCGGTGGCCGAGATCGCTATGGCAGTAGTGTCGTAGTGAACTCGGACCGAAGGGTCGCGGGTTCGAGTCCCGCCTCCGACATGGTTGTATTTGTGTTCGTCCTTTCACCCCTTATCATCGCCATATCGTTTCATCCTCATAGTTACCATACCGTTAACAGCAATAGTGGTCGCTAATGACCTTAGATGTTGAAGCGACCTTAAGTAAACCAATTAAAAAAAAAGTATGTTTACAAAAAAAAATTGATGTTGATGACCTAAGATGTTGATACGAAAACTGCGATTACTGTAAATACGAAAAGCTCATTTCACAATAATTTATTGACTTCTCTACAAACTTCATTGAAAGTCATTTGATGCACTTCCACTCTCAAATTCAAAAATGTATTCAAATTAATTGAAATGTGCCAATTAAAGGAGTGAGAGATATTTGAAAAAATTACATTGAGTAAATTTTGAAAAAAGAAATTAATACCCGAAAAGGAACTTTACATCATATTGAACAGTATAATAAGCACTATCCATTGGAAAAGTGTGAAGAAATACATTTGGATTCATTTTTAGAAAATGGTGTGTCTACGTTTCTGAAAATGCGGGAACTTTAGCTCATTTTCGTAGAAAATATGGTTTTTGAAAAACTTAAATTTGACATTATTTAAAGTACATGTACTCATAAATATAATATTGAAAAAGAAATCGCTTTTAAAGTAAGTATTACCGATGTGAGAGACAAGTAAAAAAAGTAAATTTTTATACTTTTTGGAAAAAAACAAGCAGCAATATCGTGCTTATGTCATCATATAGGGTTTGTTCGGCACTAACCATACCAATTTTTGTTTTTAAATTTGGAGCCGTTTTCAAGAGAACTTGTTTTGGTTATTTTTTTTAATTGCAAATATTTCTCGCATTATTGCACAAAAACTACTACCTTTACAAAACCTTAATGGAAGAATGTTTTATGGACAAAAAAATTGATTTGAAGGAAAAGTCTCCATCACTGTAGTTGTAAGGGTCGAAAAAAGTCATACTTTAACAATTTCAGAAAATTCAGAGTTAATTCTGCAAATTGGTCCTATACCATCTTTATAAGTGTATTTTACTCTATTCTTATAAGAAATTTACAGAAAAAATGAGACCGTTTTTGAGAAAATTTTGAAAATGTCCGGGGCTTTATGTAAAGAACCCTAAAAAATTAATAGTGTTGTTCACATACACTGGGCGGACGAATGGACAGACAGTCGGACGGACAGACGGATAGACAGACGGACGGGCGGACGTTTTGCTTTCAATTGGTTTTTCGGCATCAAGGGCCAACAAAGCAGGGATTTTGACTAAACCACGTGTGAGGATGTTTACTTTCTCGTATACGTATATACGGAGTAATATACGTAGTATAGAGAAAGTTATGTGATGTAATTGCCGTGCTCTGATGGCGGAAAAGGGCATAAAACTATATGCTAAATTAAGGAAAAAATCCTCTAACACGTGGTGCAGCCAGAATCCCTGTTTTGTGGGTCCTTGATGCCGAAAAAACATTTGAAAGCAACACGTCCGTCCCTCTGTCTGACTGTCTGTTGGTCTGTTCGTCCGTCCGTCGTGCAATAGTGCGTGCAATATTTGCATTTTTAAAAAATAACAAAAAGAAGATTTTCTCAAAAAGCCTCCAAATTTTTGGTAAGGTTATTGCCAAACAAAACCTATACTATGACATATACGCCATACTGCTTTATTCTTTTGTTTTCTCATACATTTCAAAAATTAAATGTTTTTGACTTCTCTCACGTCGGTAATATTTAATGGCTATTTCTTCACATTATTATATTTATGAGCACATGTGCTTTAAATAATATCACATGAAGTTTCTCGAAAACCTAACGGTTTTCTGAAAAATTAAATTAAATATTCCCATTTTCAAAAAAGCTCAAACGCCATTTTCTCAAATGTGGCTCCAAATTCTTCCTTCAAATGTTTTAAATAGATAGTGCTAATTGCATGTTTAATATGACGTAAAGTTCATTTTAGTATATTTTTTGTTTTTTCAAAAATTACACAGATGTACATTTTCTTAAATACCGCTCACTCCGTAATTTGTCCATTTCCATCGATTTGTATGGATTATTACCTTTGTTAGTGGATGTACTTTAAATGACTTCAAATGAACTTTTTCGAAAACCCAATCGATTCCTGTGAAAAAGAGCTTAAATTTCGCATTTACAGTAATGCTTAATCGCCGTTTTCTTAGAAACGACAACGAGTTTTTCAATGAAAACTTCTATTTCGGACGAGTTTTTACTTTTCTTGAATATTCTTAAAGTAATGATTCAGTTGTACTACTAGGAAAACAAAGAGTTGAGAAATTGTCAAAAAATGTACTTTGGGCGATGATAAATTGCAGCTGTCCAGAGAATGGAGCACGACCTCAAAACCAGACCACACCAAGTAAATTAGAAAAAATTAGTACGAGATATTCTAGGCCATCAGTAGCACCCTTAGTTCAACCTGAGACCGCACAACAATCCAAATAGTGGATTTGTTCCGACGAGCGTGCTTCAAAAAAGGTGAAAACAGTTCCGTCGATAGCGGTAGCTCAGTGCATCAACTGATGTCACTGCAACGCTTATGACCGGGAGGTCCTAGATTCGAGTCCTGACGGCGCACACTGGTTGAATCGGGCCAAAAACCTGGCCATAATGGCAAAATTCAAAGTGCACGTTTGGAATTCTGACTTATCAAATCTCGTTTGGAAGACATTGGAGCACACTAGTTTAGATCCAGAACATTATTTCAATCATTTTTGTCGACCTCACGGTCTCGTAAAGTTACCGTTGCTCGAAACACGCGACTTCTTGCCTTTACTACTTTCTCGCCTCTCGACTACTTTTGTTAAATTAAAAAAAGTGTTTAAATTGTTTGCTATGGGTTCTTTTCTGTTTCCGAATAGAAGACACTTTTACTTAAGTTAATATATTTTTAAGAAAAGGTTAATTATTTTATGTATAATACGGATGTATTCTAACCTATGTAGCGTAACAATGTTACTCATGTATATTGTGGATTATATTTTTTGTCCTGCGTATTCCTGTCTCAATCAATATTTTTATTTATCAAGTGGAATACCCTTAACCAGAATAACACACATTTAGCTGCATATAGCTGCAGCTTTTTATTTTATAGCCACTTTACTGCAATGCTACACAGCAAGATTGAACACTAGATATCCCGGAAGTGTCTTCGACGCCACAGAGATTTATTTTCTCGGTATATTTTTTTTGATTTCTTCTTCTGATAATTACTTTTAATAAGAAAATAACTGATATAAATTTTTGGAATGAATAAACAATATTAATCCGTGCCACCGTGCACTTTAAGATTTTTAGTGTACTTGAAGGATTCTTATTTTCTTGTCATAGAAACCAAGACTAAGAGTTCTATGGGTGTAAAAGTGAACATAATGATGTTATCTCAAACTACAGTTAACCAGTTTTTCAATAACATATAATATTTTTGAATAAATAAGTGCCGACGAAATTACGTCTATACAGCATTGATTCCCGACAGATGGGTGGCAATTGAATAACACATTAATATACACATATAACTTATAATAATGCTTATAATATTATTATACTACTGTAAATGTATGTAGCTCCAAATTTCCTTTTAGAAACGCTCAAATGCATTTTTGAAAAGGTTCCAGTTTTGCTTTAAATTTTTTTAGGAAATTTTGTTTTTAAATTAAACAAAAATGTTTTTGTTTTGAAAAATTTCTGATGTCAATATTTACTTTACGGGCATTTCTTATACATTATTGTATTTGTGAGTATAGTTACCGCAAATAATTTTTTTGTAAATAATTCTTCGCCAGCGTGTGTCAGCGTGTGTCAGCTGTATTTTCGACGACCCTTGTGATCTTGAATGAATATCGTGTTAATGGATCGTTTTCACAAGGAATTGTTGAAGAAATGACCAATCTGCAGAAAAAAAATCTTTTACTAGGACAATGCGCCCGTGCACAAGTCTGCTATTGCCATTGCAAAATTTGCGGTACTGCGCAAAAACTTTCACCTCACCTACCCTATTCGCGAGATTTGGCTCCGAATGGCTTCTATCTTATCGAAAACCTGAAGAATTGGCTCGGTGGGAAGAAATTTATGTCCAATGAAGGAAGCAATAAACCAGTATCATGCAGACTTTGAAAAATCTTTTTTTTTTTTTTTTTGAAGACTTAAAAATTAGAAAAATGTTGGGGAAGGTGTATTGAGTTAGAAAGATACTATGTTGAGAAATAATGTTGAAATCTGAGAAAAAAGACTTTTCTTCTTTTTAAAGTCTCGGACCTTTCAATCCACACTCGTATACGCATCGGGTAATGATATCGTAGTTTCCGAATGGCATTCTAAATGGTATATTGTGACATACCAATATGTGGGACCATGTTTTGCGTCACATTTATTGAAAAGAGGGTGAATTGTAATGATAGACATTTTTAAAGATGGCGGCATAGACGGCGGGAGACGAATTGTTGTCAAGGTCAATAAACTTCATTGCTTTGAACCACGGGGCGCGGCTATTTGACAAAGTAAACTGTTTGGGGATTGGTCGAGAAAACAATGACAGTCTGGGGCGCAGCTAGATGAATTTGTAAGTAACTGAGGGATTGACTAGGCATGGAATTTTTTCTGACAAGAAACAGTAGAAAGATGAGTTTTGAAGGGCTGAAAGAGGGGAATACGAAAGCATTCCGACGTATGCCGTGGTGCTCTGCGGATCGTGTGTAGACAATTGATGTTAGGAGTTTGGGAATTGTGAACATTTACTTTGGAGCGTATGGTTGTCAGACTTAGAATATTGATGGAAGGTGCGGAAATTGGAATTTTGAAATATTTCGAGTGCAGCAGCTAGAATTGTGAAACTTAAGTGAATTTTTCGGCAACAGGACTGGGAGTATTTGATGCAGGTAATAGTTTGATGAACTTTAATATTTTAATTATACGCATAGAAAGAACTGGGAACTTTCAAAAGGAAAATTAATTAAGTCTTATCAACTTATGAGGCGGTGAGGATCAGTGACTTGAATACACTTGTTCCAGAACGGAAGAAAAGAAGATGGTGTTTGGATCTGGAGCCATCGACACCAGGAAAGATTGAAAATGGTTCTACGCGGCATCGATCAAGATTACGCGAAGACGGGTACTGCAATATAAGGTTTCAGACTGGTCATGACCGAAAGTTTCGTATTGTTACCAATAAAAATTGAATAAACTTACAGGTATCTGTGAAGAGAAAAGATGATTCTCATTTAGCCAATTCCAGCAAATGAGTTGCTAGAAATGAATATTTGCTTTTCAGATTCCTCGGCCATTCTGTACACATCGAATAATGGACTATTAGCAGTCAATAGCGATTATTTCTTACAAGACCCATCGACCCAGTTAGCCGGATATTAATTTAATGGAAATAGCAGTTGTAGATTAATTTTAATAATTGAATTAACATAATCTTTTCCAATATTCTTTTATAAATTTGGAACGGGTTACGTTGAATTAATATTAGAAGGGCAGAGGAAATATTAAATTAAAAAAATAAAATCAGACAGTTTGTTTCAAGAAATTGGATGGCATTTAGTTCAGGATGTTCATTTTATTTGTGAAATTAAACTTGCTTGTAAGTATATTTTTTATTTTATTTATTTTACGTCAACAAAAAGTTAAAAACTGAGTATGACGTGCTATGGGGAAAAGTGAAATTGTGTGCACATTTTCAAAATTCTGTGATCCCTACACTTAGTCATATACTACTTAAATTTTGAATTTTTGAAAGGGAGAAAAAAACAAAAACTCCCATGAATAATCTATTTTAAAAAGGGAGAAAAAAAACAAAAAAACTCCCATGTAATAAAATCTATTTTCAAGAAAATAAGCAATAAATTTTGAATTTTGAAAGGGAGAAAAAAACAAAAAAACTCCCATGTAATAAAATCTATTTTCAAAGAAAAATAAGCAATAAATTTTTACCCTTATTACTTCCTGCCGCGACAACATGGAAACCATAATTTGAATAATTGTATTTCCCACTCAATTCTAGAATACGTGCACAGAAAATGAAGTTACATTTATGTCCAAAAGCAAAACAAGGGGCCATCTCAGCATTTGCTCAATGGATCAGGGAAACTGGACGAAAAACCTGATCGAGATGGGGGTCATTGACCCGGAAGCTGTAGTACAGTAGTTGTTATAGGTTTTATACTAATATTCATAATTTAAATTTTTTTTTAATTGTATAGAAACAGTTATGCAGCAGAAACGATTTCACTTGGGATTTAAACTTTTCTATTGAATTTAATCGTTTAATGTCATCTGGCAAAGTGTTGTAAAATAATGTACATGTATTGTATGTGAATGTTTTGTAATGGGCTGTTGATACTGTCACCTGATGAATATGATTTCTACGTCGAGTGTTATAGTAATAGACTTCGGCATTTTCTGAAAAAATATTCCCGCCCTTGAGCAAGTCATTTTTTACAAAAATCACTGATTCGTAAATAAAAAGACACGGTAATGGTAGAATTCCTAGATTAATGAAGAGAGGCTTACATGAATCACGTGGGTGGGATTTGGTTATTATTCGTACAATTCGTTTTTGTAATCTAAAAGTCTGGGAGCTATAAGATGTATTTCCCCAGAATATTATGCCATATCTCAGGCGGGAATGAACATTCGCGAAGTATTCACAACGAGCAGTATGAAGGCTGACTGAATTTGCAAGAATTCTGAACGCGTAGCATAAAGAACTTAATTGTGTGTTCAATTCATTTAAATGGACGTTCCATTTAAGGTTTGACTGAATTGAGAGACCTAAAAATTTTATTGCCTTAACATCAGTCAATGGTACACTGTTCATTTTCAATGGAGCACAGAATTGTTTATTTGAAATGGAAAACTGCATTAAAACCGTTTTCTTTTCGTTTATTATTAATTTGTTATTTCGGAACCAATTTGAAACATCTGATATTGTACTATTTACTGTTTCTTTATTGCAAAGGATGTTCGTATCATCTGCAAAGAGAACCGTTCTTCCGTTTTGAATCGTCGAGGGCATATCGTTTACGTAAAGTAGGAACAGAATAGGGCCTAAAATCGATCCTTGAGGAACTCCACATGCAACGGGCAAAGAGTCGGAAAGGTGCGTACGTAATGTTCCATCATTCCAGTAAGGTATTTCAACTCTCTGAGATCGTTGTTTAAGGTACGAACATAACCAATCTAGAGCAATACCACGAATTCCATATGAAGGTAATTTGGAAAGTAAAATGTCATGATCAATGACGTCAAAAGCTTTTGAAAGATCTAAAAATAATCCAATAGGTGCCTCGTTTTGATCTAATGATGAAGCGACATCTTTAAGAAAAGAAAATATAGCTGTTTCCGTTGATTTCGATTTTCTAAATCCATGTTGGCAATCTGAAAGCGCGTCGTGTTTAGTGAGAAAGGTTTCCATTCGTACGTAAAAAGTCTCTCAATATTTTTGAAAAACTGATAGAATAGAAATGGGCCGATAATTTTGAATTCATTTTTGTTGCCTTTTTTGAAAAGCGGCTTAATTTTAGCTGTTTTGAAAATATCTGGAAACGTTCCAGTGCATAAAGATGCATTAAATATGTGAGTTAACGGATGTATAATGGCATACGCACAAGTCTTTAACAAAGAATCCGGGAATTCATCTAAACCGGACGAATATTTATTTTTTAGTTTACCGATTATTTTGAGAATTTCATAGGAAGAAGTTTCGGAAACGAACATTGTGTCTAAAATTTTGGGTGAACTGTCTGTTTTGAATTTTGTGCCTGAAGACCCTTAGTGAGATCGGCAGCAATTCTCGAAAAGTATTGGTTAAAGACTAGCCGGGTTTTCTAGTTGATTTGGTAGTATTTTTTATTATATTCCACATTGCTTTAGTTTTATTATTTGAGTTCAAAATATCCTATCGTTTTTCATGATTTTAGCCTGCCTTATGACTTTTCGTAACAATGTTTTGTATTTTTTAAAGTAGATAAGCAAATCTTGAGATACATTTTGACGTTTAGAAATAAAATAGAGAGTACGTTTATTTTTACACGATGTTCTAATTCCTTTTGTGATCCAAGTATTACTTTTTCGTGAAATGTTTAATTTTCTCTTTTAATAGGAAAGCAAAGAGAAATGAAAGCTTTGAGAAAAATAAATGATATTTTTCATTCGTGTCAATAGCGTTATAAACTGCCTCCCATGATTCTTTCAGCAAGTAGTCCGTAAATAACTTTATGTTAACTGTAGTAAATGCTCTGCACATGCGTGTTTGTAAGAATTTAAGCATCATGGTCACTGTAACCTAGATTATTCGTTATTATTTCATATCTAGTTGTGGTTTTGTTAATTATAATTTGATCTATTGCTGTTTGTGATTTAAGAGTATTCCGTGTAGGTACGTTCACTGTAATATCTAAATTAAAAGAATGAATTAAATTGAGAAACTGCTCATTTTCGTGGGATTCGCTCAGAAAATCAATATTGAAATCTCCACATACAACAATGGATTTAAAAGAGAGATTACTAATTTTGTTCAGAGTTATCTCTACATTTTCTACGAAATTGAAATAATCTAAAGCTTGCTTTGTTGGAGGTCGCTGGTTGAAGCTTGCTTTGTTGGGTGTAGATGCAAAGTAAGATAATTTTGAGCGTAATATTGTGCTGGCATTTAAAAGTATGTTTATAATTCTCTGCTTTAATTTACTATTTCATATTATTTTAACTTTTTCAAAAACTAACATACAAATTTGAAGCAGGTTTTGAAAGTAAGTTCGCAGAAACATGAAACGTTTCGACGGGATTTGTGCTTTACGCTTTATCGGGGCATCTACAACTGTTTGAAGACATTTGAAGGGACTAATTATGGTTTTGTTTGGTTGTAAGTCTTCATTTGATAGGAAATGAAAATTTTAAGAATGAACTTAAAATATACTTGGAGACAGGGTGAAAAATCATTTTATGCATTGCAAACAGAAGCAATAGTGTTCTATAAAGAACGCACTTTCAGAACTTTTACAGATTCACGACAATGCAAACTAAAAAGCAGCTTCATTTATGGCAAGAATGGCTTTTTTTATTTATTAATTTTTGCTTGCCCCGCTGACCTTCAGCAGCCGAGTACAATGTATGTATATTTACATATATTTCGCCTATTTATATATATTTGTACATTATATATTTTTCGCTTATAGAGGTTTTCCACTAAATCAAGTTGTTCACTTACACGAGTGGCGTTCTCACTTGTAGAGGTTTAAAAACTTCAGAAAATTTGTATGAATAAATATGTATGTAAGTAAATGCATGGTATTAGAATTTGACGTACTATATGCTTACAAAACGAAAACAAAAAATCTTACACTTATATTTAATAAAGAGATTCATTAATTTCTTTGTTTCGCTTTTTTTTTTTTTTCATTTGGAATATGTTTTCCCGTTATTATCCAGAATTATCAACATAGTTTTAAACAACTGCGGCGTATTGAAAAAACCCGATGAGGCGTTTCCAGTAAATGTAAACCTTCTTGTTTCTTTAGAATGTTTGAATTTTTTCAAATAAACCAAACATTTTCTGTATTTTATTTCACAAAGCCTTACTCCCGAACCCAGTCACTATTTTAAGTTTATAACTGAGAACTCTTTAATTTTTCATTTTAGCATTTTAAGTATGTGTTGAACCTTTCATCGCAATTTACATTTATCAATGATAATAAGTTGGACAATAACTACACCACATGTAGGCATTCGAATAGAATACTATACAATGCTAGTTCCACGAAATTTAAAAATGGATTTTAATAGCAGATGTTAAAATTCTCTAATAGAAATTTAAGTTACTGTTTTTCACTTCTAGAGGTTTGAATGTGTGTGTAATATATATATATATATATATATATATATATATATATATATATATATATAGCGGTATAATTATATTATAAAATATTACGGAATTGTAATATAAAGAATAGAAAGTGTGTGCTGTTTTAGAACCATCAGATTCAGTGAACCCATTGAACAACGAATAAAAGGACATTAAAATTCCTCCAATGTACATTCACAATTCCACCAATCACGTGTTAAACTTTCCAAGTTAAAAAGTAATGCAGAAGGTTAATTCGTTACCAAGACTGAACGCGATAAAGTTAATATCAATTTTGAAAATATTGAAGACTTTCGCAAGTTCAGAAGATTCTGTGAAGCTGAAAATATTAATTTCCACTCTTTTATAGGCCCAAGGGTTAAAATCTTTGCAGTGATAATTAAACACATGCCTCTAACATCTTATGAAGAGTCCGAAATGAAAAGTGAACTAATTAAACTTGAATACCCAGTCATTAAAGTCTGTGGACTCTGTAACAATAACAAACAACCTTTGGAAACCGTTGCTGTAGACCTTGAATGAAACAGCGAAAAATATTTCTTCTCTTAATCGATTCTTATACAGTGCAGTAAAAATAGTATTGCGTATGAAAACAATATTACCACTGCAATGTAAAAATGTTCAAAATTTCAACCACACTTAAATCTGTTACCTTTTGCCCAGATGTTTAAGATGCCGAGACCCTCACCCAAACTGTGATACACCCAAAAGACAAATTCCAATTTGCATTAACTGCGGGGGTTTTCACATGGCAAATTATAGAGGCTGCTCAGAATTCAAAAAGCTAATAAAAGCTAAAAAGCTAAGAAATTCACTCACCGACATAGAGTTCTAACATTTTCAACCCACGTGAGCCCTTTATCACGCAGACCACACAAATTAGAGAGAACCAAAACTTAACACAATATAATTCACCATCTAAACATCCTTCGTTACGAAGAAGACCAACCAATATAAACTAAAGGTGCTACAGAATGGCAAAGACTCTCTCGTAGTAAAGTTTTCTAATTTCTTTCTTGAGGATTGGTACTGTACCGTCTTTCCCCTCCTTGCCTGCTGCCATCAATCGCCGCTCAAATTACATTTTGTTTTTGAAAATTTCTCAACTTTTCAATTTACAAGAAGTAGAACCCAAATATTAATTTAACAATATTAAAGAATGCTAAAACCTCATCGTAAAAAGCAATTTTAATTGAAAAATTGGGAGCCGTTTTTAAGAAAATGGTCAAAGTGCGAAATTTGAAGCACTTTTTCACAAGAATCTATTGAGTTTTCGAAAAACTTAATTTGAAGTCATTTGAAGCACGTACACTCACAAATGCAATAATGTATACAAATCTATTGAAATGTGTGTTTTAATGGCGTGAGAGATATATACACAAAATTACATTTGTGTAATTTTGAAAAAACAAAAGAGTGCATCATTATGTCATATTAAACAGTGTCATTACCACTATCGCTTGCAAAACTTTGAAGAAAAAATTGGGAGCTATTTTTGAGAAAATGGCGTGTTTTTTAGTTAATTTGTACAGAAAACTTGTGTTTTTGAGAAACTCTAATAGACATTATTTAAATCACATGATCTCATAAATATAATACTGTGAACGAAGCACCTCTAAAGTAAGTATTACCGACGTGAGAGACAAGTAAAAAAAAAACATTTTTGTAATTTTTGAAAAAACAAAAGAATAGAGCATAATGATGTAGATCGTAATAGTAATCGTATAGGGTTTGTTTGGCACTAACCGTACAAAAAATTTAAATAAAAAATTTGGTGCCGGTTTTGAGAAAATCTTGTTTTTGTATTTTTTTAAATTGCAAATATTGCACGAAAATTACTAAATTTTTTAAAAAATTACATGATATTATGAAAGAACTATTAATGGACACAAATTTCATTTGAAGGAAATATTCCTGTCTTCAGTTTTGTAGTTGTAGGAAAACTCCGAAAAAATTCAAAATTTGGCAATTTTCGAAAATTCTGAGTAAACCGTGAAAATCGGACCTATGCTATGTTTATACGTGTATTTTACTCTATATTTACAAGAAGTTTAAAGAAAGAAATTAGAGCAGTTTTTGAGAAAATTTTTGAAAATATTCCTAGGTTTTCATGTAAAGTACCCCAAAATATTAAAGAATGTTTTTCAAAATCTCAAAGCTTCTACTAGAGCCAGAAAGACAGGGGTTCCTTCAATTTGGAGTAGATCGTCCGTGTGCTTTAGGCGCTAGTAGTGTTGAAAGACGGACGGACAGGCGGACAGGCAGACGGACGGACGCTTTAAAAAAACACTTCGGTATTAGGGGACCCCAAAACGTGTATTTCCGTTAAAATGTGGAAATCGATTTTCCGCAGAATTATATAACTTTCTAAATACTACGTATATAACTCCGTATATACGTATGTATACGAGAAAGTAAAAATTGGAGCAACTCCCCACAAAATAATACAAGTAACATTACTAACCAAATACTTGAAGAAATTCTGAAATCACTAATGGCACAAATTCCAACTCTTGTTCAAAACTTGATGATTAAACCACTTTATTTAAATACAACTCTAAGAAATGTCCCCTACCAAATTACCACAATTAATTGTCTTAAATTGGAATGCTAATGATATGAAACGCCAATTATATCTCTTTAAAATATTTTTTTAAATTTTCATAACATAGGCGTGGCATGTATCACTGAGACGCACTTAAAATCGAGAGAAAAAATTAAAATACCCGACTACTCAACTTACAGAAACGACAGAACATTATTTAGCTCCTACAGTTAAAAATATTAAACATACTTGCACCTATATAGTATCACTGGGAGAATTAGAAACAAAATAAATAAAAATAAATTATAATCATGACAATAAAAATCATGAAACTACTATCGTTGAGACATACAGAATTCAAAATAAGGATATCTGAAAAAATCTATGCAATTATTTTCATAAATAATCAGAATGTTATGCTTCTAGGTGATCTCAATAGTAACACTCGTATATGTGGATGCAATGCCACTGCACAACAAAGAGAAAATTTTTACTTTGTAATCCGTTGCTTCTCACTTATCCTAACGCCAACGGAAGCCACCTATTACGCATGCCATTCCAATATTGCGCCTGACATCTTAGACATAGTAATGACGAAAAATTTTAACTATCCGCTTTTTCAATCTGTCAAATTCCGATTCCATTCCGATGGAATTGTGATAACTGTCCAATATTCTTCACCGCCTCCATTATCCCAATCAACAACAAGGCCAAACAATCACAATCGACTTTTTTAACCAACTGACCTACTAACTGGGAAAAGTACAGTTACTTAATGAATATTAATTACATGTTTCCTACTAAATTAACTAGCCCTGAAGACATAGACTTCGAGCTCACACAATTAACTGAAGCAATCACAAAATCTCCAAGAACCACCATCCCATGGCTAACTTTTAACAAATTTAAACCCACTCACCTAAGAATATACTGGCAAATCACTCGTAGGCAATACGTTAAGAGTAAACTAAACAAAATTTCAAGAAAAGTATCATTTGAAATTAATAATTTTCGATTCGATTTAAATCAGTTACACTCCATTAATGGACCTTTATGGACCTCAATCAGAACAGGAGTCCGCAAGAGTAGCCAACCATTTCGAAAATACCTTCATTCCAAATCCAATAAATGACGTCGATTTCAATAAAAATGTTGAAGAACATATGAATAAAACATACACCCCTGTACCAAATAAAATAAAACTCATTTGTCCTTCCGAAAAAAATAAATCAATACGCCAGCTAAAAATAAGAAGGGCACGACAATATAACAAATAAAATATAGAAATAATTAAATAAATTCTATCACAGCAATAACTCCAAATTTTAATTCATGATTAATATTTGGATATTTCCCAAAACATTGGAAATCTGCCATAACCCTACCTATTTGTAAACCAGGCAAATGTACTAAAAACACAGTAAACTATTGACTAATTAGTTTGTTACCAAATTCTCTCAAAGGTATTCAAAAGATTAATATTTAATAATCGATCGATCGATATAATAATCGATCAGGTTTTTCGTCCAGTTTCCCTGATCCATTGAGCAAATGCTGAGATGGCCCCTTGTTTTGCTTCTGGACATAAATGTAACTTCATTTTCTGTGCACGTCTTCTAGAATTATTTAAATATATTTTAAAATTATGTTTATGGTTTTTTGTTTTTAAATTTTTTTTTGAATAGATTTTATTACATGGGAGTTTTTTTTTTTTCTCCCTTTCAAAATTCAAAATTTATTGCTATTTATCTTGAAAATAGATTTTATTACATGGGAGTTTTTTTTTTTTTTCTCCCTTTCAAAATTCAAAATTTATTGCTTTTTAATTAAAAATTTATTGCTTATTTATCCTTGAAAATAGATTTTATTACATGGGAGTTTTTTTGTTTTTTTTCTCCCTTTCAAAATTCAAAATTTATTGCTTATTTTCCTTGAAAATAGATTTTATTACATGGGAGTTTTTGTTGTTGTTTTTTTCTCCCTTTCAAAATTCAAAATTTAAGTAGTATATGACTTAGTGTAGGGATCACAGAATTTTGAAAATGTGCACACAATTTCACTTTTCCCCATAGCACGTCATACGCAGTTTTTAACTGTTTTTTGACGTAAAATAAATAAATAAATAAATAAATATTATCAAGGTGAGTTAAATTACTACACGCTACAAATGCAATTCCATCACTTCCGTTTGGCTTCCTACACCACAACTCATCAGCTAATGAGTCTAACATCAAAAGAAACATATGCTTACGCTTTTTTTATATTGCACAAGCATTTGACAGGGTGTGGCACTCGGGTTTATTATTTAAAATTCAACAGCTAGGTATATCAGAATACTTGCAACAATGCCTCCAATATTTCATTTGCGACAAGTCAAAATAAACTCTGAACTATCAACATCACATTCAATACAAGCAGGAGTACCTTAAAGGTTCCTGTTTATCCTTCTTACGATTCACCATATTTACGGCGGATTTCCCTCCTCCGATAGACTCAGAGATCGTTTTCTATGCGGACGACCCGGCCCTCTTCGTAGCTAACGAGGACATTAATATAACGTATGTTTACCTTAAAAAAAATTAGAAAAATCACAAATTGGACAAAAGCCTGGAGAATAAATATCAATCCACAAATTGTAATGTAACATTTTTACTCTTCGTAGACCGCCTATACCTCCAGAGTTAAAAACTGAAAATTGTGGGAATTATGATTCGGTGTTGTTGACGTTCTTATATGAAGAAATAAAAGAGATCATCGTCAATGTCTTCAAAAATAGAAAATACCAATGTCTCATGGCCCCATCCGGAAAGTAAAATATCTCTTAGTTCTATTAGATAAAAAACTAACATGGAAACCTCATTTACTGAATCAATCACAACATCTTGCGCTAAAATGGGTAAACTTAACTCTAATCAACTATGAATCACAACTCAGTTTCAAAGAGTCCATTATTATTTAAATCAATAATTCGTCCTACACTAACATATGCCTCCTCTGTTTGGCACAATTCCGCATCGAGTCACATCAAATTATTACAAACGATTCAAAATAAATGCTTAAAAATTCAGCTCCTTAGTTTATTGCATATACACCATGAATTATCAATTGTTCCTCAATCAATTTCTGTAAAAAATTAAATGAATCATTTTATTCCAAACTACAGTGCACCCCTACCTTGCACCCCTATTTTCAACCTTGACAAAACCAGAAATTGAAGAATCAGAATCCGGTCCCATTTCCCTAAAGACTGTTTTCGACCTCTGTAGACATTTAGAGTAGTTCTAATAGTTTTTACTTAGTTCTATAGACAAAAAAATATATAATATAGAATATAAATATATAATATAGAAGCATGTATTCAAAGCCCTTTGAGACAAAATGTCACAATTACATGTAAAATAATTAAAAAATACGTATAATCGCCATGAGGCAAAGGTTAGAGTTAACTAAAAGAAAAATAGAAATAATTAGGATAAAAATTAAAAATGTAATGAATTCGTCTCCTCCCGTTCTATTAAATACGTTAATAGCCCGTTTGCTAGCTAACTTTTCGTAATTCTAAAGATTTATGGGGTCGTAGATTTGTGATGGGCCCTGTACAGGGTTCGAAACGTAATACTCGTGCAACGTGCCCATGGGTCAGCGCATAACTACCATAAATCACAACACGTCATTGAAAGGATTTTATCGATAAACACGATTGTGTTCATCTTCATTTATTCTATCATGGCAAACTGATTCTCTCGTTCTTAAAACACCAACATGAACACATAACCCCCAAAAAATACTCTTCAATGGCATGCATAAAAAAATTAACTTGACATAAAAACAAAGAAAAACATTCACTCTGCAACTTTACAAAAATAATTTCATTCACACCGAATGCGCATTCTGCAATACCAACTTATTGACTTTTAATTTGTACCAATTTAACATGACTTGATCTTGGACAGAAAAGCGTTTTTGGAGCAACTAAAATAAACCAATCATGTCACTTCCCTGTGTGCTGGTTCGGCGTCGCGGCACGCGATAACGTTCGTCGCCAGCCACCAATTTGCACACCCTCAAAACTCCAGCCACCATATCAGGGATCATTTCACAGCGCGAAGCTTACACAATTTGAGAAAAGCGCAAAATATTCTGTGCAAACGCAACCCAAAGTTCCCGCTGAATGTCTAAGATCACGACGCGTAGATGCACCATGTCCTTTTACAAAACAAAAATTCGCTTGCACTTACCTTCAATATTCAGACGAGTCGCGTAAAATTCTGTTATTAAACACGATACAAAATGTCCGCCTACTACTGCTTCAGACCGCGATCACAAAAAAAAACAAACTATTATCCCGCATTGCCACTATTTACTAATTATGCGCCACTATTTGCTAATACATGTGCACGTTCTTTATAAAGTTCGTGCGCCATTAAGATAAAGATAAACTGTTTTTCAAATTATTAATTACGAACAATCGTAAACATGCAGCGTCTAACACGGACCTCTAATTCACACACTGCTCGAAACTTTCTCTTCTTGGGGCATTGTTGTCCTCAGCTTATATAGTTTTTCCGCCAACAAAAGCAGATCACCCGCTTAATGCGCCGAACATCATAACGAAAAAATATTTCTTTTCATTTATTAACGTTTACCTGCCTTATCATTGCCTCTATATTATGTCCGAAATTTCTCTGATAATTGTTATATTGTCTTCTTCGCCTCTCAGCGCCTTATTTAATAAAATATTACAATTCGCCGCTCATCTTATCATGACGTCACAACAATGTGTCTCTTGTTTCATGTCTTTTCTAAGTAACAATTTTACCACTTAATTTTGATTTCACCTCCTAGGCGTCCTCCAAAATTGACAAAACTCAAAAATTTCTAAATTTTTTGCTGTTTTGTTCTGCCAAATCTTAACCAGATCCCTTTAGCCGTTCTCTTACTATTTATGAAATATACTATTCGTAATTTTCTTCTTCTCGGCAACAATGGAGTGTACATGCTCTGTTTTATTAAACTGAGATGCATGATTTCTAAAATTCTCGAATTAAGCAAACCCCTGGTCCGATTTTGTTGATTGTTGTTTCAAATGATTCCTAAAATTGTGCTTCATCAAATGTTTACGTTATGCTTCCCATTCCTCCGCGCATTCATTTAATTTTTTAAAAAAATGTTTTGGTAATTTTTTGGTAATTAACATCAGGTCAAAATTAATACTAAAAATTGAACCTATGCCGGCTTTACAAATGCATTTTACTTTATAATTACAATCATTTAAAGCAAATATTTATATTTTTGATTAAATTTTCAAAGCTTCGAATGGGTCAAAACGTTTGGGGAATAGTAATTTTGAAAGAAAATCCTACGAATAGTTTGGGCGCTAGTGTTGTTCACAGACGGTCAGACGGACGTTTTGAAAAAGACACTACTTCGGTGTCAGGAGGCTCCAAAACATGTATTTCCGTTGACGTCTCGA
Source organism: Teleogryllus oceanicus (assembly GCA_964035755.1). Taxonomy (NCBI): domain Eukaryota; kingdom Metazoa; phylum Arthropoda; class Insecta; order Orthoptera; family Gryllidae; genus Teleogryllus; species Teleogryllus oceanicus. The sequence continues at coordinate 185,572 of CAXIVR010000004.1, forward strand.
AATCTATTTTCTACAGCATTACATATCTTTCACTAAAGTATGTAAATTAATTACTTCGAATTTACATATGTATGCGAGAATGTAAAAGAAAATGTAATAAAACATTTTTTCTCCTTTCGAATTGAGCGGCTAGAAACATTTTTACTACTTAGATTCTTATATTTAGAGCACATTTTGATAGGTTTAATCACTGAAGACTTTCTTTCTGTAAAATAAAATCAACGAAATGTCGATCATCTAATCTTTCTAGTATGTTGACATAAGAGAGAAGAAGAATTAAAAATAAACTAAAATAAGAAGCTCTTAGAATGTGGTCACCACTAAATATGATATAATAAAAATGGTAATATATAATTTATAAATGTGAATAAAATTAACTTTCCGGAAATATGAGTTTAAAGAGGAGCAATGAAGGACAATAACGTTCGCTACAAAATCTTCAGAGATGTACCGCATTCCCTTTGACACTTTTATTTATAATCTAATAATACTCACCTTTGTTTTTACAGAAGTAAGTATTTCAGTAGAGCGTTGAAAGACTGATACACTGGTACAAAGAAATACATACTCTCGATTACACACACCTACCTCTCTACTGACGCTCAAATGTCTTATGCGACCTTATATAAGGCGCTTTCTTACGTTTGGTCACGCAACCATCGACCAATAGGAAGTAAAGGAGAAAATAGGTTACTGTAATACTTCTCTGACTACACTTTTTATTACAGTCCAGACTTTCATGCAGATGCATTCATTGATTTATTTTGGACGTAAACTTATCCTCAATCATTTTCATTTTCTAGAAATACGTTATGAATTTAAGTTCATAAGATCATTATTGTTTACTTTCAGTCTATTTTTGGTTAATTGTTTTGTCGTCCTCGTTTTTTGCAGCATTTTAATTATCATAAATTTTGCATTTGTTTTCTGCTTAGCAAATTCTACTTCGTGAAGAAGTGGGTATCGAGTAACAATCGGTGGCGCCTATGTTTTCAACCGCTGGAGAACCGATTTGATACCCGGCTAATGTATGTAGAATTTTTGTTTGGAAAAGCGAGTTCGCCGCATGTTTGCTGGATATTATTTCATTTTGTCTGCCTCATTACGGTTAACTACTCCATCATCATTATCGCTATCATCTATACCGGTGAAAAAGGTCCTCTAAATGCTTACGTCGTGTTAAACCTTATTGCCTAGTCTCGTGGAGTAACCGAAATTGACGACTTCCATTAATTTAATTTTGCGTAAAACAGGCAAAACTATGGAACGTTTGAGTTTGGAGGGTAAACTCCGCGCACCCATTCTTCATTTGAATTGATTTATTTTGACAAAGAACAGTGAAAACTGTATGCGATGTATGGAGGAGAAATACAATCTGAGAGCACGTCATCTGAGATCTCTTCCCCATTTTTAAACATAAATAGTTGAATGATCAATAGAATTACCAACAAAATGAGGTTAGTAATATTTCAAAATAGTCAATCATCCAAAAAATTTGAATTTCGCTCTCGAGTTCTAGAAAACTTGCATTGGTACAAACTACAGATTTGATTGATTAGTGATTCCGGGCGCAGCAATTGCTAAAGTCAATGGTCTCGTAAGTATAGAGCGTGTGTCTTTCTTCAAGACCTAGCGGTAATTGTTCCCCGCTAGATGGTAAGATCCGGCGCCGACCTACCGTCAGGTTACGGAGTTTACCCTAACCAGGTATCTCCCACCAGCGGGACACCGCCCCAGTCGGGAGAAACTCTAAGCTCCCGAACGGTCTCTCGGCATGTGTGGTAGAGTAGTGCATGTAAGTGTTAGTGTGTGTAAGTAAGGGGTGAGGACAGGAAAAGGGAAGAGGAAGGAGAGATCGTGCGCGATCCGTGGCCTGTTTGTTAGGGTACTGTACCGGCATTCGACTGGTATTGATCTGAGAAACCAAAGAAAAACATCGATCAAAGCAGCCGACCGCTAGACTTTGCCTGCGCGAGTTCGTCCAGAAAGAAAACGAGGGTCCTCCCAGCATTTTCTCAATGGGTCAGGGAAACAAAACGAGCTAGAATATACTACACAGAGTGACTGCCCCTATGGTTTCAGCGCTCTTTCTGGAGGTTCGTAGAAATAGGAGTCATGTTTTTTGCAGTCAAAGCATGAGTGGTGGCCTGACAGTGGCGTGTAGACTATTGTTCTGAATTGACGTGTTGTGGTGTTGTTCGTATCAGATCTTAATTGCTTTTCGTTTAGGGGTATTTGAATGATTTATTGGTTAGTAATATTCAAAATTTCTTCAATAGGTTCGGCACACAACTGTAAAAATAGAAGTAATCAAATCACAAATATATCATTTTTCATGTACGTATTTTCATAGTCCTGATTTCATCTGTAGTCTTTGATTTATTTTCTATAACATTCGAATAGTACAAATTTATTACAATAAATAATTGTAGCCTCCTTTTAAAGAACAAAGAGCTGGCAAAAATATGGATTACAAATATGAGAAAGAATAATTGAATACCAACATGAGCCACTTATTTGCATTCTCATTTTAAAGAGAACTTAATGTTCAAAACAAACAGCCAAATGCTTCTGGCTTCGGCTGTGCCGACAATTCAGCCAGTTATTTGTATTCTCATTTTGAAGAGAACTTAATGTTCAAAACAAACAGCCAAATGCATCTGGCTTCGGCTGTGCCGACAATATCTTCTTTTCCCTTAGCATTTGAATACTCAGGAACCAGATAGAGAGTAATTTAAGAAAATGTTACTGCTTCTAATGAAACTTCAGATCAAGTTGGTGAGTAAATGATACTTGCAGGGCCCATTTTTATCCGTTGACTTAATTTTATGCCTAATTTAGTATGTAGCAGTAGTGTATCAATTTTTGGTCAGAGTTTTTGTCCAGTTTCCCCTCACCTTTTGACCAAATGCTGAGATGCCCCACTTACTTTGATTTCTGGGCAGTAAATGTAACTTCATTCTCTGCACAAGTTCTCTTGATCTCCCTTTTGTTAGCTACGAGAAAAGTGGAGAGTTGACTATTTGTTAGCAGTGTATTCAAAATCAAATTTGGAAGTCGCATGCAGTTCTTTCACATAGAGGTGAACAATCTTCTTTGTTGTATTAAAATCGTGCTTTCTGTCTTTACTCATAATAGTGTGTAGTAAGAGAATAAGGAAACTGGAGCTCAGGAAGTCATGGACATCATATCTGAGTTCACAAACAAAACTGAAATTGTATATGTGATTCACTAAATATTATTATTATTATTATTATTATTATTATTATTATTATTATTATTATTACATTTTTATATTAACTTTCCAATGCAAAACATGAAATTTTAATCATTATTAGGTGCCAGTTTGAATAAATACGAAAGAAATTGCTGAACATGAAACCTTCGTAATTTTATTTTTGTAGGTGATGTTAATGTTCGAACCGTCCATGGATACTGTCTGCCCAGTCCACGAAAGTTAAGATGTAAGATGAGGATGTGGCAGAAAACTTAAAATTGAAGAAAATGATGAAATATATAAAAGAGTGCAATGTGCGGGACAGGAAAAAGTATTAAGCTTGAAACCCTGATAGCTGCGTTTATGGGAACAATATACCAATCTTTTGTAGGATACTTAAATATAGAACACGTAAATGTTTTATGGAAAGAGCCTTGGGTACTCCAGACTAAAAAAATGTTAAGATATTCAATGAAAATAAGAAAATCTGTACTTATATTACATTTTTATTCCTCTTATGCTTATTCACATATTGTCAAATCGCCTCATCCGAGAGCTCTTCTCCAGTGTGCCACTACTGTGGATGGCAGACCTGGGTTTCCAGAAGAGAACGAAGCTCAAGACCTGTTTTTGAAACATTGCAATTTTATGAGATGGCCATTATAGTTTTATAGTCAAAATATTTTCAATAAACTTCATTTGAAGTCATTTGAAGCGCTTCCACTCACATATGTATTAACGCACACAAATTGATGGAAATGTCCATATTAACGGCGTGTGAGGTATTTCAAGAAAATTACATTTATGTAATTTTTGAAAAAAACAAATGAGTACACCGAAATGAACTTTATATCATAATAAACAGTGCAACTAGCACTACCTTTAGGAAAGATTTGAAGAAAAAATTGCAGACAGTTTTGATAAAATAGTGTTTGAGCGTTTCTGAAAATGCGGAAATATGTCCTCATTTTTACAAAATAGAAAATTTTCAAAATTTGAGTTCTGAACGCCTTGTCATCTTTTGAGTGAAAGGAATCGATAAGTTTCTTAATAATATCTTTATTGTCTCAATTTTCAATGGACGTCGGTGTGACCGCTCTACCTATTCACTAAAAAGCCTACAGCGGGTCACTCAAGTAATCTAGTAGTACTTGACCTGTGACTTGTTATGACAATGTCACACCAAAAATTAGGAATGGTTTTATATTTCCTAACTGCCATACAGGAGTGGGTTCGTCTTTTAACCTGCTTTTTGTAATAAGAGAAACATAGGCAAGTTAATCTTTTAACTATGAACAGACTTCTAGATATATTCTGTGAATATTTAAATACAATTTTTATCTAGTATTTACACATTGCATTGAAAAATTCTACCACTTGCTCTACCTTTAGCAATTACGTGATTACCTAACAATTGCAGTTGCGTTCTAACACTCGTATAAACATTTTACATAAAATTATATTACCCTTCACTTCACAAAAACGCAATAAAATACCTGTACAGTATTGGAAACATAAATTGATCGCGGCCGTCTGCGGCTAAGTTCAGCTTTTGCACGGCTTGGCCAGCCCTTGTCATGACAAAACGTCGCAGGCGGAGCCTCACAAACCTTCGTAGCCAATCTAACCGCAGGGGGGAGTGCCCAAACAAAATTATGACGTACAAAATGACGGGCGCCGCTAGTTCAGATGTGGAAGTATTTTCAAATAAAGAAATACATGGAAGAAATACTTGTATGAACATGAAAGTAAATTCATTGAAATATATATATGAAACATACTTCTTAACAAAAATTTTAAAAAATTATTTTTTTCACAATTTAATTTAAACCTTTGAACTTTGCGATAAGAAAAACGATTATAATTGCATATTTTCAATTGTTCATATGTATATTACATTTGCAAAAATGCAAAATACTGTCTTTGTCGAATCGTTAGGACAGCTAGGGAACAATTAATTCAATTAAAGAAACTAAAATTCAAAGACCAATTGTATATTTATCATTAAACTAACATTTGAACTAGATAATAAGCAATTAATTTGCATCTCATGTCAAAATTGTTATTTTGCTATCATCAAATCAGGGACAACTTGGGGACACTCCCCGGCAGGAATAGCGCACATTACAGAATTGTTTATAAAATTGTGAATTGTTGCAAAATTATTAATTCGCAGTTTTTGGTTCTGGGACAACAGAAAACCCTTCTCACTTTAGAATTGCAAAAATTGGAAATTGTTTATAATTTTACAAATTTTGCAAATCTTTTTTTATTCTCTCATATCAATTCCCTTTACACAAGATACAAAATTCCGCAAGCCAACCGGATCTTCCGCCTTTCGGTTTCGAGATACGCAATTGTTTATAGGATTTTAGCGACTGATGCCAACCCTCACTTGTTTCCAGCCCCCAATTCATTCGATCTTGGCAAACAAGTATAAAATTCAAATAGTTTTGCAGTGTTTCAGCTGATTAAATTGTATTAACGATTTGTGACTTACGACAAATCGGTGGAAATTGTTGCTCATGAGCTTTTTTACCTTTTGAAATTTAATTTCTATTCTTCATGTATCGTTGAAACAGTAGTTTGGTTATTTTGATTCATCTGTGTTATAAATAAATCCTTTGGCAAATTTCAAAACGCTGAGACTAACTGTTGTCATGCAAATTTGAAGATTCCTTTGTGGTTGGATGTATTCTATTCAGTGGTGCAAAGTGTATGCCAATATGTTTAATGTCTAGCGAGGAAATTCATTATCAACAAATTATTTTGCAAAATGCTTTTGGGCAGAGCGGTGGCATGGTAGATCATTTTCATATTTATTTCACAAGGCAAGTTTTACGCAGCAGATATATTCTGTGGATTATTTTTAATTTTGGTGAAATTGAATCACATGTGAATTTTCAAATATAACCATAATGAATTTTTACCTTAATGAATATATGAATAGAGGAATTCAATCATGTCTCATTTGTTAATAATTTAAAGAGTAATAATGTATATTTGACACCGGGCTTCAGCAATCCTCAACTCTAAGGCAAGCAACGCTTATCATTGGCTCTTCTAGTAATTCAAGTGGCCTATCCACGGAATATGTCCCCATTCTCCTCGCATTAAAAGGCATAATAGGCGGAGTCTGTAGAATGTGGCACCAATCCAATAACACTTCCCTCCCCTGGAGAATGCTTCGTTACTCCCTTTTGTGGAACGTTCTTGTCGTGTATTAAATTGTGAAAAATAATTTAAATTCAATATAATAAACGAATAAGAGTTTTGTTTACATTGTAATGCTACACATTTAAATTTAGAAATAAGACATGCAACTAAAGAGTACACATGTTTTAGGAAAACGAAAATTCTTTCTTATTATAACACTCATTTGTATACTTTTCACAGACAATATTGAGAAGTACACCATCAATCTGATGATTTGTTCTGGAATAATCGATTTTATACATAATTGACATGTAATGATAGAAATTTCTAATGTCTGGTATGGGAAATTAAGTATGAGCTCAGTTAATTTTAATGAGAGAGCAATTTCGCGATGAAAATGTTTATTTAATGTATATATTCCAAATCCATATACTTCCTTATTTTAATTAACGTTGCTTCCATTTCCATTGAAGGCAAGGATATAACATCCCTCACGCGCCTATGTTTTGAAATGACCCTCAGAGAAGTCACTTGCTCGAGTCGCCCTGCTATTGAATTGAACTCTTGAAATGTTTTGTTCATACAGTAGTTCCCGAAATACGTAAGTTCCAACAGGCCATCTCAAACCTATAGTAGTCACACCCTACTTTCAAACATTAGTAGACACCGCGGACTGTGAGACCGCACGTAAAGTTTCAAACAAACTTCATTCTCGTTCATGAGCATGTGTTAATCAGTATTTTGTGTCGGAGGGGCCGTGATTATTGGAGAGATAATATTGTAATGGACATGATAACAACTCTCTGCACCTAAGCGAGTTCGTTTCCTAGTGTGGACAAAACTTTTGGGATGGGAAACCTTTCTGCGGACTTCATGAATTATTATAATAATGCGATTACCAAATAGTGCGTCCTATTATCATCATTGTTATAATTCAACTTTTTGTCTTTTATTCTGTTTGCATTTTAATCAGTTTTCTGTTTCATATATAATTTTGTTAATGTATTTTAGGAATGAGGTTTAACTGATTCCAATGTAATTCTTGATTTAAGGTAGATTGCTGTTTCCAAGTACTCGCGGTTCAAGTCACGTTTTATTGCGATCGGTGAGCTGAAGAAAATCTGCATTAAGAGTGGACTGACAATATGCCAAGTTTCAGAAAAAAATTTTCAGAATCTCGGAGGGAATATTGATGACTAAAATAAAAGATTGTAAAATGTCGCGATCGTAATAGTTGTGACTGTTAATCAAATAATATCCTAGCAGAATCTATAGCAAGGGCGGTCAGTTTTGCCCGCATGGGCATTCGTCTTCCTATTTATACCTCGCGGGTGCTGCCACTCAAAATCGTCACTGCAGCAGGCAATGAAAGAAATTTGTGCGCGGGACATTGCTGGGAGGTGGGTAACTGAATTACGAAAGGGAACAATGTTTTCATGAAGTTTTTATTTAAAAAAACATAACTGTTGTAAAAAGCGCTTATTTATTGGAAAATAGAAAAGTTTGTAATGAAAATTTTCTGAGAAATAGAATTACACAGAGTCCCGCCAACTATGGGCCACCTCATAACTTCTAAACGGTTCCCGATATCTAAATGCAGTTTTCGCTTGGAAGGGGAAAAAGCGGTAGATTAAAATTCGAAATATTTTTAGTTTTCGAGAAAATTAATTTTTATAATCATAAATAGACGAATGCATTGATGTAACATACGTTAATGTTTTAATAGTATATTGAGTTTTACTTTCAGACATGTGATTTTTTACTAAATGTACGAGATTTCCTGTTAGCAACCGTTGCAATTGTGGCATTTGGGGAAGGTTGCCTTCGCGGCGCCGGTACTTCTGCAAGAACAGGGGTGTTCAATCTCGCGATCAAATTTGCCACCAAGGCGCAGCCCCTAAAAGCTTTCTTCCCGCGCAGCCACCCACTATTAAGAGCGTACTTTCGCCAACCTCTCACAAGTCGCTCTCTGTGCATGCCAGCACGCTGCGGCAATAAAAGCATTTACATTGTCTTCCGCGCAAACCGCTGTTCTCACGGGCCCACGCCCGCCGAGAACACTGACGGCCGCTTCTCGCCACCGCCACAGCTGGGGTTTAAGCCCTCATTAGCCACAGGGCTGGGCCACCCCGGCGCGCGGCGCCCTTCACTCACCCCATCGCTCGCTACCTGACAAGCAATGTATACAAATATTTCTGGGAATCGCTTCGGGCCTCCCTCGCAAATATAAGCCCGTTAATGTATCTCGCCGACAAAGAGAGCTTCAGGTACGCTGCCCCGCTCCTTGGCCACCTGCAAGCCAGATGCCCAATTCCGCTTTAAACAAACTCTCGAATACAAACGGGCTGCCATCGCGGGCACTTTACGTGCCACCGCCTTCGCTTCCGATCGCCGTCAGTGTCACGTGACACTCCTCTCCCCGGGCCCGAAGGCGCATCACGAATCGGGAGCCGATCGCGGGCACTTCTAACTTTCCAGCCTTACCATAGGCCAAGTCATACCCCGTGACTCCCCCTCCACGGCCTCAATCACACCCGCGATACAATAAATCCCAACCCGGCCCCACAGAACAGAACAAAATTTGGAATCCAAAAAGGGAATTGGAACAGACTAAACAGAACAGTTTTGACAGTCATAAACAGAATTGAGAACAGACCAAACAGTACCAAACCCTTCTCAAAATTCCCTGCCCCGAACTTGTCAAACTGACGGGTGAAAAGGCTCCCAGAGTCGGCCGCTTCCCCTATAAAGGGGCGTTTAAAGGTATTGCAACCTCGCCTCCTTGGGTGTTTTTTCGGGGCCCCGGCCCCTGGCCAAATTTCACGGCAATCCCACCACCCCCCGGTCACCCGGGGCCCGCGCCCTGCCATTTCGCACCACCGAATTGCCTGGAGCCAACGTCAGCCCACAGCGACACACCCCAGCCGAGTGATTTGGGTTGGGGCCTTTCCCTTTTCCCCCAAAGTTGTAAGAAAGCTAAACCCGCGCCTTCAAGAAAGAAGAGCGGCAGAAACTTTTTTAAACTTTCTAGGGTCCTTCGGCTTATAAAAAAACCCAACTGTATTTATTTTAAAATTTAAATTTATATTCATTAAATTGCATACTTTTATCATTCCCAAAAGAAAAAAATTTTTCCCCTGAAACCCGTTCCCCCGTATGTAGTCACACTGGGCACGGCCCCCACACGGCCAGCTAAAGGGGAAAGGTGGAAAAGGCACCCAAAAGCGACAGTGTGGGACGATGAACAGGAAAAATTGCACGTTTAAATTTTTAAAATCCCCAAGTCTCATAATATAAATATAAAAAAACGGTTTATAGGGTTTTATATTATTATCTTTTTTAAACCCCTTCCCAAAATGCGTGAACTATTTTTTATTTAACCCAAAATATAAAAAAATCCCTTTTACAGTCGGGTTTGAATTCATGTAATTCTGCAATTACAAAGTTTTTTGGAATGAACTTAAATTAATTAATTTAAATTAATTAAATTAAGCAAAAATTAAAGACAAATTGAAATTTTTTATTAAGTTTCTCAAGAAAATGTTTGAGCCCATTTTAAACGGGAGATGGGGGGGTTACGCTTTTTTAACTGAAAAATTTGGGAAGTCAAAAAAATAAACGGACGGGAATATTCCCTGGGAAGGGGGAAAATGAATATTCCCAACACTGACGTTTAAAGTCACCGTTCGACGATTTTCTTGTAGGGAAATACCAAAATATTTTAAAGAAGATAAATTTTATTCAGTTTTTTTGGTTAGAAAAAGGAATTTCCGATAAATGGATTAAGGGATTTTTTTCTTTTTGGGACTCACCCGGGCTTTAACCTATCACACGGTAAAGAAATTTTTTTGCTCAAATGAACGTAAGTTAAAATTAATATTTTTTCCCGAACGTTATTCTGGTGTTTCCATCCCCAAAACCAATTGTAAATCAAAAAAAAAACTATTCCCACATGCCGCCATTAGTTTTATCAATAAAAATTTCAAAAACATTTTAGACTTCCGTAAGAACAATATAATATGTAATTTCAGTACATTGCCCAAATCGTTACACTATGAAAAATTGTGTGGAGTGGATAGTTAAGTCAAAAACCCGTTACTCGTATTGATATCAGGACAGTTTAGTTAACTGGGAGAATATTTTATTTTCTTTATCTTAGGTTAGCCAAACTTATTATATAAAAATTGGAGTTAATATAAAAAAATAATACAAATTTTTTTTAAAGTTTCAGCAAATTTCGGGGATGAGAAACGTGAAAAAAATTTAAACCCTTTAACTGAATGGGATTAACTGGGGCCCTTTTATTGTGGTGAAGTGAATTATTAAAACATTTGAACACAGTTCCACAGATAACGAGGGACAGTTTTAATAAAATATCATTTTACTTTCTTGATACCTACGTATATACGGAATTAGAAATGAGAAAAGTTATGAAATCCTGCGGAAAATACGGGGGATTTTCCCCGCTTCCTCCGTCGGGTGAACACAGCGCAAAAACCCATGTGAAATTTTTTTCAAATTGAAGAAACATTTACAAAAAAACATAATTGAAGTTTTAAAATTTTTGAAATCCATTCTTTTAAATTTGGGGATTTTTTAGATAAACCCCCACGGACATTCTCAAAATTTTTCTCAAAATTTTTTTTTCAAAAATTTTTTTTTTAAATTTATTGTAATAACAGAGGAAAATACACTTACAAAGTGGCATAGGTTCTATTTTCAGGGTTTAAACGGGGATTTTCGGAAAATACAAAAGTTTTAATTTTTTTTGGGTTTTTCCCACAACTGAAAAAATTGCATATTTTCCTTCAAATTAAATTTGTTATCCATAATTCTCCTTTCATTAAGGTTTTGGCATTGTTTTTTTAAATGTTTTTTCGCAATATGGCGTCCTTTTTAAAAAAAAAAAATTTTGTCTGTCTTTTCTCACGTAGCCTTATTTTAAATTAGGGAATTTTTTTCACATTAATTTAAAGAAAAAATTTTCCCAAAAACTCAACATTTTTTGTAAAAATGGCACAATATTCCGCATTTTTAAAACCTAAACCCCTTTTTTCCAAAAATTGCTTAAATTTTTTTTTGTTTCATACGTTTTCAAAAAAATAGTACTAATTGAACTGTTTAAGTATGACGTTAAATTCATTTTTGTGTACTCTTTCGGTTTTTTTAAAAACAGATTTAATTTTTTTGTACCTCTCACCCCGTCAATATGAACATTTGCATTGATTTGCATTTATAAGGGGAAGTGTTTCCAATGACTTCGAATAAATTTTTTTAAAACGGGAAGAAACTAAAAAAAAAGGTTTAAAATTTCCCTTTTTTACAGTAATGTTTAATCGCCATTTTTTTAAAAACACGGCTTCAAATTTTAAAAAAAATTTCTTTTTGGAAAAGGGCTTTTTAATATTCTGGAATTTTAAATTATTCTATATTTTCTTCTATTTGGAAACCGAAAAAAAAAAAAAGTCAAAAATTTTTTGGGTGACAAAGATGAAGCTGGGGAGGGGAATGTGGGGAAGCCCAAAAGCCAGTCCAAAAAAGGAAAATTAAAAAAGTTCCAGGAAAAGTTTTAAATTTTAGCACATCTAGATATTTTTTTTCCCGCATTTTTCATATATTTTAAATAATTTTTAATAGAAATTTAAAATACTTTTCGAGATGCAAAAAAAGTTTTTTATTTATTTATTTATTTTTTTTTGCCCCAAAAAAACATTTAAAAAACTGTTTTTGAGGGCTATGGGAAAAAGGGAAAATTGTGTGCACATTTTAAAAATTTTGTGACCCCTACACTAAGTTATATATTAAATTTTTAAAAAATAGAAGCTGTGAAAAAAATTTTAAAATCTATTTTCCAAAAAAAAAAGGCAAAAAATTTTGGGCCTATCCTGTTGCCCTTGGGAAAATAACACCACCAAAAAAATTTTAAAAGAAAGTTTGAATAATTGTTTTTCCCCCACTGAATTCTAAAGTGCACAGAAAATGAAGTTACTTTATGTCCAGAAGCAACACTGGGGCCATCTCAGCTTTGCTCAATGGATCGGAAAAACTGGAAAAACCCGATGGAGAGGGGGGCTGCCCCGGGGGCCCTGAATAAAAACTTACGGGAAGGTTGTTTATACACTTTATCAGTTAAAAGGGAAATATGAGCTGACTGGGCTCATTGCAAAGCCCAAATTTCCCACCACTGAGACCCGGGTTGGGTTCCCCGTGGGAATCCGGAAATTTTTAAAACGATTTCCCTGGGGCTTCCGGGATAGTCCCCCCCTGTGAAGTGTCCAACCCCCACCCTATCCTTATTCCTTCCTAATTCGGGGCCGGGGGGTAGTGACGCAGGAGCGCGGGTAGGAGGCGCTACGCGGAGATGCTTACCGGCGGTCCTTTTGAAAACCCGTCGACGGAACCCCGACAATATGGGGGATTACTGAAAAACCCTTTTAGTAATGGGAGGATTACTCCCAGAAGCGCAAAGCGCTAAACCCCCTCCAAAGGGCTTGGAGACGCGTTGCGTCAAAAGGGACGCAACAAATTAATAATAATAATAAAAAAGCATTATATATTATTCTTAAAATTAATATTACTTTTCTTGTGATGCTCAGTATAGTCTCTAATTGTATTGAAACAGAGCAGTAAAAAAACGATTTCATTGGGTTTTCAATTTTTCTATGGGAAATGAATCGTTTAAGTCATCTGGCAAAGTGTTGTACAATAATGAAATGTATTGTAGGGTTTTTTTTTGTAATGACTGTTGATACTGTCCCCTGATGAATACGATTTCTACGTCAGTATTAAAATTAACTTTGGGCATTTTCTGAGAATATTTTCCCGCCCTTAAGCAAGTCATTTTTGACAAAAGCCACTGATTCGTAAATAAACAGACAAGGTCCTATTCCTATTATTCTACAAATTCTACAAATTCCTATATTAATGAAGAGAGGCTTACATGAATCACGTGGGTGGGATTTGGTTATTATTCGTAAAACCCTTTTTGTAATCAAAAAGTGGGGAATATAAGATGTTTTTCCCCCAGAATATTTTTACCCCCATATCTGGGGTGAACTTTCCCAAAAATATCCCAAAGAAAAATTATAAGGCTGACTGAATTTGAAGAATTCAAAACCGGAAACGTAATGAACTTAATTTTGTGTTAATTCCAATTTAAACGGACGTTCCATGAATTTTTTGGACGGGAATTGAGAGCCCAAAAGATTTGTTCCCTTAACATTTTTTAATGGTACACCGTTCTTTTTCAATGGAACACAGACTTGTTTATTTGCAAGGGAAAAAACTGCATTAAAACCGTTTTTTTTTTTCTTTACTATTAATTTGTTATTTCAACCCCTTCCAAAATTATTCCTGGGGTAACCTATTTCATTACTATTTTCCCAAAATTTTAATGACAATCTTTGGAAATCTGGTTCCTTGCCCCTATCACCACCATTGGGGGTGCGGCGGTTTCCAAAAACTGAAGACAGAGATTTCCCCCCAGTTCAAACCAAACATTTCAAAAGTTCACTTAAACCCCAAAGGCCAAAAACAATTACATCAGTAAGTATTCAACAGCTTGAGTAGTTCATCTGCCCTTTTTTGATCAATTTTTATGTCATTTTATGTTTGTTTTTTTAAACTTTTTAAAAACTTTTTTGATATTTTATTGATCATTCTTCTAATGATTTAGGGTCATCACAACACGTTGTGACGAGCGGGCCCTTTAAAACCCTCAATACAGGCTGAATTGATTAAAAATTTTAAAAGTAGTATTGAATTTTCCCATCACCGTTTTTTCTACCACAGATGGGGGTAGAATGATGGTTGTCACTGAACCATGTCAGCCTGTGCCCGGGTGAAAGCTGTTTTTTTGTTGATCTTGCTGTCATATTTCCCCTGAATTCTCAAATTAAAAAATATTAAGATTTTATACAAAAAGGTTTTGAGGATTTAAACTGGCCACTGTCCCCCTAATCCCCAAAAGATTTGTCCACAACCCGCATTAACATGAACTTTTATAATTTTTAAAGTTTTTTTAACTAAATTTTAACATTATAGGGGGAAAAAACAAATATTCATCAAGGGAAAAGTTTTTTGATTTATGAATATACAGTTCTTATTTTATTATATTTATTGATGTAATTTTTAAATTTTATCGAAAAAATTAAACCTTTCACTTTTAAAAAGGAAATTTCCCCTTAACCCTTCTACATCCAGCAATAAAAATTTTAAATGTGCCGGAAGCCCCTTTTTTAATACTAAAAACGCACCCCCTTTTTTCCCCCCAAAAGAAACGGCGAGACACCCGGCGCACGGCAGAAGGGTTTTGGAGGGCGCCCCCAAACAAAAAACGGTTAGAGCGGCGAAGGGGTGGTCGGTTGGCCCGGGCGTAGAACGACGCCGCGAAGTCGGTCGGGCCCCGGGCGAGGAAGGACGTATCTGGGCGCCCCGCGAGCGAAAAGCAAAAAAATTATCGCAAACGAAAAATTAAAAAGATTAATTGAGGACAATTTGTGCTTGATAACCATCAATAGTCGACCCGGACATATTGCCAAAGTGATATTTTTATCGGGGTTTCCCGATCGGGAAGTTTTACGCCAGTGGGGAACCCCGGGGCCCCGGCCGCCGACGCTCGTAAAAAGGAAAAGTAAATATTTCCCATGTAAATAAAAACCCCAACGGGACTCAAATGAAAAAAAAGGGTAAACACCACCAAAAGATTTAAAATTTTGGGATTTGTGGGGGAATTTTGGGTTCAGTTTATTTTGTTCAGGGAACAGTGGGTTTGTTTAAAAACCCCGAGCCCATTAAAGAGAAAGAACACCTGCCCTTTTCAAATAAATTTACTGGAAAAGGGCCCCCCGGTCTCACAATACAAATTCAAAAAATTTTTTCCTTTTAAGAACATTTTTTTTCCCAAAATCTTTTTTGCATTATTTTTTTTTGAACTTTTTTTTTTCTATAGTCCAAAAACCATAGATGTCCATGTGACTTAAATTAATAGAATATTTTAGGTGGGGTGACTGACTTAACCCCATCACCATGCTCCCTTTCGGGGTGAGTTTTTTTAAAATTTTTCCCCCTAAACTAGTTTATTTTTTTCAAATACAAAGAGTATTTTTTTCCTTTTATTTTTCACGCTCAAAAAGACATTAGATTCAAATTTCCTTCATATATGTTTGGGGCCAGATCTTTTTAAAAAAGGGTAGCGCCTGTAATATTACATATATATATATATATATATAAATTTTGACTCCGGGGTTATACGAACCCGTAACGCCACCATGCCACCGAAAAGACCAGGGCAGAAATAGGGACGAGGCCGAGCGATGGTCCCAAAAAAGGGGACATCTACCCGCAGGTTTTTCCCCGATGTCCAAAGTTGGCGGATAAATTTTTGAGAGGGGGCAAAAGGGGGAGAAAATTTTCCCCCCCAGGGAAAATTTTTTCCCCCGGCGGGTTGCAAATCCGTGACGCCTTAGTAGAGCTCTCTTTTCGACTTCGACAGTGACGGCGACTCCTTCTCTTCAAACGGGAGTAATTTGGGTTTTGGGAGGAGATAATTTTAGTTGCTTGGGAAAACTGATTTAAAAAAGCGGTAATAAATGAGGAATTTTGGAAACCAAAATGCCCTACAGCATTTTCACTAAATTAAAAATAAGCAAGCGTTTGACTGCTCGAACGAAATAGTTTCAAAATTTAAGTAAATTCGGGGCGAAGGACTCTGAACGAAACGTATTTAATTTTTAAAGCCCTGACCACGCACGCTCAAAGTGTGGTTTTGTCGGCCGAGTGCTAGAAGTAGTCAATTCCCAAACACGTTAGTTATTTAAAACTGGAAGGAGGGGAAGGGACGCGGCAGGGGGAGAAGGACGGCTCCAACCCCGCGAGGCGAGAAAGACGGGGGACCAAACCCGATGGTACGAGCCTGAGGAGAGAGAAAAAAGGGTTTTGGGAATTTTTACGGGGGCGGCATCCTGAGATTGAGCAAAAAGTGGGTGTAACCGCGGGACATCAACCCGCCCGGGGGCGGGCGGGACCGCGGGCACCGAACACCCCAAAGGGTTTAAATGACGGCGAGCGGGGAAAGGGAAAAGTCGGGTAAAAAAACTGGCAAAATTCTATGCGACCATTTGGGTTTGGGGAAAAGTGAGCGAAACACCAGGCGTAGCGTCCTAAAATAGGGAAAATTAAAATAATTGGGAAAATTTTTGAATGAGACGGGTTTTTTTATTTCTGGAGGACCGGTAAAATTTTTTTTTTAATGCCATACCCAAGCAACTTTTTTAAAGTAAATTATAATTTTCATGTAATGAAAAAATCTTATTGGGAAAATATTGTGTCCATTTTATGATGTCAGGGGTAATCAGTTGTTAATTTTGTAAAGGGGACGGTTTTGAACGTGTGTCACGTTTATTAAATTTAAAAGCATTTTAAATGGGAGAACGGGCTGACCTCTGTGAAGTCCTTCCAGCCGGTGGCGATGAAGCGTGAAACTATGAATGCTCGTGTAGGTGGGCGTGTTATAATATATATATATATATATATATATAATATATATATATATATATATAGTGTAATAATTTATACTTATTTATATTTATTATTCAAAAAGGGAATCTAAAATTTTAAAATATAAAAGAATAAATATTTGGTTTGGGTTTTTTGGTAGAGGATGAAGTCCCCCCTTCTACGAAAATTAACAATTGAATAAAAAAAAAATTTAAATATTGTTAAAACGAAAAAATATAGAAATGTAGCATTACAATAAATAATCTGAAAATCAAAACTGATTTTTAAAAAGGGTTTTGAAACCTGTAAAAAGCCTTTTTTTTCCAAATCAAAAAAAAAAAAAGGATACATTTATCAATAATCCTGCGATATTTAAAAGCTATTTAAACAGTAAAAAAGATAAAAAAAGGTTTTCATATTTTATGGGGGTTTTAAAGTGTAATACAAATTTATCCTATTGTATTTTTTTTCAATCATCCGGGCCCCCTCTGAAATTTAGATATGGGAGTTGTTTGGCCAAAGGACGGCCCTTTCAAACAACTAGAAAAAATCTAGAAAACTTCTACTACATAATATGAATGATGTGTTAACATATCGTTTAAAAAAATAAAAAAAATCAAGTTTAGAAATTAAGATACCCCTTTTATTCCCCTTTTATTACAAAAAGGGTTTAAAATGTTTCCCAAATCTCTGATACTTGGGAAAAAAAATAAAAAATTCCCCTTTTTGTGCTTAAAAGTCTTCGTAAACGCCTGGGTTAACAAAACATTTACAAATACGGGGATGAATTCCATTTGCTTTGATTTTGTCTCTAGTCTTTTCAACATAGATTTCAACAACTTACCGTAGTCCAAAGGGGCAATTAAACTTCGTTCTCTCAGACACATGTTTAATATTTTTTTTTTAGACAAACCCGATTTTCTATTTTTTTCCCCTAACTGACCAGATATGACCTATAGGGGCCCCATGTGATCAGTGAATGTCAGGGGGTTTAAGAAATTTAAAGAATTTGCTTTCTTAGTGTTTTAAGGTATTTGGGGCCTCTGGGTGACCAGATTAGGGAACCAGAGGGCACCAAATATAAGAATATTTTCCGGGTTAAAAGTCCGGCCTTTTTTTTACTCGACATGAATTGATGCGTAAGTCTGGTCTAAGGGGTCCCAATTCTTTTTGAATATTCTGTCTTCATAATTCAAGTTTCTGTTGGGGAAATATATTTTCTTTATTCCCTTAAAAATGGATGACGATATTTAATTTTTTTTTGAAATTTTAATTTTAAAAAAACGTTTACGAATTCTCTCAGATCAAATATAACCAACCCCACAAACATTAGGAACACATTTTTTTAAAAACCGTGCTAACATACGTTCCTAACGTGTTTGTTTAAAATTCACCCAGACAGGGGGGGGGTCGCACATGATTTATGACCGACGAGTGCAATAAGCGCACATAATTTTCCCCCTCACCCTTTTTCCCCACAATGACCAAAAACCCTCCTCGTGTTAAAGGGCCAAGCGGGAAAAAGGCCTCCTGTGAAAGCCCCTTTTCCAATGAGGGGGTTGCCCGCCGGGTTTTCGCCGACAAGGATAGCAAAAAGGGGCCCTTGCCGGCGGGGGAGCCGTTAAGGTTTTCTGTCGGAAATAAAGGAGTTCCAGTGCACTGGAACTGGGTAATCACTGGATTCTCAACTGGTTTAAACACTGGAATGAAATACGCTACGATATTGTCCGTGGGCAGGTCGCTTATGTAGTGTTTTGAATATTACAATGTAGCTTTTGCGATTTTTTGAAAGAACTTTCCTGCATCAAGAAGATGCCAGAAAAGTCTTTAGATAAATTGCAAAAGCTACTGTTTTTTTCAGACAAAATTCTAAATAAAATTTTTTTTTAAATTTAGTATTTAAAACGAGTTCACTTGGAAATAAATCTTCAGCATGTGTATTGGTGGTGTTCGAAAACATATATATTGCCACCATATAACTCAAAATTTTGGGAAAAAAACTCATATTTTAAGGGAAAAGTGCACACGAGATGATTTTTAAAAAACTATTGTTAAAGGCAGTTGCATTAAAAACAAATATGTATCTTTCGTCTAACGAAGTGTATTCTTAGACAACATTCAAGAAGTAACGAATAGTACACGAAAAAATGCCAGAATAGAAACATTGTTTTGGGACATTTTTCAGTTTTAAAAAGGGAAAATCATTTTTTCACACAATAGATCTTCATTGTATTAATTGTAATAATTGTTTTATGTATTGTAAAAATTTTTCAAAAATACAATTTGTTCCAAAATTTCAACGATTCCAAAAGGGTTTGGGGAGGAAAATTAATTTTCTAGGCAAGAATAATATGGAAAAAATTGAATATTTGTAATATTGAAAAAATTTAAAAATTTTAATGGAAATAAGACTTACTATGTTTTTAAGACACGTGCAAAGGTTGCGATAGCTCAGTGGCATCCCTTACAGTTTTCCCCGTGCGTTGCTGACCGCAAAGCCCTAGAGTTCGAGTTCCGACGTTGGGGATGTTCGACTGGGTTACATCTGGGTCGAAAAATTTAGCCGTTTTAAAAGTTTGAAAATGTTTTCCCCCGGGGCTTCCTTCAAAATTAATTAAAATTTAAAAAATTATTTAAAATCGTGGGGCCCCGATTCGGGCCAGATCGTTAATGGAAAAATTTAAATTTTTACAAAATTCTATAAATAGTTTAACACTAGTGTTCACAGAGAAACAGACAGACATAGGAGGGACAATGGGCGAAGGGGGACGTTTTGAAATAATAAAAAAGCACCCCTTTTGGGAACTTAAGACCCCAAAAGGGGTATTTTCCCATTAAAATCTCGACATCGATTTTACTGCAACATTACATACATACCTATCTAAATATTACTTTTGTTACTCCCAATGTTTCAGGATCAGGATAACGAAATGCAGGTTTTGCTGAACAATGCGGAATCATGGGGCAAGTAACAAGCCGTGAATAAATTATTTATAATATTTTTAATTTTCGAGAAATTTAATCATCTTCGATTTTTTAAATGGAACTATATATCTTTATCTCCAGCAATGTATAGACCATGAAAAGAGGATTAAAATGATGTATGATGTACTAATATTTTGATAGTAATTTGAGTATAAAATTAGGTTTTTCTGACATGTGATTTTGAATTAACCGGGTGATCGTGTAGCAGCCCTTTCAAACCCGGCTATTGGGGAAAGGGGGGAGCATCCCCCGGGGCTAGACTGTTGCGTGAGAGGGGGGGGCAGTGGGGGGTAAAGGGGGCAAAAACTACAGCAATTCAGTAGGCACAGACATCACCTTAAAAATACCCCTTTTTTAAAATCAAAAAAGGGGATTTGTTCCATTTATTTATTTGGATTTTTAAATTGTCTTCACTAAAATTTCAAAACATTTTGCCCCAAAAAACGATATAAAAAAAATTGGTATCAAAGAAGATGTAAAAAAATAAATATCATTTTCAAACTTAACAAAAGGGGCCAACCACCATTTTTCGTTGGTAATTTCTTTTTTAAATTTAAAATTTATCTTTTGTCCCCTTTGGAAACCTACCAGTTTTTCTTGGGGTGAAAAAAAAAGGTACACTTCCCTCTTCTGCATTTTCAAGTTTGAGGCAGCACGGGCTATGAAATGGGAAAATTCAACCCGTATGAGAGTGGGGAATGCAGATATGCATTTTTTTTTAAAATTTGGAAATTTTCACTGGAAAAACCGTCGATATTTCAAGTTTTTTTTTCTTTGTTTTTTTGGTATACGTGTTTAAATGGGGAAATTTAGTTTTCCGTGAATAATAAAGAAAAATTTTACCTTTCTATTATTGGGGAAAAAATTAATATATTACAATGAAAATCTTTAAGAATTATTCGCTTCCAATGTATTAAAAAGATTTGTTTTTGCACCGAGTTTGATTTTTTTTAATTTTGATAGGGCCCTTTTTTATTAATTTTATTAATTTTCCTTTTTATAATGTTTTTTTTTTCGTTCTTTTCGATGGGTTGTTGATTTAGAATTTCAGGGGGAAAAGTTCCCAAATTTAGATAACAACTGGGGAAAAAAATTTATTCAGATCGTTAAAATTGATGTTTAAGTTAATAAGTTCAAAAAAGTTTTTTATGTCCCAAAATCATGAATTGGGTGCAATTACACCTTCCCTCCTACACGGCCATTCCCCTCACACTTCTCTCTTCACAAAAAAAGATCAACGTCGCGAAGGCCACCTTCCCCCAAAAAGGCGACTGTTGCAAAGGCTCCTTTTTTACCAAACGTTTTCCCCCTGGGTTTTGGGACTGCCAGGGCCCGGCAGCGCATTTCCCGGTCTTTCACCTTTTTCATCTTTTTTTTCCTGCATGAACTTCTAATGCGCATACATTCTCTGGTCGATACTTTCCGTCATTATACCTGTTACTGTTGTTCTGATTTCTGCTATCCTGCGCGTCAATGTCGTTGCCGTCATTTGCCTGATCAAATCGACCGACTCTCTCGATTAGCTCGTCAATAGTTTCGGGCATGTTAGTCCACAGTAAGTTTCTTATTCCATTCGGCATTGGCCGAATAAGAATCATTATTTCGGCCGGGTTGAAATCCTCGCTACAAACTTTGAAAGCACTGACCTTTCGAGTTACAAAGTCACTCATACTTTCATGTCCCCCTTTCTTATAGCGTTCTGACATTAACCGATACTTCAATTCGAACCTGTGATGTTGGTTCCAATACCGGTCTAAAAAGTGAGCCCGCCATTCTCCATAAGTTTTAGGCGTTGGTGTCAATGCCTGCCACCAATATTGCGCCTTCGAGCTGAGGGCTTCCTCCACAAATCGTAGCTTCATGCCCTCAGGAATGTTATTAACCATGAAGTAATTTTCTAAGGCCGTCAAAAATGAATAGGGTTGCTCTTTGCTTTGCCCGTGGAACCGTAAATAACTTGGTAATGTCGCGTGCCCTACCATATTGCCGTTAGCAACCACTCTACGAGCCGTATAAACTTGTTGCTCGAGTTCGGCTATCTTTCTTAAGATTTCTTCATCGACCTCTCTTGCGTGCCCTCCACCTGTCGATTTTAAGCTGTCGATCTCTCCCTGGACTGTCGACTTGATGACTTTTATCTATTCCGTTCATGGAATCCTCGAGTTGCCCCAACCGAACTTCATGCCGTCGCGATACGTCCTTGATAACTTGAACGCCTTCGCCGATGTCTGCTAACTGCACCTGTTGCGATTGTACCAATTGTTGCAAAGTATTCATAACTGATTTTACATCATTTACGTTGGTATTGA
Source organism: Teleogryllus oceanicus (assembly GCA_964035755.1). NCBI lineage: Eukaryota > Metazoa > Arthropoda > Insecta > Orthoptera > Gryllidae > Teleogryllus > Teleogryllus oceanicus. The sequence continues at coordinate 207,736 of CAXIVR010000004.1, forward strand.
TCTGCTGATTAACGACTTCTTGAACAGCAAGACGAGTTTCTACCCTTTCTTCCATGGCCTTCGTTTCCTGGTGTATCTGAAAAAATCGCGTAACCGTTTCAAACTTGAACGCGCCCACCTCCTCCCGAATACTTGACACGGCGGACTTCAGATCATCCTGCAACTTGCCTAACACTGCGTTCAATCCACGGTTCTGTTCCGCGACCTCATTAAATTTACTCTCTATTCTGCCTTGCAAGTTACTTTCCAACTTGGCACTGCGTTCTTCCATATCCCTGGCCATTCGAACATTATCAGCTTTTATCTCCTCTTTTATTTCGTGCAACCTATTGTTTGTTCCTATGTTCTCATCCCTCATCTCCTGCAAACTAGCGTTTGTTTTAGCACTATCAGCCCTTGTTTTAGCACTGTCTGCCTTCAATTCGGTTAACAAACGCAGCATCATGGAGAGTGTCGGTTCCTCCGCACCTTGTTCTTCCGTTGGAGCCCTATCTGCTGTTACCTGGCCCACATCTACCCCTTGTGCGTCAACCGCGATATTTTCCTCCCTGTCTACGTCTAACTCCTCGATTCACTGATACTCCTCGCCCTCCTCGTAGGCAGAAATTTTTCCGGAATCAGACGCGTCGCGAACACTAACCACTTCGCGTCTCCATTTTGCTATCTTATTCTTTACCCAGCACACAGCACAATTTACCAGTCCCCGCTTATCCAGGCCTCGCGTTGGGCAGCCAAATGTAATAGTTCCCGGTTATCCTGCCCTCGCGTTAGGCAGCCAAAATTTAATAGTTCTCTCTCTCTCTCTCTCTCTCTCTCTCTCTCATTCTCTCTCTCATTCTCTCTCTCTCATTCTCTCTCTCTCATTCTCTCTCTCTCATTCTCTCTCTCTCATTCTCTCTCTCTCATTCTCTCTCTCTCATTCTCTCTCTCTCATTCTCTCTCTCTCTCATTCTCTCTCTCTCATTCTCTCTCTCTCATTCTCTCTCTCTCTATTCTCTCTCTCTCTCATTCTCTCTCTCATTCTCTCTCTCATTCTCTCTCTCATTCCTCTCTCTCTTCTGCTACTATTGCCTGGCTAATCTCCTCTTATATTATAGTATTACAGACTGTTGGGTGCCATATTTTGTACTCGTACCTAATAGAACCTATCGCAGCCGTGGATAACGTGGTGGTCCTATACAGGAATCCAAGCGAGGTCACTGTGGATTGTGCGTGCTAGGGTATTATAGTACATGACGACGCATGCTCTCAATTGGTAAAAATGAACAATATTTTTGTTCATTTATTTATTACTGCTTTCGCGCCTTTTCCTCCTTTCATCAGGTACGATAACAACTCACCATCTCTCCCCCACACTGGTACACAGTAATCCTATGACATAAACATACAAAGAAACAAAACACAACAAAGGAACTCATTCACGAATAATAATAACAAAACAATATGAAACCTCACTTACACATCGAATGCGCATTCCCTGCTTTTTTTGACCATTTCATAATTTAATTTTATTCAACAAAACTTGGTCTTCAACAAACTCTTTTCAGCCACGGAATGCGTCTTCAGATGAAGTGTCTGCAAAGAAAATCAGACACACACACACACACACAGTGTCACTTCCCTGTTTTGCGGCTCATCTCTCGTGGCAGTGACGTCCGGTGGCCACCGTCACGTGCCTTCCCATGCGCGGTCGCCGTCCACTCTTGCTCGGTGTCACCTTCGGAAACCAATTATCGCGAACCGCTATTGTCCGCATAAATTATATTACTCAGTTGCTAGTCCGTCGTCGTTTGATAAAATTGCATGTACTCCTTGCGTACTGTTCGGCAAAACAAAACAAAAAAACAACAACAAAAACCACTATTTTTCGCGTTTCATGAAACACGTCATTTCTCGAAATTAATATTGTTTACATCAATTTACATTCAAAAATGAACGTCCAATTGTTCCGATCTCAGCATCTATTCTTTTGTATCTTATAACGAGATGTCCGAAGCTTTGAATTTCTTTACAATAAATAATAAAATCTAATTGTCCGTAATCACAAACATTTTTACTCAAGAAAAAAATACTCCCGAATTTTCTTTTCTTTTTGCTAACACTTCAAAATTCCAATAAATATCACAACTTTACTCCCTATTTGAAATACCACGCTTTCGAAAGAAATTTAACTACGCGCCAATTTCGCGCACAGGAACCATTCTCTCCGGTACCTACGACACATCTGTCCTCACATCGAAATTTTTTTTTCAGCAACTTGCATTGTTACAAAAAGCTTCTAGAACAAAATAGTTGCCACTCGCTTGCTTTTAATCTGTAGATAATTCCAATTACTTTCTTCTCTTCGTAACATGGCGTCATTTGTTTATACCTCATTGCAAATTTGTTCATTGCAAATTTCCAAATATTATGTTATAATTTTGCTTCCGAACATGCCACAAGGTTGACACTAATTTTGTCGTCTTCCCCGTGTTTTAATCTATTGTTTCCCAATGTTTCAACCAAATCGGTTTGTGCGTTTTGTTATAATTCTTAAAAAATCATGTTTGCAATTCTCTTTACTAGCTCAACAATGGCCATGTTCTGTTCATGTTACATTAAAAATTCGAATTCTATTTCAATTGATATCTTCGGAATGCGTTGACCTAATTTGATTCCGTTTATTTTATTTAATTTCATAATTTCTGTTCTACCGGACGATTATGTTCAATTTTCACAAATTTCACGCGCTATAATTCTTTATTTTAATTTTGACTTGTAAAATATTTTCTGTCGGCACCGTTTCAATCGATACACAAGCTTATTCTTTGTCACATTTTGTAAAGTTGTATCTGAGGGGTTTTGTCTCGAAATGATACATCATTACAGTATTCATATATATTTCAGTGAATTTACTATCATGTTCATACAAGTGTTTCTTCCATGTATTTTTTATTTAAAAATACTTCCACATCTGAACTATCGACGGCCGTCATTTTGTCCGTCGTAATTTTGTTAGGGCACTCCCCCCTGCGTTGAGATTGGCTACGATGGTTTGTGACGCTCCGCCTGCGACGTTTCGTCATGACAAGGGCTGGCCAAGCCGTGCAGAAGCTGAACTTAGACGCAGACAGCCGCGATCAAATTATGTAAAAAGAGTACTGCGAAAGCGAGAGAATTAGCTTATTTATCTCTAGTTCGTCCATTAATGGAATACGGGGCTGTTTGTTGGGACCCGTATAGAAATTCCCAAAAGGAGTATTTGAATAGGGTACAGAGAAGAGCGTATAAATTTACTTTCCGAGGGAATAGGAAGAATGTAGAATGGGAGTGTCTGGAAATTAGGAGAGTTAAGGCAAGACTCTGTGCCCTGTACCAAGCGTATGCCGGTTATCCAGCTTGGAAAGATATCTACATCCGATTGGGTAGACCTTCGTACTTTAGTAGGGGGGATCACAAACACAAAATTCAGTTTAGGCCACAGAGAACAGATGTTGGAAAATTTTCATTTACAAATAGAACAATAACGGACTGGAATAAGTTACCTGCGACAGCCTTGGAACCCTTTCCTCTAGGTGTTCAAAGATTTAAAAATAAATTCACTAATGGTATTTGTAAACTTAAAAATTTTTATAATTATATTCAAAGTGGTATTGTATTGAAGTGTTGTGACGTGTTGTGCAGTGTAGTGCAATATAGAAGTAGAAAGAGAAGTGAATTTCAAATGTTGTGAAGTGAAGTGAAGTGAAGTGAAGTGAAAGTGAAGTGTAATTAAAAAGTCGTGTAATCTTGTATTTAATAGTTTAAAATAACTATGCAGGTCAACCATAAAATGTAGTTAATGCTATTATTGTTAGCATATTATTATTATTATTATTATTATTATTATTATTATTATTATTATTATTATGTCTTTAAAGAATTTAATGTTACGTTGTTAAGTAATTTAAAGTTAATATTAGTAATATGTTAATTGTAGAGTTCTGCCACCAGGTTGTATATACATATCTGCAGAATAATAAATATCTATCTATCTATGTTTCCAGTACTGTACATAAGATATGTACATGGAAACACAAAATACTGAAAAAGAATCACATACCAAAATACACCTAACATACACCTTCAAAGAAATTGTCAGTTGCATAGTGAATATTACAAGACGTTGTTTCACTTTCACGTAGATTATTACTTTATACAGTTTAGCCAAAAAAAGAAAAAACCTCGTTATGCAATGAACGTACAATTAATAATAACTCTTTTACTAATTATTGGTTTTGAACAATTTGAAAATATTTAAACAATAAATTAAAAACACATTAAAAGAACAAATATTATCGTTAATAGAAAAATGAAAATAGGTTTTTACAATTCTTTTACAGTAATTAGCTATCTGGCTTTCTTTTACGACCGCAATAATGTATAAGATAACGTTTAAATGATTTTAATGAATTTAACTCGACTATCTACGTCTGTAACTCTTTTACTAATTATTGGTTTTGAACAATTTGAAAACTATTAAACAATACATTGAAAACACATACTAAAAGAACAATTATTATCAATAATCGAAAAATGAAATAAATAGGTTATTACAATTCTCTACACAAATTAGCTATCTGACTTCCTTTTACGACTGCGATATTGTAAAAGATAACGTTTAAATGATTTTAATTTCATTACTCGGCTATCTACGTCTGTAAGTGAGGTGAATTCTATCTCTATAGAATAATTCTCGCTTCTTTAAACAGTTTTATTTAAGAGAATTTCTAGTGAAGTTTTACAGTTTTCCTTTCTGACTCAGGTTTCTCGAAAATATATTTCCAAAGCTTGCGGCGGCGACGGTGATCCAGATCCTTGCAAGGTCGTGGCAACCCCTTGCTTCGATGAAAACGTCCCCCGATGACTCGCTTCCACAGATCTCCGAATTTTATACAATATGACTGCAATATCTCCGCGTAATGAATTTCTTACGTGGTAAGCCAAGACGAAAACCAAAAAAAACTGGAAATAGAAAGAAACATTTTAATAGCACATGCTTTCTACTTCAGTATACGTTCTTCAACATTGAAATATATTATTTCTTCGTTGATAGAAACAGTATATTTCTACGTAATTCGTTCACGTGAATTTATCAGAATATTCATGATTTAAAATTCTTAATTCTCTCATACATGGTATCGTTATTTCAACATGATGAGACGAATTATCTTTTTCAAGCTTCTTATCGTCGAAATACGGCGAATTTTCCTCTCCGTCCAACACGAACAGTTTCGGTGCGTCCAGATCGGCGGTCGGCAGTAAAAGAGAGACCTTTTCGTAGCGCTACTTTGCGCTAGTGCTGATATTTTCAAGGCTGATTTTTGATTGGTTGTCGTTCTATTCTACGCGAGTGCGTTCAGAAACTTGAAGAAATTCTCGCAAGGGATACCATTTACTGCTGGCGCGATCTCTTGCAATTCGGTAACACTATAATTGCATCTTGTCGTGTCTTGAAGTTCTCGGGTGCTTCTCAAAAATCAATGGAACGGACATATGGGCGGTTACATAAGCCTCCCCTACAAAGATTTTTTCTTCGGTAATGAATATGACGATAAACAATCTTGAAAAGAATTCGAGTTACAATTTATTCTCGAAAAGGTTTCAAATTATAAAAATTATATCTTCCAATACTTCTACTTTTGTCATCCTCTAGCTCTGCGATATTAGGATACGCGTGATGGTATATGGACCCTCATATAAAGGAAAGATATTCGATAATTGCTTGTAAGTCAGATCTGGGAACTCTTAACATAACCTTTAGGTTTACTGTAAACTGGTAGAGTGTATATTTCATTTGGTGAGCTCTCTTCCTGGCTCCTTTTTGTAGTTGGTCGATTATTTGCTGATCAGTAATATTTGCACTAGTTATCTCGGTCGTAGTTGTTCCAGGATGTGCGGCATCGTACGCTTATAGTGAGCTTCATAAGTGGTCATCTGGATGGTATCATGGTAGACATTATTCAACCATGGCACTAAGAGGCACCAATCCTTATGTCGGTGCCTACAATATACACGGAACAAGCGTGACAGTTCCCTCATTACTCGTTCCGACGGATTAGATTGATGGTGCCTGATACTAGACAAAATCAGGTTCTTGTCCTCCATTGCTTGCATCCAGTAATCGCTAGTGAATTGTGATCCATGGTCAGTTAGTACCTTTTCGTATTCTCCCGTTATTTGAAGAAATTTATTGAATTGATGAAGGCAATTCTTGGCACTTGGTCTGTTGATACAATACACAGTACGAATTTTGAAAACACATCCAAACACACTAATAAATATTTAGACCCATATTTGACTTTTGGTAATGGCCCGTACAAATATAAAGCCATTAACTCATTGCTTTTCGTAGGCAAGATTGCCGTACGGGTGCTAGCAAAGTGACGGTTTGGAAATTTAGTGCGTTGACAAGTAATACAAATGGTAATAGTATTCCTGACTTGCTTCTTGCGTCCTCGCCAATGCGCGATTTCAGAAATTGTTCTGTCGATATTATCGGCTCTAAAATCGCCCAGTTTAGTATGCAACAACCAAATTATGTCATGAGTAAGCACTTGAGGCATCTGAATCCAAATTTTTTATATATCAGGATTCGTTCTCGTTCTGACTAATAATACATTATTAATGAGTCATATATGATACATTATTAATTATTAATGAGTGAATTTTAATTTTCCTTGTAAGTTCCTCGTCCTCTTGACATTGTACTACAGTATCCCAGTTAAGGTAAGGCATCTCCATCTCATTCAATTGTATGGGTGAAACATAGAATACATTTTTCTCTTCAATAACCTCTTTTGGTGTCATGATGTTCCTACTCAGGATGTCGGGCAAATAAAACTTACCAAAAAATATCAAAATTATACCCATTAACTAATAAATTTTCAAAATTACAAATAGATTGTAGTATATCGATATTCAAGGCAATAATAAGACCATCACTTACATATGCATGCCCAATTTGGTGTAATGCATCTGCGTCAAACATGAAGAAAATACAAACTATACAAAATAAATTTTTACGGAGAATTCTAAAGGCTGAATGGTTCATCTCCAATAAACAAATACACAAAGAATTACAAATAGAACAAATTAAAACATTCATCACTAAACAATCTTCCAAATTCTTCAACTCTTTAAAAGATTATCCTGTTCATCAACATTTCGATCGGGAAAAAATTATCACTTCAAACGAATTCGTTCCCGCTTCCCCAAAGATATTTTTCACCCTCTATAAATATTTGTCTAATTTATTACTCAATAACACCTTCTCTTAAAACTCTAAATTTATTACAAAAATTAATGAATAGTTATTAAAATCAAATTTTAATTAGTAAGTACTATTAAAATAAAATCATAATTATCTTTAATTATGATATTAATTTCTGGCATCTCCAAAAATGTTATGTATACATTTATTCATCATCCTGAAAAATTTGTAAAATTGAACAGGACATAAATATATTTAAAAAAAAGGATGTCGGGCAGATGATTGAATTCTCCCGAACAATGTTCGATTGTAAACGAACATTGTTGCAGGTAAAGAATCCATCTCAAGAGCCTCTCGTTGTTAGTACGGCATCTGTTTAGGTCTTATGGTCAGTTCTGATAATGAAATGTCGATCAATTAAGTATTCCCTTAACTTATGGACTGCCGACACAATAGCGTTAGCCTCTGAGAAATGCTGTTCCGGCCGTCTGAAAACTCTGCTGATTAATGATACAATTTTTTCTTGACCATTAATCTCCTGGTATGGAACTGTACCGATTCCGTACTCCCTACTGTCTGTTTGCAAGATGAAATCCTTATAAAAATGAGGATAAGCGATAATATATGTCCGGTGAAAAGCAGCCTTTAAATCTTCAAATTTATTTTGATGTTTGTCCGTCCATTTCCAGGGCTGGTTTTATCACAATAGTGGAAGAAACTCTGTTATTGTTAATAACACAGCCTAAGAAACTTTTGAGGTGTTTGCGATATCTAAGAGGTTGTATGGAATCCATTTCTTGTATTTTCTGCAGATTCATTTAGTCGTCAAAACATATCCTAAGAAATTTACTTCTTGCTTGCAAAAACACGATTTCTCCAAATTAATTTGTAAGTGATGGTCAATCAATAGTTTAAAGAGACTTCTTAAATCATCTATATATTCTCTCAATAACTGAGTGAATAGAACAACATCGTCTTCACACACCAAGGAAGACCTATATAATTGTTTATTCACCAAGTCATCAAGACATCGAAATAGAGCTGCTGCTGCATTTTTTAAGCCAAACGGTACTCTTTGGTATACGTAACTTATTCCTCTGTACTTGAACCCCGTGTATTTTTGAGAGTTCTTTGCAATAAGGATTTGCCAATAAGACGCCGTGAAGTCAGTGCTAGTCATCCACTTAATATCATTTATCTTGGCCAACATCTCTTCCAACTATGGAGGCCGGTCTCGATACGGGATTGTTTTAGCGTTGAGCTTTCTGGCATTCAAAGGCGCAGACCTCCAGATTTTTTCTTAACGATCACTATCGGGTTTAGGTAAGGCGACCTTTCCTTCCTAATGATGGGTCGCCTAACATAGTCTGAATTAATTGGTCCACCTCTTCTCTGTAAGCGACTGGAATAGAATTTGGCATTCGACACAAAAGTTTGCTCATCTGTTAATTCGATGTCGAATTCACAATTTTGCTATTGGTTGCGTACATTTCTCAAACACTGGCCTGTACTCTAACAGTAATTTTGTTAAAATTTCCTTTTGTTGACCGCCTAAATTTTCGTTACTTTGCCCAGTTTGTTTTATTAACACAGGTAGATTACTCGTCTCTACGCAGTGCACATGGTAATCGAGATCTTTTTCCTCGTCTGTATCACAGTTTATAGGATCGTTTAGCGGGAACTGTAGAGAATTTCTTGCGATATCAATAATCACTTCATAATCTTGCCGAAAGTCAACTCCTAAGATTAGTGGATATAGCAGTTCCTTTGCTAATATACACACACAGTCATCCACCCGTCGTCCAATTGTCAATTGCAACAGAACTTGGCGGTATGAACTTGGCGGTCATTTCTTGTTGAATTTGTAGATGAATGAGACAATGGTGCGACCATTGTTGATTCATTCGACGACTTGCATTGTTTACGTGCCGACGAACAATTATCTTCATCTCTTCCATGTTCTGTTCTTTTACTCTGCAGCTTGTAACTGTTGGTTTCATTGTATCCTTCCATTGCTGTTTCTACCACCGTGGATGAAGTTGGTGATGTCTTGGGCTTGAATTTTTCGGTCATTTCAAACGTAGCATCGTACAATCCTAGTTGACACACCAGTTTTTCTGCTGACATGGGCAACTGACTTTTTAGGAGATTTTGTATGCCCGTTGGAAAATGTCGAATAAGCAAGCATACCGTTTCATGTTCTGGAATTGGTGGTGAGCATAATTTCAGACCAGCTACTTTTTCTGTCACGTAGTCCTGCATTGAAATAGTGCCCTTCTTCCAGGTACTGTTCATCAGACTAAGCCTAAAATTAATCTGCGTTTCATGGTTCCAGTAAAGACTGAAAAAAATTTCTTTAAATTTATTGATAGTAGCAGGCAAAGGATCCAGTGTGTCTGCCGACACTTTTGGGCTTGTTAAGAGCATCTGATAAACAATTCTCACCTTTTTATTTTCGGGGAAATTATATAAGGTGAAGAAGTTTTCGACAGCCTTAATAAATATGCAAGGATTTTCGCGGGCGTTCACAAAAGTCCTGAGCCACCGAAGTCACGAGCGTCCACAAAAGGGTATCCCCGACCAGCGATTCGAAGTAGCGGCTGCGCCGAGCCAGCGCATGCCTGACTGTGAGCTAAAGTCACCAAGACAGAGCACCAACCACCCGCCTAGAAGTCCCGCAAGAGCTACGCCAAAAACGCAGATCCCGCACAGTACATTCACGCCTTCCACGTTGCAGAAGCATCAATCCCCGTGTGAAAAGAGAGATAGAGATAGAGAGATAGAGATAGAGATAAAGATAGAGATAGAGATAGAGAGATAGAGATAGAGAAGAGAGAGAGAGAGAGAGAAGAGAGAAAAGAGAGAGAGAGAAGAGAGAGAGAGAGAAGAGAGAGAAGGAGAGAAAAAGAGAGAGAAAGAGAAGAGAGAGAGAGAATTAATTAAATTATTACAATCCACTGAAAAAGGAGAGAGAAGGAGAGAGAAGGAGAGAGAGAGAAAGAGAGAGAGAGAGAGAGAATTAATTAAATTATTACAATCCACTGATTTATTACGTTTAAAGAATGAATTTACATAGAAACAAACGCAAATTTGAGAATTTATTAATGATCTTACTAATGAGAAAATATTAATGAGCATTGCTTATGATAATTTTGTGTATGATTCTATTCGGCTTATTATATATTTACTAATGAGAAAATATTAATAAGCGTTGCTTACGATAATTTTGTGTATGATTCTATTCGACATTATTAAGTAAAATTTTCTTTTTTTTTTTTTTTTTCATTTATTTCTGCTTGGCCCGAAGGCCCTCAGCATCCGCGTACGATACAGTGATGTTACATAGAATTACATTAACACTGATTGGGAAAACTTATAGACATGAATACATTGAATGCATGTGAATTAAATGTGAGAAGCCACATCGGGTACATGATAATCAAGGAGGGTCGAAGAACTGTCGCGGTAGTTTTCGCTTTAGTCTATTGTGGTGAGGATTTTGTTTTCCGATTTTGAAATGTACGGCTGAGGGAATCTGGGGAATTTTAGGGTAGAAGCGAGAGGATAGGAGGGAGAAATGGACGGAGATAGAAGTAATGCCGAGTTCGTTGTGTAGCTGGGAGTTAGGTACAAACCATGGAGCTTTAGTGATGGTTCGGAGGAATTTGTTTTGGAAAATCTGCATTTTTGGATGTTCGATTTGCTGGCTGAGGCCCAGATAGGAGAAGCGTAGGATAAAATGGGCGGATCATTGACTGGTATGGTGAGTAGCGACATGGAGTTGCAAGGTGATGACTTTTGAGTATGGGATATAATTGGTGGGTTCTACGGTTGCCAGGGTTATTCTGTGGAGAATATTCGATTTCCATGTGAGCCGCCATCAAAAGTACTCCAGACTGGCTTGTTGTTTGGGAGCCAAGTTATATTTTCTCTTGATAGTTGAGAGGGGGAGGATTATTTGGTCTACGGAGCGTGAAGATTTTGGCTTGGCTTTTCACAGGGTTTATCCGGATATGCCATTTCTTGGCCCAGTCGGAGAGCTCAAAGAGGTGGTGTTGCAGGTCTTCTTGTGCGGTATCAATATCACGGTTTGAGGAATATATTGCGGTGTCATCAGCAAACAGAGCAATGGAGGTATGAGGGGTGGAAGGAATATCAGCTGTATAAAGATTAAATAGTGTGGGAGAGAGAACAGATCCTTGGGGTACTCCTGCTTTTATGGGAAAAGATAGTGAAAGGGCTCCAGGAAGGCGGACAGAAAAAGTGCGATCGGCAAGGAAGCTTTTGATGATGTGAATAAGATAGTCGGGGGTTCCGATGTGAATAAGTTTATATAACAGTCCTGGATGCCAGATGGTGTCAAAGCTTTCGCTATGTCGAGGAAGATTGCGACTGTGTGTTTCTTTCATGGAAGCCTTCGATTATATCCTCGGTTAGTCTTAGTATTTGGTGATTTGTGGAAAGTAAAGGTTGAAAACCGAATTGGTGCGGAGGTATGGCTTGGACTGAACTGAGATGGGAGATTAGTCTGGCGAGGATACATTTTTCAAACAGTTTTCCTAAGGAGGGCAGAAGACTAATTGGACGATAACTTGACGGGTCGTTTTTTGGTTTGTCTGATTTCAGAATGGGAATGATGTGGGCGTGTTTCCATTTGCGAGGGAAGTATGACAGTCGAAGAGATGCATTAAATATTGATGTTATATGTAAATGGCTGTGAATGGAAGGCGTTTAAGTACATACATTGGAATTAAGTCGTGACCACTGGAAACTTTTGGAGTAGCGACAGATAAAAGGTTCACAATTTCGGTGGGAGATATGAATTTTGGACATCTTGAACTGTTGTTCTAGTTCGTCGGATTTCTTCGAGGAGAAACTGATCATGAAGGGATCTTCTGAAGGATGGGAGTGAAGGTTGTGGCAAAGTATTCACCTAGTACTTTGCTTTATCTGCAGGAGTAGTTCTGGATGCCGCGTTGTTAGGGAGGGTATATTAGTTGGCTTGTGCAAGAGGCGGCGAGTGATATTCCACAGCGTGTGATCGTTGGGTTGGCGGTTTGAGTTTGGAAGTGGAGATATTGGGCGTTAGATATTGCCAAAAGATGTCTTACTATTTTAGTGAGTAGGTTTAGGTACGATTTTAAGAAGGGGAACGATGTTTTGCCAGTGATTACGTATGTATCTTTTGTGATATAATAGTCTCTGTAAGATTGGTGAAATAGGAGTAGTGGGTTGCGTTGACGTATTGGGAGCTGTAAGATCAAAACTATCGAGGATGGTGTGAGTGAGCGAGTCAATGGCTCTATCAATTTCTTGAGAGCTTTTCAGTGACGGAAGTGGTGGCAGAATGCGAGAAATCAGGATCTGGAAGTGAGGCCAGTTGACTTTTTGTAGGCAGTAGGGCTGAGCTGGGCGATTTTCTTTAATGAAGTATTCAAGGAGAAAAGAAGAGGTCGATGGTCTGAAGGAGAGCGATGTGTGGCTCCACAATAATATTGTAGCTAATGTTGCTTGAGATACCGAAGTCGAGGATGTCTGCTGGTATTGAAGATTGGTAGGGATAATAGCTGGGAGAATCAGGGGCATGCACTGTTAGATTTAATCTTTCAATATCTGCAAGAAGAAGGATGCCGGCAGGAGAATTGAGTCTGCTACCCCATACTGTATTCTTGGCGTTCCAGTCTCCAACAACAATTGTTGGTTGATTTGATGAAAATAATGGATCGATGTCGCCTGTTTTATAAGGAATATTGGGAGGCTTATACACTGAGGTCACAATAAGGTGGGATTGTCCGGTTTGCTGTACTGCAACGCTTATATTTTCAAACGTGGGTTTGCATATTCGGAGATGATGATGAGAGATATTATGTTTCGTAAAATGGCTACACCACCACTGCTATGGTTTCGTGGACGATCATATCGATGCATCGTATATCCAGGAATGAAAATTTTGATAGGAGGACTCAGGTGGGTTTCTTGGATGCAAGCTATATCGATATTATTGCTATGGAGAAAATGTGCAAGTATATGAATATTGGTTCGTAGGCCATTTGCATTCCACGAAATTAGGCGGATGGAACAGGGGGTTTTCATGGAAAGGAAATTTAATTGTTGGGAAACAATTTGTGAAATTATTTGAGAGTGAGAGTGAGTTGGGAATGTTGAAGGTTTGAGGAAATCTGAGTACAAGGGCGATTGATACGAGGACGGTGGTCTCGGTTCGGTCGGTCTGGGTATAGTGCGTCGAGAGGAGAAAAGTTCTGGGGTCTTTCTCTGAGGTGTTGAGGTGGAGGGGAGGGGAAAAGGGGCGGTGAAAGGGTTTGGGGGGGAGGGAAGAACTTTTCTGGATAGAATATTTTGGTAAACCTGACATTCACGGCTGGAGGCCCGATGTGGCTTTTCACAGTTTACACATTTTGTTTCTTCATTAGCGCACTCGATAGTAGCGTGTTGACCCGCACATTTTCCACAGCGCGGTAGAAAGCCACAGTTTTTCTTAGAATGTCCGTAGTTTTGACATTGACGACACTGAACTGGACCAGGTCTATGGCGACGCTCTTCTATTGTGATGACAGCATTAAAAAGTTCCTTTAAATTGTAGATTGCATTTCCTTCGTTTGTTTTAGGAGAGTTACTGCACATAATGGCCATGGTTTGCGTTCTCGTTTGTTAATCTTATAACTGTTATTACAGGTAAGTTTTTTCTACTAATTCCTGAAGTATTTTCTTCTGAATAAGAAGTTGGTACGTTTCTGAGTACTACTGAGATGGTAGCTTTGGTTGGGTCTCGGTAGGTATGGTAGGATAGGCCTTTAGTTGATAGATTTTTTCGGAGCAGGGTGAAATCATCAACGGAGTTTACAACAACTTCCGTGTAGGATCCTTTAACTCTAGTGGTAAAATTTGCATGTTTTAGTAGATCTTTAATTATTTTCAGGAGTTCCGCGTGAGCAGGAGGGTTGTGAATGAAAATAGGGGGTATTTTTTCGATATTTGGAGGAGAGGTATTAATATCGGCATCTTGAGGAGAAGGATCTTGAGGAATATTATTTGCCTGATCAAGTGAAGTGAATCTGTTGCTGGTGATAATATTATATAACGGATAGTTCCAGGAGTAGGCACGCTGCTCGGGCACTGTTCACTGGTATTTGATACTGCAGTCGCTGGCGCTTAACTGAAGGCGATTCTGTTGTACTTATCTGATGAGCTGGAGGCTGCCTCTCGAAAGATGATTGTTGCATGGCATCGGATGAATACGCAAGTTGGCTCGCTGCTAATGGCCGCCATGAGGTGGGGGGAGTGGGAAAGTTGAGGTGGATTAGGATAGAAATTATTCAGAGTATGTAGTGCTGAGGATACAGCTTCGGGGAGCGGCGGAACGGATCTCTTGATTCTTCCATGGCCGGTTGATGAAAAGCGTTGCAGAAAAGTCGTCGATGATCAGACGTTTTCCTCACAAAGCAGACTTGAAGTAAACACAAACAATACGTTCACAGATTTAAGAAAAAAAAAATAGTAAGCACTGATCGCACTATGAAAGTCACTATGAAAGGCACTTGACACTGAGCCGTAGCGCTTCGGCCCCGGCACGGGGCTTCCCCCGGATAAAGCGGGGAGAGAGGTGACAGGTCGACGGTCAAGTGGAATGTTGAATGTGTAAAATTTTCTATCTCAACTCTTTGCGGTTGGAAACGTTTGATAAGTCAGACATGTCGGAAGACATCTGTAAAATGACTAGGCGTCGACGGCGCTCAGCTCGAAGTTTTCAGGAAGATGGTTCGCCCTTCAGGTCGGAGAGCATCTTTCAGATGTAATCGTCTATTCCCTGGTTTAGTCATAGGGCATAGATTCTAAGATATAACAGGTGCTTTTCGTTCATTTTTTTTAGATAAGATCTCCGTCCAAGAATGAAAAATTTTGGAAAAAGGTTTTCATTGATCATATTTTGCAAATCATGTAGCCCAAATATTACTTTAAATCTGTGACCTCGGTGAATAAGCTGATAAGTCGACAATTTGTTGAAAATGAGATATTTATACTTCTGAATTCTCTGAAAAGTTCTCTACGTTTGTGAATAACCAGATAAGTTCAATTTCTTATCGTTGATGAATAAAAATCATGTGTACGAACATCACGTAAATTTCATTTATCATCACATTTCATCATATAATATCATTATCATCACATGTGCGAACATCACGTAAATTTCTTAAAATCAGGAACTCTAACAAGATAATTCGAGTTGTTTGGTTATTCAATAATATAAGATCCACGATCAAAATGAAATAAGTCGAGTTGTCTCATTTTTCACACTAGAAGATAAGTTTCAATAACCACAGTAAAGAAACATGTCAATATACTTGTCAGCATATTCACGTACATATTTTTGCTGAAGAGCTCATAATTAGCCTAGAATATACATAACATTGCCAAACCTTGCTTGAATACAAGCGGAGTTAGTTTGTATGTGTGGAAGATTTAACCTTTTGACCCAAAGGAGCCAACAGTGAGAAAAACCGTAAGTTAGGAAGTGAATGTGTATTGCGACCAATAGAAAGATTCCCGAGAGATCCAATTCTGCGAATTGATTAGAAAAGAATGAAAATGCAAATGATGACACCGGAAAATGCTGATCTTATCACCGGAAATCGAAGATAACCGGTGCGACACTGCAAATCTGACACTTGGACAAGACGTACTTGAGAACATACGCCATCGAAGGGTCAAAGTGAGTGGCCCATTGAAACGCGCGGCCATAGGCAGTCGCCAATCTTATTTAAAGGAAACTAACTTTATCTGCGAATATGACCTCGCATGACTATCATTGTGTTGACGCGAAAATACTCTGGTTCCTAAGTTTCCGTGAACCAGTGGCGGCTGGTGCCTCAACAAACTGGACGTTGCAGCTGCATCGAATGATGGATATGTAATCTCCAAAATTTAGATCACTATAATAACAAAGTAAATCATGTAAATTAATTAAAACTTCGTTGATTAAAAGTCTATATTGAAAGATTATTTTCATAATTTTGTGCGTAGTGTCCATATCAGTTGTATTCACCTCACGATGCTTGCATATTCACCACGTTGTTCTGACTTGTTCAATGGGCATTCGAGTTTCTGTATTAGTATGAATTGAGAGAATTCACAGTAATATAATTCATACAACACAAAAAATTACTTGTTTTCAAAAATTCGGAACTCCACCACTTTGTAACGATAACTATTTGAAAACTTAGAGGAAAATGAAATTTTAAACGTATTTAAATATGCACTCACCGTTGTCAGAAAGTTCCTTCCAGAACGACGAACTTTACAGGAAGAACTCATTAAATGTCCATTCTAAATCAACAAACTTCATCAAATAAAAATAAATTCTCCAAACATTATAAACAATGCATTCAACATCGCCCTTAGTTGACTGAACTTATGTTTTTTCAATAACATGAAATATTCATAAAATTAAATTGTAGCTAGTATCCGACGAAGAGAGAAAATTGGAATTTCCTTCGGACACCGCGCCTAGACCCCCACCCGCACTCATAGCAGAAATCTGGTTGCCGCACAAAAGGCCGCATGTTGAAAGATAGGGACAAAGATGAAATGCAGAAAACCTAGCAGTCAAAAAGTAAATGCGGCAATAGAGCCGTACGCGTGACATAGTGCTCTTGTGAGAGAACATCAGATACTAAAGAGAGCGCTCACTGGACTGAAGAGAAGAGATTTTGACTTAAACATTTGATTGAACTTTTTTCCATTCATAGTTCCAGATTTTCATGACTTTTACAAAAAGCTGTCTACAGTAAATATTCAATGTATTGTGACATACCAACATGTCACACATTTATTTATTAATATTTGTCGTAGATGGGGTAAATATACAAGGATAAACAAATGGAAATATGGTAATGACAACTAAACTAAACCCTAGTAATGACAACCGAAATGTTGTCAAGGTCAATAAACTTCATTCTGGCATTCGACCTGAGGGCGCGGCTAGCTGATCAAGTAAACAATTTAGGGATTGGTTGAGAAAGCAATGACAGTCTAGGGCATAGCTAGTTGATTATGTAATCAATTTAGGGAATGGCCAGGTGAACAGTGACAGCTATTCACGACGGAAGTGCGTCGAATATTTCTGGTGAAAACAGTAGAAAGAAATAGGCCGAGTCTTGAAGGGCTGAACAGAAAGATTATTTTCACATTATGACATATGTCGTGGTGCTGTGCGGGTCGCTCGCGGATGATTAATTTTGTGAGATTGAACTTGTAAATTTTTCTTGAGAGTGAATAGGTATCGGACTTTAATAATTTTGTCGAAGGAAATTAATTTTGGGAAAAAGGTTCGAATAATTTCTTGCTGTGTAAAAATTTAATTAATTTTGTGTGAGCTAATAATTTCAGACTGATAGAATTTATAAGATCTACAACAATTTGGGACTGGATATTTTTGCGATGTGCGGAAGTTAGAATTTGAATTTGTTCGCAACAGGACTTGAGATAATTCTGAGTAAATTTTGCTGAACTGAGTAACGTTTGCTGAACTTTAACATTCTCGTCACGTAATCAGACTTTCGCGAAGTAAATTAAATTAGAACTACAAGTATTTCAGGTGGTGAGCAGTGACTCGACAACATTTGTGCAAGGGCAGGAGAGAAGAATCTGGTACTTGGACTTTGGAATTGTCACTGAGAAGAAGAGGAAAATGGTTCTTCGTGGCGTCCTCGTTCAAGTGCGCGTGAAGACGGGTACTGCAGGATAAGGTTCAAAAGAGCTCATAACCAAAAGAACATTCTTTATTTGTTACAAATTTTTCAAGTCATATTTTGGCCTGGCATTGAGAATAAACCATAAGTTTCTTTTGAAATAGAACAAACGATTTTCATTTGGCCAATTTCAGCTAATACGTAGCTAGACAATATATATTTGTTTTCAGATTCCTCGCCACTCTGTATAGATGGCAGATCGGATAATCGGCTATTAGTAGGTAATAGCGATTATTTCTAACGAAACCCATCGACCCAGCTAGCGGGATATTGATTTTATTTAGATAACGGTTGAAGCATTAATTTTAAAATATTAACGTAACCTTTTCCTGGCGCCCATGTTTAAAACATAAATTCGGAACGGGTTACATCGAAACGCCCAATAATTTTATAAGCAGTTTGTGTGTGGGCATTGTTTCAGTATAGATCCAAATTTAGAGGAAATTAATCCGATTAACAATACCAGTGTTCAAAGTCAGTGTACTTCTATGTAAAAGAATTTCTTTGACGTTCATTTGTGGGTTGTTCATGATCTATCAGTGAAAAATGTGATTCTTGTCAAACAGTAATTAAAATTTCATGTTCGTTTCTTTTCTTATTTATGAAACCCCAGTTGTCTCAATTATTAATTATTTTTAACAGAATGTTGAAAAAAAACTTTAAAGTTAAAGTAAACATGTGTCGTACTTCATGTTCTGTTCTATGTTAATAATTAACATAGAACTAATTTGGATAGGATAACTAAATTGTATTTTCGATTTTTTGCGTGAATAACCGAATAACTCTAATTGAAAGGTAGGAACACTTAATTCTGTTTACAAAAATATACTCAATGAAAGAGCTGTAAAAACACTGTAGTTGTGTGTAAGTTTTGTTTGAATCTCATTAATCCCTGATTTACAGCATCAGTTGAAAGCTGTTTTTTTTCTCCTGTAAAAATAGGTTTTCATGACTTCTCAGCTTATTCATCGGGGTCAAAGAAATATTGTTCCCTGGTGCTATTGTTGCCAACTTATCAAACTAATATGAAAGGAGAGAGAAAACAACAATTATTTAGTTGTTATTTAGAGTAGTTTATCATATTTGCTAAACAGCCAAAATTTCGCATTTTCAAATCGTGGCTCTACAAGTGTCCCAAACAGCCTTCATAATCGCAAGATAAGCATCTGCGCCGCACGGTCTCTGTGACGCGCCTGATTGACATGGATTTCTTAAATTTGGAAAAGATTATACGCATGCTTTATTTATTTATTTATTTACAAGCAGGCATTTGCCCAATAATACATATTATCATACACGTTGTAGAAAATGTAATACTTTTTTTTATTTATTTATTTTACGTCAAAAAACAGTTAAAAACTACGTATGACGTGCTATGGGGAAAAGTGAATTGTGTGCATTTTCAAAATTCTGTGATCCCTACGCTAAGTCATATACTACTTAAATTTTGAATTTTTGAAAGGGAGAAAAAAACAACAACAAAAACTCCCATGTAATAAAATCTATTTTCAAGGAAAACAAGCAATAAATTTTGAATTTTGAAAGGGAGAAAAAAACAACAAAAAAACTCTCATGTAAAAATCTATTTTCAAGGATAAATAAGCAATAAATTTTGAATTTTGAAACGGAGAAAAAAATTAAAAAACTCCCATGTAACAAAATATATTTTCAAAGATAAATAAGCAATAAATTTCGGCTCTTATTACTTCCTGACGCGACAACATGGAAACGATAATTTGAATAATTGTATTTCCCACTGAATTCTAGAAGACGTGTACAGAAAATGAAGTTACATTTATGTCCAGAAGCAAAACAAGGGGCCATCTCAGCATTTGCTCAATGGATCAGGGAAACTGGACAAAAAACCTGATCGAGATGGGAGTCATTGACCCGGAAGCTGTAGTACAATAGTTGTTACAGGTTGTTTATACTCATTTATACAGTCCAAATGGTAAATAATACATTATGTATCATTATTAAAATTAATATTACTTTTCTTGTGATGCTCAGTATAGTCTCTAATTGTATAGAAACAGTTATACAGCAGAAACGATTTCACTTGAGATTTGAACATTTCTATTGAATTTAATCGTTTAATGTCATCTGGCAAAATGTTGTAAAATAATGTACATGTATTGTATGTGAATGTTTTGTAATGAGCTGTTGATACTGACACCTGATGAATATGATTTCTACGTCGAGTGTTATAGTAATAGACATTGGCATTTTCTGAAAATATATTCCCGCCCTTGAGCAAGTCATTTTTTACAAAAAAACACTGATTCGTAAATAAAAAGACACGGTAATGGTAGAATTCCTAGATTAATGAAGAGAGGCTTACATGAATCACGTGGGTGGGATTTGGTTATTATTCGTACAATTCGTTTTTGTAATCTAAAAGTCTGGGAGCTATAAGATGTATTTCCCCAGAATATTATGCCATATCTCAGGCGGGAATGAACATTCGCGAAGTATACACAACGAGCAGTATGAAGGCTGACTGAATCTGCAAGAATTTTGAACGCGTAGCATAAAGAACTTAATTTTGTGTTCAATTCATTTAAATGGACGTTCCATTTAAGGTTTGACTGAATTGAGAGACCTAAACATTTTGTCGCCTTAACATCAGTCAATGGTACACTGTTCATTTTCAATGGAGCACAGAATTGTTTATTTGAAATGGAAAACTGCATTAAAACCGTTTTCTTTTCGTTTACTATTAATTTGTTATTTCGGAACCAATTTGAAACATCCGATATTGTACTATTTACGGTTTCTTTATTGCAAAGGATGTTCGTATCATCTGCAAAGAGAACCGTTCTTCCGTTTCGAATCGTCGAGGGCATATCGTTTACGTAATGTAGGAACAGAATAGGGTCTAAAAACGATCCTTGAGGAACTCCACATGCAACGGGCAAAGAGTCGGAAAGGTGCATACGTAATGTTCCATCATTCCAGTAAGGTAAGGGAAATGCTGTGGCTATTGATTCAGTTTTTGCGCAGTAGTTGGTGATTGGTTGTATATTTGGATCGGAAGCCAAACTGAAAGTCAGGTAGTGTTTTCATATTTTAAAAAAATTTAATTACTCTACTTAATAATTTTTCAAAAAGTTTACCGATGTATGGAAGAAGACTAATTGGTCTATAATTTGATGGGTTTCTTGCATCTTTTCCTGGTTTTCAGAAGGTAAAAAGTTATGTCTGTTTCCCAACTTTGTGGGAAATATTGTAGTCTTAGAGCTGCATTAAATAGTTCAGTTAGTGCGGCTACAGATTTTTTGCTTAATTTTTTCAGTGCTTTGTTGGAAATAGTGTCGTAATCGGCTTATTTTTTTTGTTTTAATTTCGGTGATGTTTTTGGTGGTTTCTGAGGGGGAAATATAATGAAGTTGCTATCCGTACTGTTCGTATTGTTTAATGAAAATCGTTAATTACACGATTGAATGGCTGTATGCCTGAAATAGAGTTAGGAGTGAATTGTTTTTAAAATGTTCAGCTTCATTGTTTCAGCTTTGTCGGAGTCGGTGAGTTAATTTGAGTAGCATATTAAGGTTGGTATGATACATTTCTCTTTACACACTTTTTTAATTGTGGTCCATAATTTGTTTGATTATTTTTTGAAATTCGTTTATTTTGTAATCTAAGAGGTCATCTTCGTCTGCATAGTATTTTTATTCAGATAGCCGGCTTTCGACGGCTTTGCCGTCATGATCAGTCTCACTGCTTTCGGAAAAAGTCGGTAGACTTTGCTACCAACAGTATACCGACTTTCGTGGGAGCGACAGCCACCGCCCCCCAACCACCGTATGAGGGCTTGTTGGGCTGGGACTGGATGAGGCGAGTGCAGTTCTCCATAGCCTTGATCACACGCTCAATTGCTTTCTCTAGTGCGGCCGGCTGGGCTGCAGCCATTTCAGCGGATCTTGTCGGAGCGGCTCAACAGATCGTTCGACCGTCTCCTCGACTTTGACCTATATTTGGTCAGTCACATTTTTTTAGTAGAGACCTCAATGATCGTTGTAATTTTCTCTTGGCCGTCTGCCGTCGGACTTCGCTGTATCATAGCGGTTAATCTAAAAAATGTCTACTTTAGTTCTGTTATCTGGCTCTGCTGTTGGATCAGTTTCGTTTTCTGTTTTCTTTCGCAATCTTTGGGGCGCAATCCGTGGCCCGTTTGTCAGGGTACTGCTCCGGCATTCGCATGGTATTGATAGCAGAAACCTCGGAAAACTACTGATCAGAGTAGCCGGCCCTTCGAATTCTCCTCCAGACAGCGATTGAATTCGACCTTTCTAGCTGCCACCGTTGGGACTCGAACCCAACCTCTCGCTTAGAGGCACTACAGTCACGACCTTACTTTCAAATTTTTCATTTAGTCAATAGGCAAAATATTTACATTTGGCAAAGTTTTTTTTTAAATTTAGAACATTTCAAATTCCTAATTTACTGCTGTAGTGTCTGTATGAACAGTCACTACCCGCACCGCCGATAGATGGAGCAACGAGCGCGCCCCGTCGCCACCCGTCGCCACCCCTGCAACAGGAAGGGGCGGAGCAGCTCCCCCTCCCCGGCGGGGAGGGGCGCAGCGCCGGCGGCCTCTCAACCGAGATCAGAAGTAAGGGGTACATAGGGAACGTGCTTTGTATTAGGATTGTGATATAGGAATTTTGACTACCATTTTTACAACGACCCGGCTGATGAACATTTCTCCTGATTATCTAGACTCTGGCATACTTGTATTTTGGTAATTCTTTGAATGTTGTGGAATGAATAAATTGTTGTGTTACAGATTGTCTTTGCTTTTTGATTTGGTATACAACAACTGCCCTAAATGTATACTCCTTAAAAGCAGTTTCTTTTAAATCGTTTATACATTTTTATTGACTAGCCCCACCCCCCACTCAACTGTCTTTAAGTACAATCTTAACATTCTTCGCGTAGTCATTCGTCAAGTGATAAGGCGTTGTTTTGTCGTGTTTGTTTATTTCAGCAGAAAGCTTTTTCAGCCGCATTGCGGACATCTTCAGTGCTACAAATAATAATAATAATAATAATAATAATAATAATAATAATAATAATATTAATAATAATAATATTAATAATAATATTAACATAAATATACTGAATTCCTTTTTTAGAGGAGGATATCATCTATATCTATAATATATAAAGACAAGTGTGTTGTCTTCCAGCGCGGTAATCTCTGAATCTACTGAACCAATGCTGATTAAACTTTTGTGTTAGCATTCTTTAAAGGCCTGGAGTACTATAGGCTACGATTTACAAACATAAACACTAATATATTTTCAAAATAATTACTTTTCTGGACATTTTTCGCCTAGCCTCACATCACAGATTCAAGAGTGCATCAATGCCAATAGTTTAGCTACGCACCACCAAAGGATGACGTCTGAGGTCTACTATTGATTTCATCAATGTCCAGAATTATTACGAAATTAATTAGAGTTTCAGTAAGGTTATGTAATGTGTGAACATTTGAAAGGAAACCATAACTGAAGTGGTAAGTAATGTCAATGTTCATGCATTGCTCTTTGTCCGTGTTATATATAAAATGGCAAGAAATCATTGTGAGTTTGACATTGTTTAATAAAGGAGGTAGGTTGAGAGAATTAAAAGTAAAATAATATACAGTAAAGTCAGTCCATTCAGTAATTTTTTTTTCAAAATGCGAAGGCAGTTCGAACAGTGGTATGTAATTTAGGAATGATCATTTGCATATTAAGACTAATCTGTACAGTTGTTTGTCATATTAATTGCAGTTGTACGTTTTTCTTCTAAATGCGAAGAAGTTTAGTGCAGTGGTTGGTAATTAAGCAATGATCATTACAATATTAAGACTAATATGTGCAGTTGTTTTGCATGTCACTTGCTCCTAATGAATGAATGAATTCATATGTATTTTTCAATAAAAATTGGAAAAAAATAATTTATCTCAAAATATTTTGTCTAAGCAAATAAAACAATCTGGGAGTCCTTTATTTCTATGTTTCAGTATTCATGTTCATATTGGTAAAACGGAAAATGTTTGTATGTTGTATGGTTTTTCTTCAATAAGTGGAATTTTGACCAGTGGTATGTAATTTAGGAATAATCATTTACGTATTAAGACTAATCTGTATAGTTGTTTGGCAAATCAATTGCAGTTGTACTTTTTTCTTCTAGATGTGAAAACGTTTAGTGCTGTGGTTGGGATTTAAGCAATGATCATTCATGTATTAAGACTAATATGTGCTGTTGTTTTGCATATCAATGGCTGTGTGGCGTCAGTCACCACATACAATAAATATTCGCTACGTGCATTTCATGCACAAGGAAGTAGGCTGCGACAGCGGGCAGCATGCAAGGGACGCCTCCCTGAACAAAAGGAGGCTATATCGGGACGGGAAACCCGGCTCTCGCATAGGGCGAAAGGCAGAAAATTCCAGGGCTGCCGTGACGTTGTGTTGCCACGGGGCCAGATTTGTGAACCCCGAAGTTCGGCTGTCGGGTAAACGCGGCTGGCGGAAGCGGCGAGATGACGCAGTTCCGTCAGCGGGCCCAGAAGGTATAAAAGCGCACTCGCACACGACTCTCTTCTGATTCTCGAGCTCTGTGTGGGATGTCGTGTGAGGGTGCGCGGCGCGTGGCACGTCGGGTAGGCTACGGGGGCTAAGGGTCTGGAGCCGGCGTGAATTCGTCGTGATTTAGAGAGAAGGGTGCATCGCACCGCGAGAGTAATTATCTGGCAAGCGGTTGTGGTAACCAGGTGAAGATCCTCTTAGAAATAGGCTGTAGATATTGCAAATAGTAGATTCAGGTGTCGGCGGATATCTGTAATAAATATTACTATCACACTGTTTCACGTCTGTTATTCATTGCTGCAATGACGCTACAGACATAGGAGGGAAAGAATGGTGGCAGCGGTTCACGAACTACCACGTAAGTGTAGTGTATGCAGCGGTTCAAGCTCGCAAAATAGGTAGCTCATAGTACAGGGCACGCAATATAATTACGCCAGTAAGGGGCTTCATTCGTCAATGGGTAAGTAGCAAACATAGGAGAGAAAGAATTGTGGATATTTGCATCTCAACACCGAAGCACGCACGGGCAGGGCTTGTTATGGATAGTAGTAACAGTCGCTAAACGCGCGGTGCAGTGAGGCAGGTCACGGTTGTGTTGTGACACGAGGGAAGAACAAAACACCCGGCAATTAGGGCGCTTTGTACTAGCGGGACACAGTCACCGAGAACAGCGGACCGGGCGCGCGAAAGTGAAAGGATTTTTGGCCGCAGGTATCCGCAGGTGAGGTAGAATAGTTGGCGAGCGAGCAAGGCTCAGCCAGGGAACAGTACGAAAGTAAAATATATTAAAAGTGCGCAAACGCAAAATACGAGTTAGAGTTCGAGTACACCGGCGGAGCGAAACTTCAAACAGAAGGACGGGAAGGAAGGACAGGAAGGAAGTACGTGTTGCAGCCAATCCATTCCTCTTATCACGACAACCGTCAGCGTCGAGCATGCACGCACAAGCAACAGGAAGCAATCACGTACAAGCAGTGGAAGCCAAGGGTAAGTGTGCACTTTTGCAAAGCTTGGGGGACTGTTGGGAAGCCATGGCGCACCTACTGAGATTTCGTAAGGAGGGGATGATCCGAATCGCTAGAGATTTCGGGATTGCGTTAGAGGGATCAGAAACGAATCAGACTTTAAAGAATTTAATAATAGAACATGAGGATTATACCTTAATTGAGGAATTAGAGCAACAGCACAAGTTATATAAAGAAAGGGAATATCAGTTAGAACTTGCGAGAATACAAAATGCCCAGACGAGCGAAACAAATTCTGAGATTCGTTCGGAGGCGCGCCAGGAACACGCGAGGGAATATATTAAAATAGGCCAAATAATTGGTAGATTTAAGGGAGAACAGGACGACATCACTTCTTATCTGAGCGCGTTTGAAAGCCAGTGCAGGCAATTGAGAATCGTCGAAGAAGATTGGGTCGTTAATTTGATAGGACTACTTCCGTATAATGTTAACACGTGGCTTACATTAGACGAACAAGAAGAAGCGTTAGATTATGCAGAGTTAAAATCAAAACTATTAGAATTGTATCGGTTCGATGCGGAGAAATTCCGGCAGTTGTTTGTGAAACACTGTAGAAACAACGGATCAACCTGGAGCATATTCGCGAGGGAGTTGCTTAATTATGCCAGACAGTGGGTAGCGGGACTTAATGTAAATACATTCGAGGGATTATTAAATTTGATCGTAACCGACCAGATGAAGCGCAAAGTTCCAGGGGATATGCGGGAACACTTTGTTGATAGATGGGCCGAATTTTCAAATCCGCTTGAGTTGGCGAAGAGATTTGATACGTGCGAGAATGCGCGGCAAGGGTGGAAGAAGCCACAGTTACCATTTTTCCGCTCGAAGGAAAAACTCCTCACGTGGCACCCAAGCTGGCAGGAAATACGAATGAGGAGGGAAAACGTAGCGCAAAGAAATACTTCGAGGCACCTTATGTGCGCAAGTGCTATGAGTGTCAGTCGACAAAGCACATGATAAAGAACTGTCCGCGGAAGCAGGGCAATCAAATAAATCACGTGTGTGAACCTGAGGCAACGGAATTCTTGAGGCAGCACATAGTAGCCGGTACCGTTAATTCCAAAAAAATAGACATTCTGAGAGATTCTGGTGCCACTTTTGATCTTGTGTCCGCGAATCTAGTCACGGATCAAGATTATACGGGCGAATCGGTCTGGATCAAATAGTCGCTTAATTCAGCAGCCGTTAACTTACCGGTGGCGGAAATCCGCCTGAATTCAGAACTCGGCAGTGTAATTACCAGGGCCGCCGTAGTCCCGAAAGAAAACACACTTAAGTATTATCTTTTGAGTAACAGGACGTTTCAACTTTTGCAAGATATTAAACAGGGCTTAGTAGAAGAACAAATGGTAAATATGGTTACGACGCGCAGTAAAGCTGCGGTGGAAAGTAGGTCAAGGGCGGAGGAGACGGGGGACCCGCAGGTAGGATTGCCGCAGGCGGAAGGCAACCTGCCGCCCGCCACAACAAGCCCGGGTGACGACGAGCATGAGCCGTCGGAGGAGTTCCCGGAACTCTGTCTATTAGCAGACGGGGAAGAAAAGGAATTGGCTGTGCCGATCGCTGAGATGTTGAAAGTAAATAGGAAACAATTCAGCGCGGCGCAAAAGGGAGATGCATGTGTAAATAGTTTGTTTGAAAAATATAAGGACGTAAAAGTAGATTCGGAAAGAGATGCATATTTTGTTAGGAATTCCTTATTATTTAAGAAACGGAAAAGCAAAAAGGGCGACATGTATGAAATGATAGTTGTGCCCAGTATATTCCGGGGGGCTATATTAAAGATTTGCCATGAAGTTGTCAGTGCTCATCTGGGAATATCTAAGTCGAAGAATAATTTGTCTAAGTATTTCTTCTGGCCAAATTGTTTTAAAGAAATGGAGCAATTTGTACGTTCATGCGACAGCTGCCAGCGTGTCGGTCATAGTGGTGACCGGAAGAAGGCACATTTAGTGTTCGTCCCCACTATATGAGAGGTCTTCTCTCGGTTGAATTTAGATACGATAGGCCCGTTTCAGAGAAGCAGTACCGGAAATGTCCACGTACTTACTGCTATTTGTGTGGCTTCAAGGTATCCCGAAGCTATACCGATTCCAGATCTTCAAACTCCTACTGTAATTGAGGCGCTTTTGCAGTTGTTCAGCAGAACAGGTTTCCGACGGGAAATTCAAACGGACCAAGGCCCGTGCTTTAGGAGCGCGCTGATGGCGGAATTTGCCAATAAATTCGGAATTACATCGATTCATAATTCAGTTTATCACCCGCAGACCAATCCGGTAGAGGGTGTGCACAGTACAATAAATAGGTTCTTTAAAGTTCTGTCTCTTGAAGCGGGAACGGACTGGGAAAAACAGATTCCGGCAATACTATTCGCTTTAAGAACGAGTTTCCACGAAAGCTTTGGATTCTCGCCCGCAGAATTAGTATTCGGGAGAAATTTAAGAACGCCTATTAGTCTTTACAATTGGAGGTAAGGTGATTATGATAGGAAAGCTGTGATACGTACCTTTAATGTAGGAGACAAGGTATTAGTATTTGTTCCGAACAAGGTTCGTAAATTATCCGTACAATGGATAGAACCGGGAGAGATTGTGGAGAAGGTGTCTGACACGAATTACGTAGTTCAAATGCCGAACAAAAGTGTAGGCAAAGTATATCATGTCAATATGATCAAAGCATACGTACAAAGTACAGAGTATGTTAACTTTATTGCCAATCAAGAAGAAATAGGTGAAGTTATGGAGGATGGAATAGATAAATACGCCCTAAAGTTAGGACCGGAGGAATTCGATGTAGAGGCAATGCTCACGGGCACGGAAATGGAACCGGAAGGAAGTGAAAGGCTGACAGAGATTGTAATTGAGTTTAGGGACATATTTTCTGATAGGCCAGATCTCACTAAAACGGTTGAGATGGACATTGAGTTGCTCGACGAAAATGCAAGGGTCAGGAGTGCGCAATATCGCACGTCGCCTCGCCAAACTAAAATCCTCCAGGATGAAATCACGAAAATGCTAACGGATGGTATCATCGAGCTTTCAGATTCTGAATTCACATCCCCCATGATTTTAGTGCAAGCACCCGGGAAAAAACACAGACCATGCATTGACTACTGGAAGTTGAACCAGGTTATTCGAACTGAATATTTTCCGCTTCCGAGTTTAGCCGAGCGTATTGAAACAGTAGCGAGGGCCAAAATCATAACTACAACTGACCTATGTAAAGGATTTTGGCAGATCCAAATGATCGAGAGAGCTCAACGGTATGCCACCTTTACGACAAAATTCGGGTCTTATGAACTCCTCAGGATGCCTTTCGACATAAAAAATGCACCATACGTTTGCAGTAAGCTTATGGAGGCATTACTGAAAGATTGCGCGGAGTTCGCCGTTCCATATATGGACGACATTGCCATCTTTAGTGACAACTGGGAGGATCACTGCAAACATCTCAGAATCGTATTCCTAAAGTTACGTGAGGCCAATTTACACGTGCAACCGTCGAAATGTAAGTTCGCCAGAAAATCAGTTACGTTTTAGGATCAGATTGGCAATGGTCTGATGAGACCAAATGAAGCCAAAGTACAAGCAATAAGAGAATATCCCCGGCCTACGACAAAAAAGAAATCCAAAAATTTATGGGTCTGATATCATATTATAAACGGTTCATCAGAAATTTCTCGGAGAAATCAGCTGCGTTCACTGATTTATTGAGGGGCACAAACAGGCAAGGCAAAATCCAGTAGTCGGAAGACTGTGAGAACTCGTTTATACAGCTTCGCGACGCACTGTGTCAGGGGGCAGTCACACATGCATCTGATTTTAGTAAGCCTTTTTACTACAATGGGATGCGGCACTTAGGGGAGCGGCCATTGTATTATCACAATTAGATCAGGAGGGGAATGAAAATCCGATTCTCTTTCTCAGTAAAAAATTCTCAGACAGGGATTGAAATGGAGCACCCCGGAGAAAGAGTGTGCTGCCATAATTTGGGGTTTAGGCAAGTTGCGTTATTATTTAGATGGAAATGTTTTGTTAAAGATAGAAACGGATCACAACCCGTTAGTCTGGTTACAACAGAATGCTGGGAATAATCCCAGATTGCTTAGGTGGTCTCTGGCGATTCAGCATTTCAACATTGTCATAAGCCATAGGAAAGGGGTATTGAACGTAAAAGCTGATATTCTCAGTAGAGTGTTTGATAATGGGCGCCAGACAGTGTCCGGAGTTGCAGAGGGGCACACTACACCCGGCAAGGCCGATACGTGTGCGCCTAGAACACCGGAACAAAGTGCAAAACAAGTAGTGCAAGAAGACTGATGTATAAGTGAATTTGATATTTGTTGTGTTGTATTAAGATGTAATTGTTGTGTTTCAAGAAACCCAAATACGAACAGTTTTCCCAGCAAATATCATGAACTTTTGTAGTTAGTGTGTCAGTTGGTGTATAGAAATGTACCTGCTTTTGAATGTTTATTGATGTAATGTCTTATATTGGTGATAATGTATGTGTCATTTTGGTGGTGGATGTATTGTACAAAAGTAATTTCAATCAAGAATTTAGTTGTAAATGAAAAAGGAACTTACTATGATTATTTGACGTCACCACACCGTAATTGAAAAATCGTAAACAGGCATAAGACGTACGTAAAGATGTTTAATATTACAAGTACAATGTATAATGTGTGTGTAAAAATATGTAAATGGGGTAGGTTGGTAGGGCCTTCTCAGTTTGTTTTATTGACTTGTGTATTAGCCAGGTTAGGCGCAGTTGTACATATTGTTAGCCGGTCGGCCTAGGATTCTCACACTTGTGGAATTTTCCTTCTGTGTTGTTTGCAACTGCAACGAAAATTCCAGGGGGGTATAGAGGAGTTTGTGGCGTCATACAGTCGCCACATACAATAAATATTGGCTACGTGCATTTCATGCACAAGGAAGTAGGCTGCGACAGCGGGCAGCATGCAAGGGACGCCTCTCTGAACAAAGGGAGGCTATATTGAGACGGGAAACCCGGCTCTCGCATAGGGCGAAAGGCAGAAAATTCCAGGGCTGCCGTGACGTTGTGTTGCCACGGGGCCAGATTTGTGAACCCCGAAGTTCGGCTGTCGGGTAAACGCGGCTGGCGGAAGCGGCGAGATGACGCAGTTCCGTCAGCCGGCCCAAAGCGCACTCGCACACGACTCTTTCTTCTGATTCTCGAGCTCTGTGTGGGATGTCGTGTGAGGGTGCGTGCCGCGTGACACGTCGGGTAGGCTACGGGGGCAAAGGGTCTGGAGCCGGCGTGAATTCGTCGTGATTTAGAGAGAAGGGTGCATCGCACCGCGGGAGTAATTCTTATCTGGTAAGCGGTTGTGGTGACCAGGTGAAGTTCCTCTTAGAAATAGGCTGTAGATATTGTAAATAGTAGAGTCGGGTGTCGGCGGATATCTGTAATAAATATTAATATCACACTGTTTCACGTCTGTTATTCATTGCTGCGGCAATGACGCAACTGTCAATGAATGATTTCATCCATATTTTTCCATAAAATATAAGAATATAATATATCTAAAAAAAGTTTTTTGTTGAGCAAATAAATAAATCTGGGAGCTCTTGGTTTCTATTATATCTTCTGTCCACACAGTAAAAGTTTTTTTTCAATATTTGAAGGAGTTTTATGCAGTATGTATTTTAGGAATGACCATTTACAAATTAAGACAAATCTGTAAAGTTGTTTGCATATCAATTGCTCCCAATCTCCCAATTCATCCATACTTTTCTATAAAAAATAGGCAGAAATTAATTTATCTAACAAAAAGTTTGTCTGAGCAATTAAATAAATCTGGGAGTTCTTGGTGTCGATTATTCATATTTAGGGATCCATAATCTCTATCACTTGGGATAAAATAATGATGCTAATATTGTTTTGTTATGTGACTCAGTGCATTGTCAATTTATTATTTACACATAATGTAATGTTGGTGGATCATTAGTTTTCTAATGTATCAATCGTGTGATGAATTGATTTACCTGAATAAGTGTTATACTACATGTTACAAGCACAACGGACATTAAACATGCATATTTTTTTTGTCTTAATTAGTATAAAAACTGGTAATTATGTTTCAGAATAGATACAAGTATTTTCATTTATTTATATTATTATGATTCATGAATTACGTTATGACATCTATAACAATTACTCCGGATCTACTTACTACCGTACCCGTGCATGTTATACTCAGCTTAAAACAGTAAGTGCCTTCAAGGTCACGAGTTGACATCAATTTCAAAACTTTCTTTATGAATGCAATAGAAGAAAAAATATAAAAATAGGATACGTTTACAACGTGTGAATTTATTTATAGTGTTGGAATATTATATAAAACTCCTCAAAAATTATATGAGTCTACAAGTATTTTATTTTGTAGTTTAGATTTGCTTATTGCTTTTAGTTATAAAGTGAATGTTTAGATGCTGGAACTTCAAATAAGAAAAATGTAATTATTTGTGGAAAAGTGAGAGAGGTTTCCAAATGGGGGTCATGAGAAGTATCGTAGCGTGGCCGGGCAGAGCATGGTAGGGAGTAGGGCGGAGAAGGGATACAATGGAAAAAATAGAGGTTGCTCCCGCAAGGCATGAAAACATTGTATTCCTCTTGTATAATAATTTACTGTAATAAATGCCCGAGCAACGCCGGTACTTCAGCTAGTTATGAATAAAATTAGAATTTGAGTGCAATATAAAATTGGAATATAAAATGTTAACATATAAACATAATTTTGAATAGAGTACTAATAACAGATGTACTATTCTAAAGTGATAAAAGATAAATGAATACATGTAATGTAGGCAAATAGATAAGTCAATAAGTAAATTTAAATGAGCAAACTGACATACCGATTCTGAGGTGGATGGGGGCCACAATCCAAACAAGACAGCGAGGTTAAAGGGCCGCTATTTAAAAAGGAGAGGGAAGAGACCACGTCTCTTCCGCTGGCACTACCAAAATCGGTTACCACAAAACCACATATAATACCATTTAGAACTATTTAATTGCTAATTAATTACGCAAAATTTTTTTTTGTTCTTCAAACTTTTGCGTAATGATTGGTGAGCCAGCGGAAGATTCCGCTGGATCAACCACAATTAGTTACCACAAAACCAAATATGCTATCTTGTAGAGCGATTTAATTGCTAATTAATTACGCAAAAATTAATTTTTTTGCTCTTCAAACATCCGAGTAATTAATTGTAAATTGCCGGGCACACGCAGCTGTCCAGCTGGCCTTCCGAACGGTTGGCGTCGTGACGTCACGGGTGAGGGGTAGCCATGAGGGGTAGCATTCCAGGCCGCAGCCGTCGCGCCGGCGCCGCTGCCCGCCCGGCTGACTGGCAAATTTAAATGAAATACGCGAACTGGCCGAGAACTGACTTCGATATTGAAAATTATGCCAGTTCTCAAGAATTTCTCAAATTATGTTCATGAAGCATAGAATATTCGAAACGGGTGACGCCAATTTGCACAAAAAATTCTAATATTTTTCAAACATTCAAAAATTTAACATAACATTATTTGAAGGTCTGATATTGATGAACACATTTCATTAAGTGAAAAATGTTTATCTTCATGATTGTAATTGTAGGACGACGCCAACAAATGCCCAAAAATTATACTTTTTAACGAACATGAAACCTGGACCACTCTCTTAAGCGTTCTATACAGTAGCCAAGGTCAAATTAAATCAAAGTTGTTGGTTGGACCTTTTTCGAAAAAAAAGAACGTTTAAATAAAATTAAAAATTGCCGACATTTCACACAAAATTACGCGAAAAGTACTCAAATTTTCGAAAAATTGTACATGACCTCATGTCAAAATCTATGTTTAAGGAATACATTTTAATGATGCAAAATATCTCTATCTTTAATATTTTGTTTGTAGGAAACCGCCGAACAAATTTTGAATTTTTGCAATTTTCGAAAAATCAGGGTTTTTAAGGAACGTGAAACCTGCACCATTATCTTAAATATCCTTCACACTATCCAACAACACGATATACTGAATAAAACTTTTCATATATTTTGCAGGTTTATCTTGTTGCAGGTTGCATTCGCAGGTCTCACCAAACATGACAGTGAAAACAACGGTTTTGCCTGAAAAGAATAAAATTGACTACTCTTGCCGCTTTTTTTGCATGAAAGTAAGTTTTTCTTACAGGTTGTATAGGATTTCTGAGTAAATTACTTGTAGAAAAAGTATTATGGTCATGCTCTGAAATAGAAAAAATGTATGTGTTGATAAGATCGAAAAAAATGAGGTTACAGAAAGACGTCTTACAACAATGATTAACACATCGGTAAGTACTTACTTCCTTTGTACAGTACGTACTTCATTCAATCTGTTACCTCCCAGGAGTTTTAGTTGATCTAGAAAACAATTTAACTTTTGCAATATCATAAAATTTAAAGAACTCAACGAAAATTGGACATGCGCCATTTCTATAAACCTATTTTTTTTATCTGAGAGATTAAAAAAGTTGGGTTTAAAAAAATTGAAAATGTCGTTGGAACTGTATGTAAAATATCCTCCAAAATGAAACTACCCATGCCAAATTTAAGGGGCCGCATCATCACCTAGATCGATGAGGAAATATACATTTTGGTGAAAATCTTACATTCGGTTTGGGTGCTGCTAATGTTGTTTACAGACGGGGCGGACAGATAGACAATTTTTTTAGTAAAGGAATTTTTCAGTACCAGTGACCCACAAAATGTGAAACACATGAAGTAAAAAAATCATCTTTAACAAATATGATTGATTTGTGATTCCGGGCGCGTCAACTGCTAAATGCATTAGCCCGCGAGTGTAGTGCATGTTTTATCGCGGGAGGTGGCGCGCGGTGATCTTCCACTGTTGGCTGGAGAGATCCGGCGCCGACCCACGTCGGCTTGCGGGGATTTTCCCAACCAGGTATCTCCCACCACCAATAGCATCGCCTAAGTCGGAAAAAGCTCGAAGCTACCTGATATCTTGACAAATGTGATAATGTAGTACAAGTGAGTGTGTGTGTGTGTGTGTGTGTGTGTGCGTAAGTAAGGGGTGAGGAGATGACAAGGGATAGGAAAGAACTATCGCGTGCGCTCCATGGCCAATATGTCAGGGTACGGCTCCCGCATTCGCCAGGTTTTAATCAGAGAAATCATATAAAACTACCGAACAGAGTAGCCGGCCGCTTGAATTCTCATCGAGACAGCGGCTGAATTCGACTCAGCTGACAAGCTAGTGTTGAAAATCCTGCCACAGTCGGGACTCGAACCTCTGATCTCCCCGTCAATAACACTGCAGTGACATCAGTTGATGCCCTGAGACACCTTTTTTGTGGTTGAGCGGCCCAAATAATATTAATATAAAAAATTTGGAGAGTTGTTTTTAGAAAAAGTTAGTGTTAATACAATAGCACTTACCTTTTTGCTTTATTTCTAATTTTTGCAAAGTTCAAAAATGCAAAATGATCAACAAAAATGCAACTTAGATCATTTTCATAAGCGTACTTTGCTCTATCCGAAAAAAATCACAAATTTGGATTTTTTTTATCAAATATTGAAAATGATAACGGTCAAATTGTTTTTCAAGTTTGCAGGTCCCGTACATCGGGCAGATTGATCAAGAATATATTTTTGGTGAAAATTGACTGAATAATCTAAGCGTTAGGTTGACCATAAACGGACAGACAGGAGGAAGAACGATGTCATTTAATATCCAGAGGAAAAAGAATTATCCATTTTTCCAGTATAGGGAAATCGCGAAACCGGATTTTCTATCAGAAAATCGCGTTTATTTGAAGCATCATTTCAATACGGAATATCCTGTTTTGCGGTTACTATTGATATTGTCACTGATTTGTTACCATTGCTATGTTTTCTCATCTTTCAAACTTGCCACTCATTAGAAATTACAGTTGATTCTGGTAATTCACTGTTCTGTTTGGCTCCGTTCTCGTGTATGGGAGTTTCCCCAGAAGCTCGCTGTAAACGCTCGCCCTACAAACTTGTAATGATTTGCAAGACCCAGAACGCGTAAAATATACAGAGAACAGAATTTTATTCGTCAAAGAGAAATTAAGTATGGAAAGAAAACAATAGACGGCAACGCCGCGTGCTTATAATTCTCAGAAGGTAGCAGAAAACGTAAAGGGCGGAAATGGGCAACATAAACAATGGGTAGAACCTGATTTTAGAAACAGTTTAAAGCAAAAATCAAGTAATTCGAGCCACGGGTTCAAGAAATATCAGAAAGTGTCTGAATTGTATGTAACACGTTAAGAACGAAGAACATGGCACCCATTGTTGTGCTATTGGCAGTGTATAAGAAACTTAGTTTTATTGAATATTTCAAGAACGCTTGGACGGATTAACGTCAAACCTTCTGGAATTATAAAACAGAATATTTGGATTAGGGCAAAATTAGTCAGGCACGGGGGAATTTGTACGGGACTCGAATTATTTCAATATTTACATTTATAACGTGGGGGTTAAGAAAGAAAAGACGTTCGCAAACGATGGAAGTATGGATAGTTATAACATGTTGTACCGTGATGGGCGGGTGTTTTGAGAAAAAAAGATAGTTGTCGGATTATAGGCCAACAATGTGAGAAAGTGGTAAGCAAGAAAACCAGTTGAGTTTTGGTCGCGAGTACACGCATTATGTCGTCGTGTTGAAATTTTTGGAATTTCTCAAAAATATTTAGTGAAAGTGTTTTTTTTTTAGTTTTATCGAGTAAAGGAAGCCATTTGAACATTGTGGAGCTAAAATTTAACTTATTTTTTTTAAATTCACGGGCAAAATTGTGAGAACATTATTTCGCGTAAGTAAGACATAGGAAACCATTAACGGGAACGTGATTAGTTCGCGAGAAACAATAACCGGGTTTATAAGTAACTGTTTCGAAAGTGAATTAGTGGCGTCCAGTAACTGGTGGCAGCCGAATTGGAATTTCGTCCACGGGCGGTGCGCGAGACACCGGGCAACGACGGGCGCTGACAGTGTGCGGCGCTGCAGCAAAGGGAAGTTGCACGAGTTGCATATATATTTTATTATTTTTTTAATGCTCGAGACAAATATGGGAAGATTCTGTCGAAGATCACGTTTTGGCAATTAAATTAATTTAAAATTATAATAATAAGGCGAGGTCACGACAGAATGCGCATTCCTGTGTGAATGAAAATTTTAGTAATGTTTTAAGTGTGAATGGGAGTATTTTATGCTGTTTGTATTTATGTTTTTGTGCTATTTGTTTTTTTTTTTTTGCAAGCGTAGGGTTCAATGTCAATGTGTTAAAATTTGCTTGCAATAAACAAATGAGCACTCAGTATGGCTCATGATTGAGTTGAATATGTGTGTCGTTTCTTAGTAGTTATATAGAGATTGACCCAGGCACGAACGTGAAGTATCCCGTCTCAAGTCCGTATGGAATGAGCACGCGAGTCACGCCCAGGTAAGATTTAGTAATATTGTACGCTAGACGAGGAGCGGGCGACTGAACAAGAGCAAGGGCAGGGCAAATAGTTGAAAGAAGAGAACAAAGGGAATGAGTGAGTAAAGTAAGTAGTTAGAAGGAAAGGGGAGAACGGTTGCATTGTGCGCCCAACGAGAGGATGGGATAGGTTGCATGTTATGTTTGTTGTTTTGCAATGCAGAAAAGTACGGTTGCCAACTAAATCACTCTTTGCACTTGGTTTGTCACAGAATTAAAAGAAAAGACTAGCTAAATATAATGTGCCTCTCTAGGCTACACTCTCATAGACATCGCCAAGCTGTTGTAATACCTTTCACTGCAGGTGTTGTACTACTAGCAGTGATTGCAGGCAATTACAAATGCTTCCAGTACTGGATGCAAAAATATTGAGTTCGCAGGGAAGCTAAGTTTCCTGGAGGAGCGTGGTGGTGAGCGAGGTTTCAAGTACAGAGACCAAGTCCGATGAAGTATGAAATAAGTTTAATTGAAAAGTAGAGCTGCAGAGCAGCGTGAAATGAATACAGCAAAGTCTCTGGGCTGTCTGCCCGTTATCAACGCTAGAGGATCCTTATATAGAAAACAGGGAAATTTATGAGGCCATTATGCCACCCCTGCCAGAACTCTACATGTCCTGGACGCAATAAACTGACATTACTGTCTGAGGACTGTTGCCCTTTTGAAGTCACTGTCTCATAAGTTTCAAACATCCCCGATTCACAATCTGAATTCATGTTAGCGTTGACAGCGGTTTTGGGGTTCTTAAGATAAGCAACAGAGCGCCTGCTCCGGTCGCAACCCTCATTAAGATAATTTTTGAAAGGCGATATTTCTCTCGCGTACATTTTTGAGAGAAATATCCGTTGCTTCTCTTACGCAATACTTCATACTATTGTATGTAGGTGCATTTACCATTACACTGTTGACGGAGTAAAGAGCACTTTGAACACGTATTCACGACGTAGCTTCAGGGATTTTGCTTTTCCACTGCTCAGCGAGACCCCAGCGAGAGTTTTAGAAATAATGTGATCAATTGCAGTGGTTCAACAATTCAGAAATGTATTGTTTAAAACTGGGGCGCCCAATATACACCTCCTTCTATACAAAGTTGTTGTAGAAGGGAAGACAATGTGTACCTCGCAGATTCTCATACAATCTTTCCAAATTGTGAAATTATGTAAAAATGTATAAAAAATCAACATCGTTTAAGCGCTAGTAGTGTTTACAGACGTCGGGAGTTTCGCTTTCAATTGGTTTTTCGGCACCAAGAACCCCAAAAAATTGGATTCTGTCTACACCACGCATTAGAGTATTTTTTCTCTTAATTTAGCAACTGGATTTAAGCACTCTTTCGATATCAGGGCCCGGCAATGATTTTTTTCTGCCGAAAAACCGCCGTTTCTTCGCGCAGCATTACATAACTACCTCTATACTAGGTATATT
This sequence comes from Teleogryllus oceanicus, assembly GCA_964035755.1. Classification (NCBI taxonomy): domain Eukaryota; kingdom Metazoa; phylum Arthropoda; class Insecta; order Orthoptera; family Gryllidae; genus Teleogryllus; species Teleogryllus oceanicus. Next base: position 246,276 of record CAXIVR010000004.1, read on the forward strand.
ACCACGCATATACGTACGTATACGAGAAACTATAAATGATATTTCATTAAAATCCGTCTCCTGTTTATAATATACGCGTAAAACTGTATTCAATATACTCTTAATTGTTCACTTCACCACAGTAAGTGGCTCAGTTAACCCCATACTGCAGTTAAGTGGATCATTTTTCGTTAACTACATGCAGGAGCATCCCACGAAATTTGCATAAACTTGAAAATAAATAATTTGTATTACCGTTTCTTACATTAATTTTATATTATTATGTAATAAAAGTTGGGCTAACCTAAGATAAGCAAATGCAAAAAAATGAAAAGCATATACTGGCCCATCTAACCAAACTGTCCTAGTTATTTTAGTATTATTATTTGATCAAATATTAAATATTTGGCCATTTTTGTTTTTTTGTTCATTACTACATAGGAGGGGCTCTAATCTGTTGATTGACTAGGGGACTTTGATATTGAAGTACGGTCATGGGTTTACAGGGTCATTTTACACTCACTGTAAGTTTTTACTCTATATTTCATCCAAACTATTAAAAAACGAAAAATAATTTTATTACTCTCTTCCATGCTCTATTCATTTCAGGCGAAAAACTATAAGCCTCTATTTAAAAAAAAGGGATTGAATTTGTCTAAAAATAAAAAAGTTACTAACAATATCTCTGGGCACTTTTCATTTCCTATGCTCCAGTGTTGTTGGGCGAAAACTGCATTTCAATATCGTAAACAATTAAAAGTTATGAGGGTTGCCCGTAGTTTGTGAGGCATCTGGTATTTATATTATTTCAGTTATTATTTTAAACACAGCTCTGAAATATAGAATTGAAACATATACTAACTCAGAAATATTATACATAATTTATAATTGTTCTCTCCCATTGCAGTACAGTGATCTAAATTTACAATATAGGAAGTGTGATCTACGGAACTTCTCAATGTTAGGCTCATTTTTCGTTACGGCCGTAGTAGCTCACTGCCTTAGCGATATCGCGAGTTATGTCGTGAACTCTTAGGTTCGATTCCCCGTTTTCCTTAGTTTTTTTACTTAATAATAATTAGCAACGTGCAGGTCTTTTAATACAATATTGTTTACATCTACATTGCAGTGGATTCATTATTATTATTAGTATTATTATTAGTTGTAGTATTATTTATGTAGCCCTAAAAAGGGCCGTTTTCTTTCTTCAATAAGAGAACCAAATGCCATCGTTCTCTATCACGGTTTGTAATCTACCCGGAAGTGAAGCCACCAACGTAGCAAGATGGTTGGGACTATGTGCTGCCTCCTTCCATGCATCAAACACCACATCCCAGAGAGCATCTGCATTGAATTGGGGTGGATCTGGCCAATTTTCAATCTCTAGTCCAAAACCTGTACTTCCTCCTGCTATGCAAGCCATTCCTGAACCAATATACTTTTGTGAACCGACGAGTTGTCATGTTGAAAATTCATTTCTCCATCCGGATACGTTTGTCACATCGGCGGAACGCTTGTCACATAATATCTCGCAAGATATTGAGATAGTGTGCCGCCGAGCTGACGTTCTATCTTGTGGAGAACTCCAATGCCACGTGCAGAAATCCATCCCCAGCACTCTATAGATACTCGTGTAGATCGCGTACACTGATTCATACATTCCGGATAATGACGGGTCCCCCGAGGTCTGTACACTCGTACTGGCCCCTCATTTGAAGAGGAAAAAACCGACTCCGCAAACATTACATTTCCCTAGTCACGATGAAGTTTGTCCTCGGCAAATGCCAATCTATGATCCTCGGAGAGCCCCTTTTTAACCGCTGCCCTGCGGGACCGAAGTCCCGTGTCCCTTAAGTAATTCATAACAGTTCTCGAGCATCCAAGAAAGTTGGTAGCACGTTTCAACTAAACCGAATTGAGGAATGGTGTCTCCCGCCCTGGTTCACCAATTCGGCGTCCTGGGCTTCGGTAGACACACGCCACAGTCCGGTGGTGCCAACACGCCTTCCTATTTCCTCTGTTTCTCGATACTGCCGCAACCACCTACGTGCAGTAACGGGAGGTACCCGGTAACGACGCCAGACCTCCGAAGCAGAGAGAGTCACATTTTCAAACAACGCTACGACTCGCTCCTTGACAGACCGATCGTAATACGACATGGTGAAAGAATGAGCATGTCGCACGGCGCGGCGCATCGAGAGAGGGGATATGCGAGCGGCGATATTAATCGTCAGAATCGGCAGTTTAATCGTCAGGAAGCAAGACACTGCAATGCACAAGACACTGCATTTGCATTTTATACTTGACTGCCAAGGGCGAAGGAATTATCTGGAAACAAATGAGGGTTGACATCAGATGCTAAGATTCTATAAACAATTGCGTGTCTCGAAAACGAAAGACGATAACTCCGGTTGGATTGCGGAAGTTTGCATCTTGTGTAAATGGAACTGAGATTAGAGAATAAAAAAGAATTTCAAAATTTGTAAAATAATAAACAATGTCCAATTTTTGCAATTCTAAAGTGGGAAGGGTTCCCTGATGTCCCAGAAACAAAAACTGCAATTTATGAATTTTGCAACAATTAACAATTTTATAAACAATTCCGAAATATGCGCTATTCCGGGCGGAGAGTGTTCCCAAATCGTCCCCGAGTTGAATAACGCAAAATATCAGTTTAGACAAGAGATGCAAATTGATTGCTAAATATCTAGTTTAATTGTTGAACTTTAGTGATAACTATACAATTGGTCTTTGAATTTTACTGTCTTTTATTAAAATGTTTCCCTAGAAGTCCTCTATCGTTTCCAGAAAGACAGTATTTTGGAAATTTATGAACATATTAACAATTGCAAATATGCAATTATGATCGTTTCTCTTACCGACAAAATCTGTAGTAAACTAGTTATTTGATAAAGTTCATGAATTGTGTATGGACAATAATATTTGAATTAAAATGTATATAAGAAAATAATTGGTCTAAAATCAGTGTTATTTTATCTGATATCAATGTAATTTAATCAATGCTTAATATCTGGTTTAATTGTTACTTTAATGATGGATATATATTTTTAATTTTATCTTTGAAATTTGCTTTTTTTTATTGAAATGGCTCCCTAGAAATCCTCTATCGATTCGAGGTAGACAGTATTTTGAATTTTAAATTTATGAAACATATGAACTACTGCAAATATCCAATTTTTTTCTTATGGAAAAAATTAGCAGTAAACTGCTCATTTGATAAAGTTCATGAATTGTGTATGGACAATCATATTGGAATTAAAATGTGTATAAGAAATTAATTGGTCTAACATTAGTGCTATTTCATCTGATATCAATGTACTTTCTTTAAAAAGAATTGTGTTAACAGTGATTAAGTGTGTTCATATATATTTCAATTAATTTACTTTCATGTTTATACAAGTGTTCCTTCCATGTATTTTTATTTGAAAATACTTCATCTAAACTAGCGAGCCCGCCATTTTCTACGACGTAATTTTGATAGCGCACTCCCCCTGCGTTGAGATTGGCTGCGATAATTTGTGAGGCTCCGCCTGCGACGTTTCGTCATGACAAGGGCTGCCCAAGCCGTGCAAAAGCAGACGGTCCCGATCAACTTTTGTTTCCAAAACTGTATCATTGAAAGTAAATGTAAGTGTACTGACATAGAACTTTCGGTGGACAAAATTGTATTTTGTTTCTGGAAAGTCAAATCTCATATTGCCCGTTGAATGTGGATGGCCAAATCTGAATTAAGCACAAGATGCTAAGGCGCTTCTGAGTTCTGGCGATGAAACCTGTACTTTTACCATTGATCTTTGATCTTGAGAGGCGCGGCAAAAGCAGCGTTATCGCGTTTAATTCCCCAGCCACATGTGCGCAATGTGTGATCTCTCGCGTTCAATCTGAATCGAATACTATATTTCAGTCCTAGTCTTTTGAATTTTTTATAGTCCTCTATCTTCAATGTTAGGATACTTTTAATATGGTGAAATGGTGATGTATTCTTAAAAGCGGGAGGAAAGCGGTCAACCAATACAACGTTCTATACCCATCATTGATTCATTTCGCGTCGGAGGCAATAAGGGGAGGATACGCCGTTGAAAACGCTCCTGCTTCTGCTTGTAACTAGGAAACCACTGTTGGCGTCATCACGTGTCTGTCAAACATTAAGAACAAAGAAGTTGATGACGCTTCTCTCGCATCACCTCCGGCAACGGAAATAATTTAAAATGTTGTCCTTGCGTATGCAATACGTGCAATAATATTTAACTGCTATAATCTTCATGATGCGTCGTGGAGATTATTGCAGTTAAATCCTTTCGAAAAAAAATGTGACTGATTTCCTAGAATGTTTCTATTAAATAGCATGCCACATACGTCGAAAATACGTTAAGGCTTCAAAACGTGCGGTGCTTTCTGCTTATCGAATCAGAAATTATCAATATTTTTTTAGATAATATCTCATTTATGTGCATTAGGATATAAGCATTAAATAAACATATTGTTTTTCCAGTGTGATGAGTATGGAACGGATTTCAATGTAATTACATGTTTTTACAGGAACTATTTATTGTAACAGTACACCTTGGCTCCTATATTCCAGGATGTGTACACTTTACAGCTTAAATTTCTGTTATGCCTAAAATATCTTATGCTCATTCCAAACATGAGCCAATGAACTTGTCTAATCTTTGGGCTTTGGGATCTTGATTGGTAGTTTATCAGTCATACTCGTACACTGGATTACATACAAATTAAATATATTTTCATTCTTTCAAAAAAAAAAAAAAGGATCAGGGAAACTGGACGAAAAACCTCATCCGAAAAACTTTATCGATTAACACAGAGGCTGCGGTACAATGCTTGTTACAGGTTGTTTAGAAGTATATAGTCAAAATGGTAAATAATAAATTAAATATCACTGTTAAAATTAATGTGATTTTCTTTGTCATGCTCAGTATAGTCTAATTGAATAGAAACAGTTATGCACCAGAAACGATTTCATTTTGGATTTAAACTTTTCTATTGAATTTAATCGTTTAATGTCATCTGGCAAAGTGTTGTAAAATAATGTACATGTATTGTATGTGAATTTTTTGTAATGAGCTGTTGATATTGTCACCCGATGAATATGATTTCTACGTCGGATGTTATAGTAATAGATATCGGCGTTATCTGAAAATATATTCCCGCCCTTAAGCACGTCATTTTTGACAAAAACTACTGATTCGTAAATCAACAGACAAGGGAGTGATAAAATTCCTAGATTAATAAAGAGAGGCGTACAAGAATCACGTGGGTGGGATTTGGTTATTATTCGTACAATTCGTTTTTGTAATGCAAAGTCTCAGACTGTAAGATGTATTTTCCCAGAATATTATCCTCCTATTTCAGGCAGAAGATGAACATTCATGAAGAATACACAATAATCAATTATGAAGACTGACTGATTTGAAGAATTCTCAACCCGTAGCAGAATAAACTTAATTTTGTGTTCAATTCATTTAAATAGAAAAGACGTTCATTTGAGGAGTTTGACTGAATTGAGATTAGTGTGATTTATATTCCTCGATCGATTTAAATGAACTCAAGGCCCTCTAACTTTAATGGATATTTTGATTTCTTAGGGTATTTTACATAAAGTCTCAAAAATATTTTCAAAATTTTCTAAAAAATGGCTCCAATTTTTGTATTAAACTTTGTTCTCGGATAGCGTAAAAAGGACGCTAAAGAGAATGGTACAGTTCTCATAGACGTTGAAATCCCTGATTTTTCAGTACAAGTCACAATGAAAATAGAATTTTTCTTTCATGAAGTCTGCATTTACTTTAAAGACAACATAAATAAAGTAATGCACAAATTTTCGAAAATAGAAGTTTTAGCAGCGTAATTATGCGTGGAATATTTCCATTTCTTTTTAAACCAATTTTTCTCATAAATGATTCCAGATTTTTTCTTAAAATTTTCTAAATTACAAAATTAAAGATAGATATATTTGTATTAAAAAAATTATGTTCTAAAATATCGGCTACTCAAAAACCATAGTACATTCTTTTTGAAAAACAAGCGTTTTTGCGCAATTTGTGCTTGAAGTTAATATTTATAAAAAACATCGTCTTAAAAATGACTCAAAATGTTTACTTCAAAATTTTTTGACAAGCGGAACAAGGAAAGCTTAAAAGAATGGTGCAGGTCTCATTTTCGTTGGACTCTCTGAAGTAAATATGAGAAAGTATGTTATGTTGCATCATCATTAATTAATTTTTGTACTGTTATGCATGCGGATGAAATAACAATTTAAATTGCAATCCTCTCTCGGGCAATCATATGGTAAGTTCAATTTGTGGAAAGATGTAGACCAAAATATATTTTTTACTCGCTACACATTATATCAATTCTTTTCACGTGATATTCACGTATCCCTCACTCAGTTCATCATTGCATATCATAATCAACAGAATGCGGTAAAGTGCATTCTGACTATTTATTCGACTTTAAATAAAAGTAAGTTCAAACATGAGTTCAATAGATTTTTCTATAGTATAAGGTTTTCTAAATGTTTAATACATTCAACACACCTTGTTTAAACTTTAAGTGTGTTAATTATGTTTACTTTCTCGTATACATACGTATATACAGAGTAATATACGTAGTATAGAGAAAATTACGCAAATCTGCGGAAAATCGATTTCGAGATTTTAACGGAATTACGTTTTGACGTCTCAATTTTAAAAAATGGCACCAATATCGCTTTTAAATTTCTTGAATTCTCGAAAATTGTAAGTGTTTGAATTTGATTCGGCGTCTTCCTACAACTACAAAATTGAAGACAGATTTTTCCTTTAAATAAAATTTGCAGTCCATAAATATTTCTTTGGTTAAGGTCATGTAGATTTCTCCACATTATTATATTTATGAGTACACGTGCTTTTAATAATGTTCTATAAAGTATCTCGAAAACTCACGTAAGTACTTCGAAAAAATCTTATAAGATAATTTTAAGCATATTTTGTCTAATAAACTCCTTGGATATTCAGAATGGCTGAGCGGCAATAAGCATTCAAAAGTTGGTTTGCAAAAATGCATTCTAGGCAAACATTTATGTTTTGCCATGAAGTTTAATATTAGTTTTATTATTTATTTATATATTATATTATTATTAAGTATATATACATATATATGTGTATATATATATATATATATATATATATATATATATATATATATGTCTTGTTTTCATAACTTTTAGGTTCTATGTTTCTAATGGCAAATTTTACTTAGAATATGTCATAAACAAAATTACATTCGGATGTTAGCCGATGTGCCTGATACTTCCTATTTCTGGAAGTGGTTCTGCTACTCAAGGAAGCATAAATGTTCTAGAAAATGTCATACATAACAGTGAAATACGAGTAATTCATTGGAAAATTAAAGTCATGGGTACATTCCAAAATTGCAATTTACATATTAATTTAACAAAATAATGTTAAATATATTGACTTATATTTCCTTATTTGAGCATTATTTCATTTATTGTATTTGCATCCTATTAACTGTAATAAGTAAGATTCATCAAAATGTATGTGTTGTGTTGGTATTACAGGTCATAAAAAAGTATGCAAAGGCCCTCAGGCATAAAGAATCAGTCCGCAAGATATCAACAACACCTTTACGTGTTTTGTTTAGGTTCGTAAATACACGTCAATGAACTAATAACCATAAATATATAAACACTCCAGAAATATGTAAATTGTTTTTAATTAGTATAAAAAGAATATATTTGTTTAGAAAGAAAAAGTTACACAGAAATAAAGTAGTTATGTTACAAATTGCAAAGACTTTCTCATATTAGTTTTTTATTTTCTTTGGTCTGGACTAACTGTTAGCTGTTCGAACATTCGGTATCTCTTGCCAGCTTCCAGCAATCGCCCCAAATACATTTTTTTGAAGTTTTCTCAATTCTTCCTAATGATAGAACCGGTATATTACTTAAAGATAGTATAAAGAGTAAAATCTCGTCCGCTATGGACATTTTCGTTAAACATTTGGAAGTCGTTTTAAGAAAAATTTGTCACTGTGAATGTGAAATTTGAGCTCTTTTCACATAAAACTTTTGGATTTTCGTGAAACTTCATTTGAAGTACTTCCAACTTCCAAATGAAAAATCTCTGAAAATGTGCATGATAATGAGAGAGATTTCAAAGCAATTACATTTGTGTATTTTTGAAAAAAAATATAGGAAAATGAATTTTATGTCCTCTTGAACAGTGGTTTTAGACGTACCCGTACAAAAAGTTCACACGTTCAAAGTTTCACAAATAAAATAATGTGAATAAATCGCTCCTAATGTAAATATTAACGTCGTGAGAGACAAGTAAAGAAATACATTTTTGTAATTAAAAAACAACAACAAATGAATAGAGCGAAGTCGCGTTTATGCCACAGGGCATCTAATTGTAGCCAACCCATTAAGGGCCATAAATCTCTGGGTGGATGAAAAGTAACTATCTGACTATTGACCTTTAAAATTACATTTTTATCTACAAATATTTTTGTCGATTGATTGATTGATTTTTTCGTGTTTCCGGGCGCGTCAACTGCTTTGGTCATTAGTCCCGTTTGTGTAGTGCATGTTTTTCCCCGGGAGATGGCGGTGATCTTTCCCCGCTAGATGGCGAGATCCGGCGCCGACCTACCGTCGGCTAGTAGGGTTTCCCCCTAACCAGGACTCTCCCACCAGAGGAGAACCGCCCCAGCCGGGACAAACCCTAAGCTCCCGACCGGTCTCCCGGAATATGTGGTAGTGTAGTGCATGTTAGTGTAAGGGGAGAGGATAGGAAAGAAGAGGAAGAAAAGATCGCGCGCGGTCCGTGGCCCGTTTGTTAGGGTACTGCTAAGGTATTAGCCTGGTATCGATCGGAGAAACCGCGAAGAACTACCGATTTGCCGCCGGTCGCTGGGATTCTCCTCCACACAGCGACTGGATTCGACTGGCTGAAAAGCTAGCGTCAGAAAATGCTGCCGCCAAATCAGGACTCAGACCTGGACCTCGAGTCAGTTTTGAAGTCAAAACGTCTAAGTTTTCCGAGAAAAAGAGTCGTCCCACTTTTGAGATATTTCCCTATGCAGATTCTATTTACCGGTAATGGAGTATCATGCTATTAGAAAAGTAATTACTTTATCTGTGTTATATATTTGTGTGAAGTGTTTATTTATAAAGGAAAATAAGTACAATATTGCTGTTTTATTTTTAAATTTGGATTCTATACATAAATCAAAGAATTGTTTGGTTTTTTCTACAATGTAATCGGCCTGCATAATGTAATGTATAACGATTGTATGTTAGATGTTTTTTTCTTCCAAGGAGCTGGTCTATTCGATTTTGATTTAAAAAGTAGATTCTGTTTTGTCACGGCAGGACGCTATTTTTTTGTCAATATAAGTGCTCAGTTCAATGTCCTCTTGCATCTTGTATTTCTCTGTTTTGAAAATAATATTTGGAATTTCTTCATCAGTCGGTTGATCAGAAACAGGAGGAATAATGGACATTCTAAAATCATTTTCCTCAAAATATTCAGTTTTACTGCCTTCATCTTCTTATCGACCGACGATTTCATCAATGGTAAACCTCTTTCCATGAAATATAGATGTGGTTCTGATTGAACGTTTGCAGAGTTTTTGATTAGTATGATTTCTAACAATGTTTTATTACGTATACTATGTACAAAAATAACTAATAAAATGTGAAAAAGTATACATGAGATTAAATTATTATCTATAGCGTATAATGTCCCAGCGTATGCATATATACAATCACGTAAAATAAATTATTGTATGACAGCACCATTCTGAATTGTGGAGGTACGCTAACTGTATCCATGTCCTAAAAAATGGGACGCAAAACGTTACCTCTTTGTATGATTTGATTTTTCGTGTTTTAGGCGTCAACTGCTTTAGATGTTAGTTCCGTTAGTATGGCCGCATGTTTTTTCTCGGGATATGCGGTGATCTTTCCCCGCTGGATGGCGAATCCGGCGCCGACCGTCGGCTGGTGAGATTTCCCTAACCAGGACTCTCCACCAGCGGGCACTGGTCGGGACAAGCTCAGCTCCCGGCTGGTCTCCGAGAATATGTGGTAGTGTGGTACATGTTAGTGTAAGTGAAGAAGGGATAGGACAAGGAAGAGGAAGGACAGATCGCGCGCGGTCCGTGGCCCGTTTGGTAGGGTGCACCACCGGCATTCGCCTGGTGTTGATCGGAGAAACCTGGAAAACTACCGATCAGAGCAGCTGGCCGCTATAATTCTCCTCCAAACAGCGGCTGGATTCGACCTAGCTGAAGAAGCTAGTGTCGAAAATCCTACCGCCATCGGGACTCGAACCTAGGACCTCCCGGTCAGAGGCGCTGCAGCGACATCAGTTGATGCACTGACGCTCTCTGAATCTTATCAAACCAATAATCGGTTGAAATTCACAATGGGATGTATATTGATACATAACACAAATAAGGCAAGTCATCTACAAGCACGTACTCCCGTCACCGTGTCTCTCAGAGACATTTTAATTTCACTAACATGAAAACCAAATAATCACAACGTTTAAAAAACGTTTTTGCATAAAATAACATTTCCTCATGAAAAGTCGTTTCATTTCATGTTATAATGATATTTCTTCTGTTTTGCAAAATTACCAAATTTTCCATAAAGTTAAATTCAATATATTTAAGTTACAAAAGATGTTCATTGAAATTTATTTTGGAAAAAAAAATTGGAGTTCAGAGAACAGACAGAAACTTTGCTATGAATCTGTTCCAGTTTCAAGGATTCACAAAACATGGATTCTGACTGCACAGTGTGTTAGATGAAGTAATTTACTACATATAAGAATACAATTTATCCACTTTTTACGTTCTTATGCTAACTTTATAGAAGAGAAAGTATACATTCTCGCTCTTTGTAAGAAGAAAACATGTGTATCTTGCGCAGGGAAAACGATTTTTTGACAGATCGGCTCTTATTGCCTGGCCCTGGTAAAGAAAAAGTGGATATATTTTCTTCCTACATGTAGTAAATTACTACATGCAACCCGTTGTTAGGTATAATCCGCGTTTTGTAAGTCCTTGACACCAAACTATCGATTGACGGCAAAACATGTCTGTCTGTCCTTTCGCCTCAAAATTATTGATAACGGATACGTAATATTATAATTTTGCAATTTCGATTCTATTAACAGTTGAGACATCACAGAAAAAATTCTAACCGAACCAAGGGTGAGGGACTCGAAACACGAAAGAACGAAGGAACGACCACAATTTCAGTATAAAGGGCCCGAAAAACGTGAATTTTGTCTCCATTCCTTTTACGAAAAGGTGATATTCCATGTGTAGGATCAATAGTCTACTTTGGTATCAGGGACCCACTAATGTGTGCTTTTGTAGTAAAATAACATCTATTTTTTCCTTTTAACCTTTCAATACTTTCTGTTTGCTACGTGACTTCTGGACGGCCGTAATTATGATTTCTATGGGTAGTGAGTGAAAAGCTGAAAACTCTTTTATTTAATTAAAGTAGTATGCACGCAAAAAGATAACTTTTTAAATAAATCAAATAAAGATATATTTACAAGGCAAATTAAGTTTTTCAATGTAATTTCAATCAATGAATTTCTGAAAAGTTACCAAGGTCATCATATGGAAGAAGCTTAAATATCGCAGGACAGCGATAGTAGGCTGCTCTCAGCTATCTTCATTGCACTAAATATCTCGAAGTGTTCTGCAGGTCGTCTCTCTTTTTATCGCATAATGATGTTAAAACGAAGTGTTTGTATCAACCATGGAGCTTGAGAGAAGGAATTTACCATATTCTACGTACATTTGTACCACTGATGTTCCCTGAACGAAGTTTCCGAGCATGCGCAAGTGTCGCCTACTTTTTAATACAGGTATTGTACGGCAAGACTGTCACGACAAAAGTACTCGTAGTTCAATTAGGAGATTGATTCACAGAGCGATATACTCTCTTGAACGTGCATCGCATTCGACGTGATGTTTAACATTAGACCCATTGTAATGTCTCAATTGTTGAGGCGTTACAGTTATCATCGCCGTCCCGTCGATCGTTTCTTTTTTGAAAAATAATGGGTTAATCTCCAGCACACAAACGCCCAAACTGTACTAAAGGAAACGCTTTTAGTCACCTTAGTGTTAGTGTCCTATTTATCATAGTTTTTTTATTTAAAAGCCTTGATCAGTTTAACAAGCTTTCGTAACAGTTCGTCATGGTTACTTGTGTGGCTTACTGCTGTACAAATCGTTCGAGAAGTCGTGAATTACTTTTCTCATGTAAGTAGTTACTTTATATGGTTTGGAAAGATATTACAATTTGAAGATTTTGGTTAATTTTCGTGACTTACGGTGAAATTTTAACACTGGATTATTAAATTTACTTCCAACTCAACCATAGGTTCGACATACAACATATTACTCCTTACTTGTTGAATGTGGACATGTAACTCTATACAGAATCACGATTCCTAGAAGTTCTATTGATTGAAACCAATTATTATATTGATGACAATTAATAATTGATGATATAAATTACCAGCCTTTTTCAACAATAAAAATTTAACATTTATTCTTATTTGTATGTAACACTTTTTTCTATCTCATGAAAAGTACTTTTCGGTACAAAATATTAAAACACCGTGAGTTTCAATAACCATTCAATAGCTTACTATACTATCTTGATAAATGGCTTCTCGGCTGACTAGCTGTATGTTGTCCATAGAATCCTCGTCATACCAATTCTCGCGTCCTTGCCTAAATTAAAAAAATTCCAAAATGTCCTCAACGATTTGCTATTACCAGGGCTTAATATTCCTACAAATTAATACGCTGTCACGAATTTCCCTATTTGTGTTTCGTATGAAACACCTGTTCGCGACTGACTCTACTCAGCTACTTTACGAAAATATTCCATAGAGCTACCCTAATGTACCCTTTCCCTCACAAAAATTGGCCGGCAAAATTCTTCCCAACCGCGCCGACAAACTTGGACACTCCAGAATGGACGTGCCCTAGGTGCGCACTAGAGCGGGAGTAAGGAAAACTCTAAAAAGTAAGGGAACTACAGGTTCTTGCTTAAAAATACACGATTTGAGCGTTTTTTGACTTAGTGTTTTGTATGTATTTTACATTAAAGTGCTCTCCTCTTCTTGGGCATATAAATTGCACGAATAGAAGTGACAGAAGTATTGGAAGCATAAGGGAAATAATTTATTTTAATTTTGGGTGTCTAACGTAGAGTTATTTTAACATTTAAATTATTAATAATTGACTGTTAGTAAATTTCAACTATGTTTAGTCTAGATTTATTATTGACATTCTATAGGAACTGGTAAAATCGTAGTATATTACATTAATATCTATCAGAACAGTTATGACAAATTCCTTAAAATATTCACAGTCTTATCGAATTTACAGAGATCGCGATTTGGTCTCAAATTATTGTTATTTATTTCTTTATTTATTTATTTACGTCAAAAAACAGTTAAAAACTGCGTATGACGTGCTATGGGGAAAAGTGAATTGTGTGCACATTTTCAAAATTCTGTGATCCCTACACTAAGTCATGTACTACTTAAATTTTGAATTTTGAAAGGGAGAAAAAAACAAAAAAACTCCCATGTAATAAAATCTATTTTCAAGGATAAATAAGCAATAAATTTGGCTCTTATTATTTCCTGCCGCGACAACATGGAAACAGCACACATTTTTTATAGCGATCAATCTATTATTATTTTAATATTCAATATTAATAATCAAACTACACGATCAAAGTATTTTTAATCGTGTCACATGAAAAGAACATACAAAGGTATTTTGTACTGCAAACAAGCCAACAGAAGCTGATTAGTCTTTAAATTAGTCTAGACTGAAATCAATATATTTTGAATATGACGTTAGTTTAAATGCAATTCGATGGATTTTTACCTTCTCGAACTTTCTGATGTTGCCCTTGGAAAAAATTGCGATTGTCCTGTCAAAAAGCTTCATATGTGACGGGCACATCGCCACTCTATAGACTTCGTTTGTTCTATCTCGTTGGTTGTCAGTATTAAAAAACAAAAAAGGGTGTCAAAATAGGTATTTATGATGTTCGTGGGAAGGAGGACTTCACCTTGCGCAATTCTTTATATTCATTTGTAATGTATCTGATATTTGAAAAAATGTAGAAATATTAGAACATTGCATGGCGAAGGCAAGACGTGAAAATTTAAAAAGTTTTTGTTATTAAACACACACAGGAATTTATAGTTCGTCTATGGAAATTTTTGAAACTATGGCTCCAATGTTGTTTGTAGGTGTTCTAAACCTTACCAAGATTTCTTTTTTCCTGTGTCCCAATTTGCTAAATCGCTCAAGACTTCGAATGGACAGACGACATTATACGCACATACAACAGTATAAATTTCTATTGCTATCAGAGTTGAAGGAAATGTAAAGAAAATGTTAATATCTTGAAATAAAAGAGAAGGTATGGCTTTAGAGTGGGCAATGACAAACGTAGGCTACCTGCGTAGGGCAAAGGGATTTCGGCCTCGGCCTAATACATACATGCATACATCATACATACTACACACACACATGCGTGTATATATATATATATATATATATATATATATATATATATATATATATATATTAGGCTGTATTACAAAAAGTAGAATCGAATGGCTTAGTGAAAAAAAATGTTAGTTTTCAATATAAGAACAACAGCAGCACCACAAAACCAATTTTAAAATGGGTTTAGACGGGCCACAAACCCCATAAACACCTCATTTGCGGACTTACTTTTGAAAATAGCAAATAAATATTATTTAATAATATTTTTATCAATACATTTTTGGCTGAGGTGTCCACGTTATCTCCCAACAATTTTATGATCATCAAATATTACTTATTTGACTCAAAAAGTGTGTCACATTAGTCCGAATATGGCCAATTTTACATTAAAACCATAGAAATAGACACTTTTCAAATGGCATAGCTCCGTAAATTTTTATCCAAAATACTTTTAACTTAAATAAGATGCTTAGAAACCTCCTTCTCACGATTTAACTATTTCACTGCAATGGGCCAAAGAATTGCGCCGCGCGCAATCTTTAATCTTCTTGATGACCGCGCCTGCTGGATGATTTCTTCATTCACTATAAGGTACATTGAACATATTTGTAGAGACGTCAAACGCGTTTGAAAGTTGAGCATCACAAGAAAATAACATTAATTTTATAATGATACATAATGCATTATTTACCATTTGGACTGTATAAATGAGTATAACAACTGTTGTATTAATACAGCTTCGGGTCAATGACCCCCATCTCGATCGGATTTTCGTCCAGTTCCTGATCCATTGAGCAAATGCTGAGATGGCCTTGTTTCTTCTGGACATAAATGTAACTGTTTCTGTGCACGTCTTCTAAATTCAGTGGGAAATACAATTATTCAAATTATCGTTTCCATGTTGTCGCGGCAGGAAGTAATAATAGCCAACATTTATTGTATTTATCCTTGAAAAGAGATTTTTATTACATGGAGTTTTTCTCATACCAAATTTAAAAATTTATTGCTTATTTATCCTTGAATGAGATTTTATTACATGAGGTTTTTTCACCCTTTCAAAATTCAAAATTTAAGTAATTATATATGACTTGATGTAGGATCTGAATTTTGAAAATCTTTTAATTACTTTTCCCCATAGCACGTCATACGCCAGTTTTTAACTGTTTTTTTACGTAAAATAAATGATAAAGTTACTATACTTTGAAAACACTTTACAGCCTTTAGAAGACCATGAGCTATTTTTCACCTCTTCGTTTTGGAGTGTGCAACAGTGTCCCAGCCGGCCAGCCCCGCGAGCCCGCGAGCCCGCGAACCCGCGCTACTGAAAAAGGCGCACTCATTAATGCATTGACCTGCGACAAAGATCACAACTTTATAGTTGCGAAATAACGTTATCAAGTTCAACAATCAACTAATTGTACGTGTAAAACTCACTAATAAGTATTCATTTATTAATTCATAATAAACCATAAATATTTAGTTTTGTTTGGTACTGTGATTAAAGGTAGTTTAGTTTAGTTAATGCCTTATTTTACGTGGCGGGACTCGGGCTATCAGGCCCACTCTTCCGTCTAACCACGCAAATTTCGATACGCACCTTTCACCACCTAGCGGAGAAATGAAGGTATTATCTTGGGCATTAGAGCTAGGTGGATCTCAATTTTGCTCAGAGGCTTCTTTTAGGCAAGGGGATATTTTTATATGCAATGCGTCTACTACATGGACAATAAGCTTCTTCTCGAAGGAAGACGTACAGAAGAAGTTTTTCGCCCTTAAAATTCGGCTTCCATCGAGTTTGAACCCGAACTCAGGTACAACAGTCCGGTACGCTGACCGTTACACCACGGAATCCACCAAAAGGTATTGCCATATAATATGCTATCTTTTTGTTCTATAAAATATCAGAATCAAACGCTTTGTCCATCAATCTTCTGGACAATAATGAAAACCTTGAACGACACAAGAAAAGTCACATCCTAGACTTGCCTTTAAAACCAATTATGTGAGAGATACTCTGTACAATGTTTAATGTCTTTGTTCTCATCGAAAAACAATTTACTGAATGTATAAATTAAAAAAAAAACAGATTGTAAATAAGCAATAAATAAAACGTATAAAATTACTCAGCAGTTTAAAGAAAGTAGTTACTTGAAATCATTCCGAGATCTAAAATTTAATGAATTCCCGCAGAAAACATTGAAGCGTCAACATACTTCAAAAATAGATAGCAAATGTGGAACGTGTATTTAAAGTTTCGAACAGAAGAATTACGCCACTAATAATTATGTGATATGGCAGCAGAAGAGTTTGAAAATTCTGCATCTTCAGTATAAGGAAAATAGAAAACCATCAAAAGATTGTTTCATATCGTTCAGCATTAAGTCTTAAAGACTAATGAAATAAGGAGGTTACTTTCTGTAAAAAACGTTACTGTTGAAGAGTTCCCAGAGTTCACCACCTTTCTGAAAATGCACTTGATTTGTTTTATATTAAACAAGATTTGAACCTGTATGCTGCGAAGAAATCCTGCTGTCCACCATACCCATAACCCACGACATCATTATAAACACTGAAATTGTTCGTAATAGTACTATCCCTCAAAGGATGGCTAGATATTACGTTTGCATACACTCACCCGACTTTGTATTTAAGAACATTCTTCGAACTTAAGAAAAACTGGCTACATTTTCTTCTCTAACAACAACCTTACATAGTTTTCAAGAGTAATGTAGAATACTTTCAATATATTGATTACAACTCGCACAAGGAAATAATGAAGACATGACAGTAAATAAGCGTCCATTCTGTTAATTTTATGACTTTATGAAAATTTAGTGTTTATAGTATAAAACCAATTAATAATAGCTTGTGATAAAACTACTGGAACCCATCATCTTTTATTTAAAGTAAAACTCTCTTTTTTATTTATTTATTTATTTTACGTCAAAAAACAGTTCAAACTGCTTATGTCGTGCTATGGGAAGCAGTGTATTCTGTGCACATTTTCAAAATTCTGTGATCGCTACACTAAGTCATATACTACATATAAATCATACTACATATATATATACACACTGTCATATACTACTATCCCTACACTAAGTCATATACTCTCTAAATTTTGCTTAATAAAAAGCTCAAATTGCTTACTACAAAAATCCTTTGTATACAAAAAGGTATGTGTGTTTGCAAATGTCAAGTTTAAGGAAAATTGGATGGATTCTTTTGCTCTGAGAAACATTACATAAACAATTCCACCACCAATGCACATTTCTTTCATCAAGAAGTCATTTTCAAAAAAATGACTCTTACCATTTTGGTGCCAACAATTCTTTTCCAACTATCTAAAAATAGCATAATGTGGCAGATACGACCAAACTGTGCGGATTGCAGTAGAATAAGAGAACACTGTTCACATGACCTAATCTAGAAAACGTCAGGAGTGGCGCTCCATTGCACAAAAGTGACCGATATCAAATCTGCGATCAAAACCACTTAGAGATAACCTCTGAATTCAGCTACTTAGAGATAACCTCTGAAATCGCGATGTCTGGGATTTTATGAATGCATTAATTGATTGATAGTGATTTTCGGGCACGTCAAGTGCTAGGGTCATTGGCCACATAAGTGTAGTGCATTTTTCGGGAGGTGGCCTGGATGGTAAAGTGAGCTGGTTGGAGAGTTCCGGCGCTAAGTGTAAGTCTGTGTAATGGGGAAAGGATATGACAAGGACGAGGTAGGAAAAATCGTGCCCAGTCCGTGGCCCGTTTGTTAAAGTATTTCTCCGGCATTCGCTTGGTGTTGATTGGAGAAACCACGGAAACCTACCGTTCAGAGCAGCAAACTACCGCTAGAATTCTCCTCCAGACAGCGGCTGAATTCGACCTAGCTGTAAAGCTAGTTTCGAAAATCCTGCCACCGCCGGAACTCGAACATACGTCTGCTGGTCACGGGAGTGCAGTATCATCAGTCGATGCCTGACATCTCGTGCCCGAATGCATGCGTTTTGGGCCACCTTTTGCATCTTCGTCCGCCCACTTGTGACAATCGGCACCTTGATTACACCACATACGCCAAGTACAAATCGGAATCTTAGAACTTGTCCCGGCTGCAGCAGGACCGGGAGCGGTGGCTCAGTGCATCAACTGATGTCACTGGAGCGCCTCTGACCGGGAAGTCCTAGGTTCGAGTCCTGACGGCGGCAGGATTTTCGACCCTAGCTTTCTGGAGGAGAATTCTAGCGGCCAGCTGCTCTGATCGGTAGTTTTTCGTGGTTTCTCCGATCAACACCTGGCAATGCCGGTGCCAATACCCCTACCAAACGGGCCACGGACCTGTGATCTGTCCTTCCTTCTTTATCGCATCACTCCTCCTTACACACACACTTATACTAACATGCACTACACTACCACATATTCCAGGCGTCGGGAGCTTAGAGCTTGTCCCGGCTGGGGCGGTGCCCCGCTGGTGGGAGTCCTGGTTAGGGAAGCCCCACTGTGGCGTTGAATGAGCGCCGGATCTCGCCATCGAGCGTGGAAGATCACCGCCATCTCCCGAGAAAGAAAAACATGCACTACACGAACGGGACTAATAACCAGAGCAGTTGACGCGCCCAGAAACACGAAAAAATCAATCAATCCCGGCTGCAGCGGTGCTCCGAAGGTGGGATAAATCTGGCTCGGGAAAACCGCGCTAGCCGACGTGTAGATCGGCGTCGGATCTCACCACAGCGGAGCGAACCTCATCCGCCGAGGAATACCTGCATTACGCTTACGAGACGAATGACCGTAGCAGTTGACGTGCCCAGAGTCACTAATCTAATAATCAAACACAGAGCGACGTCTTCCGCCGCCCCACGCCTAGCGCAGCCAGCCCTGCGCCAACGCTACGTGAACAGCGCAGGCTGACAAACGCGTCCCTTTGAGGGTTAGAAATCACTAGGTATAAAGCAGGGAATTCCAACCTTTTTCTTGCATCGAACATTTTGAACATGATTTGAATAATCGAGCCCTTGGATGATTGGTTGTTAGTCATTAGTCCCGTACGTGTATTGCATGTTTTAATCGGGAGGTGGCGGTGATCTTCCCCCACTGGATGGCGAGATCCGGCGCCGACCTACCGTCGGCTAACTGGGGTTTCCCTCTAACCAGGGCTCCACCAGCGTGGCACCGCCCCAACCGGGACAAGCTCAAAGTCCCCGACCGGTCTCCTGGCATGTGTGGTAGTGTAGTGCATGTTATTGTGTGTGTGTGTAAGAGGTGAGGATAGGACAAGGAAGAGGAAGGAAAGATCGCGCACGGTCCGTGGGCTGTTCGTTAGGGTTATGCTCCGGTTTTCGCCTGGTGTTCATCGGAGAAACCAAGGAAAACTACCGAACAAGGCAGCCGGCTGCTAGAATTCTCCTCCAGACTCACATGTTCGTAAATAGCAGGCCAACGGCTAAATATTTTTCTGTTATTCTCATCCTCAAACTAAAACAGATTATCTACAATTTTGCAATAATTTAACATAATTTAAATAATTCAGTAAAAGCAATCGTTCGACTTATCTCTCATAATAAATAAATTGCCATTTATATTTTTTGGTGTGAACGGATTGAACAAACCCAAATTCAATGCTTCTCTTCCATTCTGTAGTTTTGAATTATTTTTTGCAATTTTTTTTGATGCAGTGTTCGCCGGAAATGAGTCAAGATCCAATTTTAAATTTTTTGCTACAGAGTAAGGAAAAAGCTATGTAGTGCTACGCAAAAATCCGCGAATTTTCGACAGAAAAACTCTTATTACAGTTCCCTGATAACGAAGAAGTGGATAAATCCAGTTGCTAAATTAACAAACAATCTTCTAACACGTGGTGTATCCAGACTTCATGTTTTGTGGGTCCTTGATGCCGCAAAATTGAATGACGGCAATACGTTTTTCTGTCTTTCCGTCCCTCCGGTTCCTCTGTGCATCAACAACCCTAGCACCTAAACCATTCAGACGATTTTGATCAAAACTGATATTCCTGTATCGATCTGGCTGGCATCGCGGCCCTTTGAATTTGAAACCGATATTTTAATTTTTGGGGTTACCTTACATCAAGCCCCTGAGACATTTTCCAAAATAAAAAAATACTCCATATTTTTTTATTAAATGTTATTTCAGAATGTGAACAAAGTTTAAGACAATTGAGCAGGTTAAATGTTCATTCAAAACTATTTTTTTAATTGCAAAATTTCACATTTTTTCAGCGTTTTTCTACAACTAAAATATTAAAGTTAAAGAATTTTCTTTTAATGAAATACGTTCCTTAAAGGTAGATTTTGAAGTAAGGTCATGTACTGTAAGAAATATATTTTCAGAAAATGCCGATGTCTATTACTATAACACTCGATGTAAAAATCATATTCATCAGGTGACAATATCAACAGCTCATTACAAAAAATTCACATACAATACATATACGTATTTTGCAACACTTTGCGGAATGACATTAAACGATTAAATTCAATAGAAAAGTTTAAAGCCAAAGTGAAATCGTTTCTGCTGCATAACTGGTTCTATGGTCAGACTATCACTGAGCATCACGAGAAAGTAACGTTAATTTTAACCGTGATATTTAATGTATTATTACCATTGGATTTCAACATAATTCTAAACAATATGTAACAAGTATTAATATCGCAGTCTCCGGGTCTCCATCACGATCAGGTTTTTCGTCCAGTTTTTTCTGATCCATTGTTAATTTGAGATGGCCCCTTGTTTTGCTTCTGAACATAAATGTAACTTCATTTTCTGTACACGTCTTCTAGAATTCAGTGGGAAATACAATTATTCAAATTATCGTTTCCATGTTGTCGCGGCAGGAAGTATTATTCCGAAGGACAACATGGATAAGGGCCAAAATTTATTGCCTTTTTATCCTTTGAAATAAATTTTATTACATGGGACCTTTTTTTTTCAATATTTAAGTAGTATATGACTTAGTGTAGGAATCACAGAATTTCGAAAATGTGCACACAATTCACTTTTCCCCATAGCACTTCGTGCGCAGTTTTAACTGTTTTTTGACGTAAAATAAATAAATAAAGGTACTAAGTTTCGAAAATTTGAGTATTTTTCTCGTAAAAGAAGAGCACACGGCGAAAAAGTACATGCTGTATTAGTACCACTAGTTCTTGATAACTAAAAGAAGAATATTTAGAGAAAAATTGCAGACTTTTTGAGAAAATAGTTGTTTGTAAACTCCTACATTTCACTCAGTATTGCGCCAAAATCCTCATATTCTCGAAAAATTGTGCTACATGACTTTATTTCAAAATCTTTCTTTAAAGAACAGATTTCGTTAAGGCAAAATTACTATAGTCAATATTGTAGTGGTAGTAGCAAGCCGAAAGAAAATTGGAACCGACACAATTTCCAAAACATCAGGGTTTCTGTAAGAATATAAACAAACATGAGATTGTTGAACAAGAAATTTGAGACCTCCACAATTCTATTAAACGTCTTTTACACTATTTGAGGTAAAGTATAATCAACAATTTTGGAGCCATTTTTGAAGAAAAATTTGTGATTATTTCTGAGGTTACATTTGTAAAGAACCTCCAAAACTATAAGTAAAAGGGTGTATGAAGTTGGGAATTTGAAACATTAATTTATTCCTTTTGTCTCCTCAAGTTCTCCCGAATACAACTGAGGTTGGTGAATTGCATACTGACATAAATTTTATGTTGTTTGTGAACCGTGAAAATTTTTGGTTACATTATTATTATTATTATTATTATTATTATTATTATTATTATTATTAATATTATTATGGTCAGGGTTAGTTTCTGGAGTAGAATTAGTATTTTTCTTTTTTTCAGCTATTCATGAACTGGCACATAATTTAGCATTTGGTCATGCCCGACCTTTGGCAAACAGAATCTTTGGAATGTTTGCTAACTTGCCAGTCGGAGTACCCTGTTCTGTGAGCTTCAAAAAGTATCACCTGGAGCACCATAAAGTACGATTTATTCTCTTGAGATTGTCTTGACACAAATCATATTTTGAAATGAAAGATAAGTATAATAGTGATTTTGGTTTGTTGCATTTGCAGTACCAGGGAGATGACAAGTTAGACGCAGATATTCCCACTTACATAGAGGGCAAACTCTTCTGCACCACTTTTGGAAAATTTTGTTGGGTATGTCTCCTGGGCGTTTTTTATGCAGTGCGCCCATTCTTCGCTTACCCCAAGCCAATTACTGCCATGGAAGTCTATAATGCCATCGTTCAACTTTCATTTAACGCATTTGTGTACTATTATCTAGGTAAGTACTGATTTTAAATTTGAATTTTACTAAAATTGATAAGGTTAATGTTGAATACTGAAGTTAATTACTAAGGAGATTGTCACTGAATTTGTTAGGACATCTGATGTTAACCACTTTTTAACGATGAATGGTTCAAAATCAATGTAAAGTGAAAGTTGATGGAAAAGCAAGAAGGGTGTGGGAGTTTTCTGTAAATTACTCTTCGTGTTGAGTCAAAGTATTCTTCGTCGTTTGCTCTTCCTTCTTTCTTCTTCATTCTTTTGTAGTGGATTGTAGTGGAGTCTTACATTTTCTATTTCATTTTTCTATTATTGGATCATAAAAATATATTCATAACATATTTTTTACTTTCTCAAACTTGCCTCTTTCTCGTGCTACAAGAGAAAGTATTGTAATTTTTTTATTAATTTTATTTTAGGTCACTTTATAACTATATTGGTCACCATCATCCTCTTTAATATTACATATTTTGATACACAGTGAAATTCTCATATTTGAACCACATATGCAGTTTACATTATTATTTACTTGTATCGTATATCGTTATTCTTATATCACACATTATTTACATACTTCACATATCAAGATTTGCATTCATCATCTAAGATTTTTTGCATTCATCACCTATCGTTAGTTGCCTACATCATATATCATTCTTGCATCATCATATCATTGTTTACTTACGTCACAAAACATTATTTACCTACAAGACATATTATTTTTACATATTTGATAGGTTATTATTTACTTACATGTTATTTATATACATCACATGTCATTATTTTTACATACTTCACAGATTATTATTTACTTACATCACATAATATAATCAATTATCCTTTATTTTGTATACAACTTAGATAAGGGATATATTTTTTCGTTCTCTTTAAGTAATCTAATGTTGTTTCCTTTTTGCATCACTTCCTGTGTTGCTTGTTCTTTGAAGTTTAAATGCAGAAGCAGATCTAACTAACGATAGATGCAAAAAACAAATATATCCTTATCTAGTTATATACAAACAAAAGGATAATTGTTATGATATGTGATAAGTAAATAATAATCTGTAAATATGTAAAATAATGACATGTGATGATGTAAATGTGATGAGTGATAATAAATATTGATATGTGAGAAACAAATAACATGTAAGTAAATAACCTATCAACTAAAGTATATGTCTTGTAAACAAATAATGTTTTTGTGACACATGAAATAATGATATGGCCGATGATGTAAGCTGTGACGGTGATGTGAGCAAATAACGATAAATATTGAAATGACTAGATAAAATGTGATATGTGAAACATAGCTGTGTGTGATATAGAATAACGATATACGACTAAATAATAATAATGTAAACTGTAATAATTCCAAAATATGAGCTACTGTATCAAGCAAAAATGTGTTAATACTCTGAACACAAATAAGAATTAATAAGAGCCACAATACTTTTCTCTTGTAGCACGAGAAAGAAAACGAGACTGAGAAGTAAAAATATGTTATGAATACTATTTTATGATCAATAATAGTAATGAAAAATGAGACTTTCACTACAATCACTAAAACGAAGAAGAAGAAGGAAAGTGAAGCGGCTTGAAAAATCAACACAGAAATGAAGAAAGCTTTCCACACCCTTCTTCTTTCCATCAACTTTCGCGCGACCGATACGAACCATTCATCGTTAAAGTGGTTAACATCAGATCCTAACAAATTAAGTGACAATATCGCTATTGCTTCATTCAACATTAACATATCAGTACGTAAGTCAAATTTAAATCGTGCTTACCTGAATAATAATGCAAATGCGTTAAACGAAGTTGAACGATAAACCATAGGCATGGCAACCAGTGGCGAAGTAACGAATGGGCTTTTTTTATGCGCCCGGTATACCCAACAAGCTTTTTCAAAGTATTGCGAAGAACGCCCTGTAGTGAGATATCTGCGTCTAACGATAAATAACCAGTACTACAAATGCAATAAACCAAGGCTCCTGTGCTGTCTTTCATTTCAAATATGTTGTAATCAGTTTATCTCAGAGAATAAATAAACGCTATGATGCTCAAATGTTGACTCTGGCTGAGAGTACTCCATTCAACAATAACAAACATTCCCAAGAATTCTGTTTGCCAAAGATGGTGCATGTCCCAAATAACAGAATTATGACCTTCAGTTCGAGCTGAAAAAAGAAAGTAATTCTACTCCCGAAACAACCCTGACCACTAATAATATTATTGTGTATCAATAATAGCAACAATAACAATAATAATAATAATAATAATAATAATAATGTAACCAAGAATTTCACGGACAAGCAACATAAAAATTTGTAATCGTATACTAACCTCGGTGTATTCGGAAAACAGAGAACAAGCTAACTATTAATGGTAAATTGCAACTTCATACCCTTTTACTTATAGTTTGGAGGATCTTACAAATAAACACTCGAAAACTAATGCAAAATTTTCTCCAAAACTAACTCCAAATGACGGTACTACTTACCTCAAATAGTAATAGGCGATTTAGAGGCAATGAGTCTCAAATTTCTTGTTCAACTGTCTCATGTTTATTTGCTATTCTTGCAAGCCCTGATATTTGGAAGTGTGATAGACAATTTTCTTTTCGACTGCTACCATACAATATTGACTATAGCTCAATTTGCGCTGGCAAATCATTCTTCAAAGAAAGATTTTGGCTTCAAAATATGTAACACAATTTTCGAGAATAGGATGCAATATAATACGATTGAAAACATGAAATTTACAAGCAACTATTTTCTCGAAAATGCTGCAATTTATAAATATTTGGCTTCTTTTAATTGGCGAGACTGATATTATTTAATACGGCATGTACTTTATGAATGTCTCTTCTTTACGAGAAAAATACTCAGAATTTTTCAGCCAGGCTGCCTTTATTTGACATTTTACGTCAGCGTGATTGAAACTGCGCGCAAAATGCTATGAAGAGTAATTGTGCTGTTTTCGGGAATCTGTGATTCCCTACACTAATCATATACCTGCAAATATTGAAAAGGTCATGTAATAAAATTTATTTCGAGGATAAAAGGCAATAAGTACGGCCATATCCATGTTGTCTTCCGGAATAACACTTCCTGCCCTCCACTGACTAATTTGAACAATTGCTATTTCCCACTAATTCTAGGAACGAAGTACGAAAGCGAAGTTACATTTATGTTCAGAAGTATCTCAGAGGCTACAACTCAATGAATCGGGAAAACTGGTTGTGATATGATACAATACTTGTTGCATATTGTTTAGTCCAATGACAAATATTACAGAAATATCGCAGTTAAATGGCGTTTCGCTTGTGACGTACTGGTATCTCTAGTGTATAGAACAGTTATCTAACAAAGCCATTTGGCTTCCTACATCAAACCCCAATCAGTTTGTGTCTCTCTTAACAGTATTGTAAAACAATGTACATGTTATTGTAATTTTGTAATATTGTTGATATTGTCACCTGATAAATGTTGATTTTTATCAGTATTGTAATAGACATCAAAATATATATTTCTTTTACATTACATGTTTCTTACTTCAAAATCTACCTTTAAACGTATTTATTAAAAGAAAATTCTTTAACTAATATTTTAGTTGTAGAAAAGCTGTGAAAAAATGATTTTGCAATTAAAAATGGATGAACATTTAACATAACTCAGTGTCTTAAACTTTTGTTCACATTCATAATAAGAATTTAATAAAAAATATGGAGTATTTTATTTTGAAGAAGCCGAAGCGATGGTGATCAAGTAAGATATCGGTTTCAGGGCCGAAGCTGTCGATACGAAATAGCCAGTTTTGATCGTCTGGGTACTTGATTATGCACGGAAGAGGCGCCGAGGAAGACGGAAGACTGAAGGCGTGTTGCCGTCATTCAATACGCGTCGAAACCACAAAACATGAGTGGATGCACCACGTGTTGAAAGATTGTTTGTTGAACCTTTATCATGGCCTAAATTATCGAGGAACTGCTAATAAGTTTTTCTGTCGGTCGCGATTTGCGTAACATCATAACTTTTCCTTACTCTGTAACAAAGAACCCAAAATTGAATCTTGACTCGACAACGAACTATATCAAAAAAAATTGCAAATTCAAACTAATGGAAGAAGCTTTAATTTGAGTTTGTTGTCGTTCGCATAGCAAATGACGATTATTGTTATGAATAAGGGCATCGAACGTTGCTTTGCTGGTATTTGAGCCATGTTAGAGTATTGCAAGGTGTGAATAATCTGTTTGGACGGTAACAAATATTTGTATTGATCTGCTATTACGAAAACGTATGATCTGAGGGAAAATTCGACCGGCTGCCACTTGCTAGTGATTTTCGCCCGGTTTCGATGACACCAGGCAGCCAGTGTAAAACCAACGGCACGGCTTACGTCACGTTCGCTCTCTTTCGCTGCTCTATCTCACTTCTTACACACAATAACATGCGCACGCCACGCATGCCAAGTCGGGGTTTAACTGTCCCGGTTGAGGTGGTGCCAGCAGTGGGGGTCTGATTGAAGCCCCACTGGCCGAAGGTAGGTCGACGCCGGATAACCATCCAGTGAAGACCTGCGTTTTCCCGATTAAACATGCAATACGTGGGACAATGACAACGGCCAATCGTCAGGGCTCGGTGTCCGTCATTTTAAAATGTCCGATCTGAAAAGATTAGCGGAATTCTATATGCCCTGGTGTTCTAACCCTCAAAAGTTGTTCTGCAGCATTCACGCCAGCGTGGCGAGGCTATTTTGCGCTGGAAACTGCTACAAGACATCTTTAATGTTTGATTATTAGATGATGACTCTGGTGCTCATCAGCTCTGCAGTCATTCATCTCGTAACATAGTATTCCTCGGCGGATGAGGTCGCTCCGCTGTGTGAATCCCGACGTCGTCCCGTCGGCTGCTTGACGATTTCGAAGGCCTCCCGCCTTCGAGCACCATCAGCCGGTGTTTTCGTAACCTGGAGCGCGTCGCTGCTCTATTAGTCCCGTTCGTGCGGTACATGTTCTTTCGGGAATGGCGATGATCTTCCACCGCTCGACATAATGCATATCACAGTGAAGATTCCCCCAACGGACTTTCCAACTTAGCCAGCCGAGACACCGACTCTGGCGGTGTAGTGCATGTTATGAGAAGTGAGTGTGTAAGGAGAGGATGCGACAAAGGAAAGAACACAGATCATCGGCGTTGGTAGAAGATCTGCTCCGGCGTATGAGTGTTGATCAGGCTCCGGAAACTACCGAATCAGAGCAGCCGGCTGGTAGAATTCTCCTCCAGACGGCGACTGAATTCGACTTAGCTAAAAAGCTAGTGACGGGACTCCAACCTAGGACTTCCCGGTCAGAGGTGCTGCAGTGACATTTGTTGATTCACTGAGCCACCGCTCCCGGTCCTGCTGCAGCCGGGACAAGTTCTAAGATTCCGATTTGTACTTGGCGTATGTGGCAGTGTAATCAAGGTGCCGATTGTCACAAGTGGGCGGACGAAGAGATGCAAAAGGTGGCCCGAAAACGTGCATGCATTCGTAAGTACCGAGAGAGATGGCTCAGGGCATCGACTGATGACACTGCATTCCCCGTGACCAGCAGGACGTATGTTCGAGTTCCGGCGGTGGCAGGATTTTCGAAACTAGCTTTTCAGCTAGGTCGAATTCAGTCGCTGTCTGGAGGAGCATTCTAGCGGTAGTTTGCTGCTCTGAACGGTAGGTTTTTCCGTGGTTTCTCCGATCAACACCAGGCGGATGCCGGAGAAATACTTTAACAAACGGGCCATGGACTGGGCACGATTTTTCCTACCTCGTCCTTGTCATATCCTTTCCCCATTACACAGACTTACACTTAGCGCCGGAACTCTCCAACCAGCTCACTTTACCATCCAGGCCACCTCCCGAAAAATGCACTACACTTATGTGGCCAATGGCCCTAGCGCGGCCATTCTTCGAAATCACTATCAATCAATTGTGCATTCGCAAAATCATCGCGATTTCAGGATTTATCTCTAAGTAGCTGAATTCAGAGGTTATCGTGGTTTGATGCAGATTTGATATCGGTCACTTTATTACAATGAGCGCCACTCCTGACGTTTTTTCTAGATTGAGTCATGTGAACAGTGTTCTCTTATTCTACTGCAATCCGCACAGTTTGGTCGTATCTGCCACATTATGCTATTTTTAGATAGTTGGAAAAGAATTGTTGGCACCAAAATGGTAAGAGTCATTTTCTTTTTTGAAAATGACTTCTTGATGAAAGAAATGTGTGATTGGTGGTGGAATTGTTTATGTAATTTGTTTCCTCGTATAAAAGAATCCATCCAATTTTCCTTAAAACCTCTGACATTTGCAAACACACATACCTTTTTGTATACAAAGGATTTTTGTAGTAAGCAATTTGAGCTTTATTAAGCAAAAAATTTAGAGTATATGACTTAGTGTAGGATAGTAGTATATGACTTAGTATATATATGTGAAATGATTTATATGTAGTATATGACTTAGTGTAGCGATCACAGAATTTTGAAAATGTGCACAGAATACACTGCTTCCCATAGCACGACATAAGCAGTTTGAACTGTTTTTTGACGTAAAATAAATAAATAAATAAAAAAGAGAGTTTTACTTTAAATAAAAGATGATGGGTTCCAGTAGTTTTATCACAAGCTATTAGTAGTCGGGTTTATACCGTGAACACTAAAGTGTATTAAGATCATAAAATTAACAGAATGGACGCTTATTTATTGTCATGTCTTCATTATTTCCTTGTGCGAGTTGTAATCAATATATTGAAAGTATTCTACATTACCTCTTGGAGAAAACATGTGAGTGTAAGGTTGTTGTTAGAGAAGCCAATAAAGCAAGTTTTCTTAAGTTCGAAGAATGTTTTTAAATACAAGGATTGGTGAGTGCATGCAAACAAT
Source organism: Teleogryllus oceanicus (assembly GCA_964035755.1). Taxonomy (NCBI): domain Eukaryota; kingdom Metazoa; phylum Arthropoda; class Insecta; order Orthoptera; family Gryllidae; genus Teleogryllus; species Teleogryllus oceanicus. Next base: position 276,092 of record CAXIVR010000004.1, read on the forward strand.
ATCTAGCCATCCTTTGAGGGATAGTACTACGAACAATTTTACAGTACTATAATGATGTCGTGGGTTATGGGTATGGTGGACAGCAGGATTTCTTCGCAGCATACAGGTTCAAATCTTGTTTAATATAAAACAAATCAAGTGCATTTTCAGAAAGGTGGTGAACTCTGGGAACTCTTCAACAGTAACGTTTTTTACAGAAAGTAACCTCCCTTATTTCATTAGTAGAAAAAGATCGAGAATTAATGCTAGTCAACAATATATAATATTTTTGGGTTTTCTATTTTCCCTATAGTGAATATGTAGAAATTTTCAAACTCTTCTGCTGCCATATCACATACATACCTTATTAGTGGCGTGAATTCTTTCTGTTCGAAACTTTTAATATACGTTCCACATTTACTATCTATTTTTGAACTATGTTGACGCTTCAATGTTTTCTGCGGGAATTCATTAAATTTTAGATCTCGGAATGATTTCAAGTAACTACTTTCTTTAAACTGCTGAGTAATTTTATACGTTTTATTTAGTGCTTATTTACAATCTGTTTTATTTTTAATTTATACATTCAGTAAATTGTTTTTCGATGATGAACATAAGGACAGCAGACGTTGTACAGAATGTCTATTACATAATTAGTTGGATCAGAACGGCAAGTCTAGGATGTGACTTTTCTTGTGTTGTTCAAGGTTTTCATTATTGTCCAGAAGATTGATGGACAAAGCGTTTGTTTCTGATATTTTATAGAACAAAAAGATAGCATATTATATGGCAATACCTTTTGGTGGATTCCGTGGTGTAACGGTCAGCGTACCGGACTGTTGTACCTGAGTTCGGGTTCAAACCCGATGGAAGCCGTGGATTTTTTAAGGGCGAAAAATCCTTCGTACGTCTTCCTTCGGAGAAGTAAAGCCGGCTGTTCCATGTAGTAGATTTACTGCATATAAAATATCCTCAAGCCTAAAAGAAGCCTCTGAGCTAAATTGAATCCTGTTTCGTCGCCAGATAATACCTCCGCTAGATGGTGAAAGGAGCGTAGCAGAAATTTTCGTGGTCAGATCGAAGAGTGGGCCTGATAGCCCGAGTCTCGCCACGTAAAATATGGCATTAACTAACTAACTAACTTTAATCACAGTACCAAACAAAACTAAATATTTATTGTTTATTATGAATATAAATGACTACTTATTAGTGAGTTTTACACATGCAATTAGTTGATTGTTGAACTTGATAACGTTATTTCGCAACTATAAAATTGTGATCTCTTGGCACCAGGTCAATGCATTAATGAGTGCGCCTTCGTCGTGGCGCAGGTTCGCGGGCTCGCCCAGACTCGCAGGCTCATGAGCTCTGCAGGCTCCCATGAAAAGACTGCCAGCTAGGACACACTATTGCACCTCCAAAACAGAAGAGGTAGAAAAATAGCTCATGGTCTTCTAAAGGCTGTAAAGTGTTTTCTAAAGTATAGTAACTTTTATTTATTTATTTTACGTCAAAAAACAGTTAAAAAACTGCGTATGACGTGCTATGGGGAAAAGTGAATTGTGTGCACATTTTCAAAATTCTGTGATCCCTACACTAAGTCATATACTACTTAAATTTTGAATTTTGAAAGGGTGAAAAAAAACTCCCATGTAATAAAATCTATTTTCAAGGATAAATAAGCAATAAATTTTGAATTTTGAAAGGGAGAAAAAACTCCCATGTAATAAAATGCAGGATAAATAAGCAATAAATGTTGGCTATTATTACTTCCTGCTAAACAACATGCGTGATAATTTGAATAATTGTATTACTAGATTCCTGGAGAAGACGTGCACAGAAAATGAAGTTACATTTATGTCCAAGCAAACGAGGCCATCTCGGCATTGCTCAATGGATCAGAAACTGGACGAAAAACCTGATCGAGATGGGGGTCATTGACCTGGAAGCTGTATTACAATAGTTGTTTATACTCATTTATACAGTCCAAATGGTAAATAATGCATTATGTATCATTGTTAAAATTAATGTTACTTTTCTTGTGATGCTCAACTTCCAAACGCGTTTGACGTCTCTACAAATATGTTCAATGCAGCCTTATAGTGAATGAAGAAATCATTCACAGTAGTGCGGCTCAAATGTGGGTTGTTATCAGTGATTGCGCGCGGCGCAATTTTATTGCAGTGAAATAGTTAAATCGTGAAGCGAGGTTTTAAGCATCTCATTTAAGTTAAAAGCATTTGGATAAAAAATTTCGGAGCTATTGCTATTTCAAAAGTGACTATATCTATGGTTTAATGTAAAATTGGCCATATTCGGAGTAACGTAACACACTTTTTGAGTCAAATAAGTAATATTTGATGATCATAAAATTGTTGGAGAGATAACGTGGACACCTCAGCCAAAAATGTATTGATAAAAATATTATTAAATAATATTTGTTGCTATTACTAAAAAGTAAGTCGCAAAATGAGGTGTTTATGGGATTTGTGGTACCCTAAACTCCTTTTAAATTCTGTTTCTTTGGTGCAGATATTGTTCTTATATTGAAAACTAACATTTTTTCCAGTAAGTATTTCGATTCTACTTTTGTAATACAGCCTAATATATATATATATATATATATATATATATATATATGTATATATATATATACACGCTAATGTGTGTGTAGTATGTATGATGTATGCATGTATGTATTAGGCCGAGGCTAAATCCTTTGCCCTACTGGGTAGCCTACGTTTGTCATTGCCTCTAAAGCCATGCCTTCTCTTTTATTTCAAGATATTAACATTTTTCTTTACATTTTCCCATTGCTCTGATAGCAATGAAATTTATACTGTTGTAGGTGCGTATAATGTCGTCTGTCCATTCGAAGTCTTGAGCGATTTAGCAAATTGGGACACAGGAAAAAGAAATCTTGGTAGGTTTAGAACACCTAAGCAAATAACATTGGAGCCATAGTTTCAAAATTTCATAGACGAATCATAAATTCCGTGTGTGTTTAATAACAAAAAACTTTTAAATTTTCGTCTTGCCTCGCATAAATGTTCTAATATTTTTCTACATTTTCAAATATATCTATACATTTACAAAATGAATATAAAAAAGAATTGCGCAAGGTGAAGTCCCTCCTTCCCCGAACATCATAAATACCTATTTTGACACCCTTTTTTGTTTTTAATACTGACAACCAACGAGATAGAACAAACGAAGTCTATAGGTGTGATATGCTTACGTCATATGAAGCTTTTGACAGGACAATCGCAATTTTTTCCAAGGGTAACATCAGAAAGTTCGAGTAAAGGTAAAATCCATCGAATTGCATTTAAAACTAACGTCATATTCAAAATATATTGATTTCAGTCTAGATTAATTTAAAGACTAATCAGCTTAAGTTGGCTTGTTTGCAGTACAAAATAATTTTTTGTATGTTCTTCTATGTGACACGATTAAAAAAATACTTTTGATCGTGTAGTTTTGATTATTAATATTGAATATTAAAATAATAAATTAGATTGATATCGCTATAAAAATGTGTGTCGTTTCCATGTTGTCGCGGCAGGAAATAATAAGAGCCAAAATTTATTGCTTATTTATCCTTGAAAATAGATTTTATTACATGGGAGTTTTTTTGTTTTTTTCTCCCTTTCAAAATTCAAAATTTAAGTAGTACATGACTTAGTGTAGGGATCACAGAATTTTGAAAATGTACACAATTCCCCATAGCACGTCATACGCAGTTTTTAACTGTTTTTTGACGTAAATAAATAAATAAATAAAGAAATAAATAACAATAATTTGAGACCAAATCGCGATCTCTGTAAATTCGATAAGACTGTGAATATTTTAAGGAATTGTCTGCTTTATTTCTGATAGATATTAATGTAATATACTACGATTTACCGGATTCCTATGGAATGTCAATAATAAATCTAGACTAAACATAGTTGAAATTTACTAACGATCAATTGTAATAATTTAAATGTTAAAATAACTCTACGTTAGACACCAAAATTAAAATAAATTATTTCCCTTATGCTTCAATACTTCTGTCACTTCTATTCGTGCAATTTATGTGCCCAGAGAGAGAGCATAATATGGGCATACAAACACTAAGTCAAAAGCGCTCAAATCGTGTATTTTTAAGCAGAACCACTTAGCGTCTCTTACTTTTAGAGTTTCCTTACCGCTCTGGTAGCACCTAGGGCAGTCCATTCTGGAGTGTCAAGTTTGTCAGCGCGGTTGGGAAAATTTTGCCGCCCAATTTTTGTGAGGAAAGGGGTACATTGGGTAACTCTGGAAAATTTTCGTAAAGTAGCTGAGTGAAGTCGGTGCGAACAGGTGTTTCATACAGTAAATAGGAAATTCGTGACAGCGTATTAATTTGTAGATAATAAGCCCTAGTAATAGCAAATCGTTGAGGACATTTTGGGTACAATTTAGAGGACGCGAGAATTGGTATGACGAGGATTCTATGGACAACATACAGCTAGTCAGCCGAGAAGCCATTTATCAAGATAGTATAGTAAGCTTACGAACGTATATTGAAACCCGTACGGTGTTTTAATATTTTGTACCGAAAAATAATTTCACGAGATAGAAAAAAATTGTAACATACATAATAAAATACAGAATAAATGTTAAATTTTTATTGTTGAAAAACGCTGATAATTTACAGTCAGCCTTTTATATAATTTTTAGCCAGTATTAATCTAACAATTGGTTTCAATGAATAAAATTTGCAGGAATTGTGATTCAGTATAGAATTACACGTCCACACGCAACAAGTAAGGAGTGTATATTGTATGTTGAACTCATGGTTGAGTTGGAAGTAAATCTAATAATTCAGTGTTAAAATTTCACCGTAAGTCACGAAAACTAACCAATATCATAATATCTTCTCCTAACCATATAAAGTAACTACTTACATGTAAGAAAATAATTCACGCCTTCTCCGAACGATTTGTACAGCAGTAAGCCACACGAGTAACCATGACGAACTTTTACGAATGCTTATTAAACTGATCACGGCTTTTAATTATAAAAAAACTATCATAAATAGGACACTTCAACACTAAGGTGACTAAAAGCGTTTTGGGCACAGTTTGGGCGTTTTGTGTGTTGAGATAATCCATTATTTTTCAAAAAAGAAACGATCGACGGGACGGCGATGATAACTAGTAACGCTCTCAACAATTGAGACATTACAATGGGTCTGTCAGCGTAAACATCACGTCGAATGCGAGATGCACGTTCAAGAGAGTGTGAGATATCGCTCAGAATCAATCTCCTAATTGAACTACGAGTACTTTTGTCGTGACGTCTTGCTGCACAATACTCTGTATTAAAAAGTAGGCGACACTTGCGCATGCTCGGAAACTTCTCGTTCAGAAACATCAGTGGTACAAATGTACGTGTAGGATATGGTAGCCCTTCTCTCAAGCTCCATGGTTGATACAAACACTTCTCGTTTAACATCATTATGCGATAAAGAAGACAGACGACCTGCAGAACAGATTTCGAGATATTTGGTACAATGAGAATGGCTTGAGAGCAGCTTCATTATCAAAGATCCTGCGATATTTAAGCTCTTCCATATGATGACCTTGGTAACTCTTTCAGAAATTCATTGATTGAAATTCACATTGAAAAAACTTAATTTGCCTTTGTAAATATATCTTTCATTTGATTTATTTAAAAAGTTATCTTTTTGCGTGCATACTACTTTAATTAAATAAAGAGTTTTCAGCTTTTCACTCACTACCCATAGAAATCATAATTACGGCCGTCCAAGTCGCTAGCAAACAGATATTGAAAGGTTAAGAGAAAAAATGATGTTATTTTACAAAAGCACATTAGTGGGTCCTGATACCAAAGTAGACTATTGATCCTACGCATGGAGATATCACCTTTCGTAAAGGAATGGAGACAAAATTCACGTTTTTCGGGCCTTTATACTGAAATTGTGGTCGTTCACTTCGTTCTTTCGTGTTCGAGTCTCTCACCCTTGGTTCGGTTAAATTTTTCTGTGATGTCTCAACTGTTAATAGAATCGAAATTGCAAAATTATAATATGCATATCCGTTATCAATAATTTTGAGGCGAGACAGACAGATGTTTTGCCGTCAATCGATAGTTTAGTGTAAGGACTTACAAAACCTTGGATTATACCTAACAGCTTGAGTTGCATGCTTATTGGTACTACATGTAGGAAGAAAAATATATCCACTTTTTTCTTTATAGGGCCAGGCAATAGAGCCGATCTGTCAAAAAAAATTTTTCCTGCGCAAGATACAATACGTTTTCTTCTTACAAAGAGCGAGAATGTATACTTTCTCTTCTTATAAAGTTAGCATAAGAACGTAAAAGGTGGTTAAATCATTTTATTTTATATAGTAAATTACTATCTCTAACACACTGTGCAGTCAGAATCCATGTTTCGAAGGTCCTTGAAACCGGAAACAGATTCATAGCAAAAGTTTCTGTCTGTTCTCTGAACTCCAATTTTTTTCCAAAATAAATTTCAAAGAACATCTTTTTTGAATTTAAATATATTGAATTTAACTTTATGGAAAATTTGGTAATTTTGCAAAACAGAAGAAATATCATTATAACATGAAATGAAACGACTTTTCATGAAAGTATTTTATGCAAAAACGTTTTTAAACGTTGTGATTATTTAGTTTCATGTTAGTGAAATTAAAATGTCTCTAGAGACACAGTGACAGGAGTACGTGCTTGTAGATGACTTGCCTTATTTGTGTTATGTATCAATATACATCCCATTGTGGATTTCAACTGATTGTGGTTTGATGTAAGATTCAGAGAGCGTCAGTGCATCAACTGATGTCGCTGCAGCGCCTCTGACCAGGAGGTCCTAGGTTCGAGTCCTGATGGCGGTAGGATTTTCGACACTAGCTTTTCAGCTAGGTCGAATTCAGTCGCTGTTTGGAGGAGAATTATAGCGGCCAGCTGCTCTGATCGGTAGTTTTCCGTGGTTTCTCCGATCAACGCCAGGCGAATGCCGGAGCAGTACCCTACCAAACGAGTCACGGACCGCGCGCGATCTTTCCTTATTCGTCCTTGACCTATTCTTACTCCTTATCCTACATACTACACTACCACATATGCCGGGAGACCTGTCGGGAGCTTAGAGCTTGTCCCGACTGGGGCGGTGCTCCAACACAGTGGGAGAGAGTCCTGGTCAGAGGAAACCCACTAGCCGACAGTGAGTCGGCGCCGGATCATAATCGAAGATCTGCATATCGAAAAAACATGCATTACACTAACGGAACTAATGACCAAAGCGGTTGACGTGCCCGGAAACACGAAAAAATCAAATCATACAAAGAGTGTAACGTTTTGCGTCCCATTTTTAGGACATTGGGCGGATACAGTTAGCGTACCCACAATTCACTGTGCTGTCATACAATAACTTATTTTACGTACTGTATATATGCATAATGCTGGGACATTATACGCTATAGATAATAATTTAATCATGTATACTTCTTTTCACATTTTATTAGTTATTTTTGTACATAGTATACAGTAAAACGTTATTGAAATCATTGCTAATCAAAAACTCTGCAAACGTTCAATCAGAACCACATCTATATTTCATGGAAAGAAGTTTACCATAGATTAAATTGTTACTTGCTTAGAAGATGGTCAGTAAAAAATGAATATTTTGAGAAAAGTGATTTTAGAATGTCTATTCCTCCTGTTTCTGATCAACCGACTGATGAAGAAATTCCAAATATTATTTTCAAAACAGAGAAATACAAGACGTAAGAGGACATTGGAACTGACACTGTATATTGACAAAAAATAGCGTCCCACAGACAAAACAGAATCTACTTTTAAATCAAAATCGAATAGTCCAGCCCCCTCTTGGAAGAAAAAACATCTAACATACACCGAAATATACATTACATTATGCAGTGTCGATTACATTGTAGAAAAAAAACCAAACACCCTTTGATTTATGTATAGAATCCAATTTTAAAAATAAAACAGCAATATTGTACTTATTTTCCTTTTATAAATAAACACTTCACACAAATATATAACACAGATGTGCTAATTACTTTTCTAATAGCATAGATACTCCATTACCGGTAAATAGGAATCTGCATAGGGAAATATCCCTAAAAGTGGACGACCTTTTTCTCGAAAACTTTAGACGTTTTTGACTCAAAAACTGGCCGGGAGGTCCTAGGTTCGAGTCCTGACGGCGGCAGGATTTTCGACGCTAGCTTTTCAGCTAGGTCGAATCCAGTCGCTGTGTGGAGGAGAATTCTAGCGACCGGCTGCTCTGATCGGTAGTTTCCCGTGGTTTCTCCGATCAACGCCAGGCGAATGCCGGAGCAGTACCCTAACAAATGGGCCATGAACCGCGCGCGATCTGTTCTTCCTCTTTCTTTTCCTATCCTCTCCCCTTACACTAACATGCACTACACTACCACATATTCGGGAGACCAGTCAGGAGCTTAGAGCTTGGCCAGCTGGGCAGTTCTCCTCTGGTAGGAGAGTCCTGGTTGAAACCCTACCTTGACGGTAGGTCGGCGCCCGAATCTCGCCATCTGGCAGGGAAAGATCACCACTCTCGAGAAAAACATGCACCTACACAAACAGGACTAATGACCAAAGCAGTTGACGCGCCCGGAAACACGAAAAAATCAATCAATCAATCGACAAAAATATTTGTAGATAAAAATGTATTTTTAAAGCGTCAATAGTCAGATAGTTACTTTTCATCCACCCAGAGATTTGCGGCCCTTAATGGGTTACTATACCCTGGGAGATGTGCCCTGTGACATAAACGCGACTTCGCTCTATTCATTTGTTGTTGTTTTTTTTAAAATCACATAAATATATTGTATTTGAAATATCTCTCACGACGTTAATATTAACATTTCCAGTTATGTACATTATTGCATTTGTGAAACTTTGAGCGATGTGAACTTTTGTACGGGTACGTCTAAAAGCACTGTTCAGAAGGACATAAAATTCATTTTTTTTTGTTTTTTCAAAAACACAAATATATTTTTTAAATATCTCTCACTCTGTTAATATGCACATTTCCAGCGATTTGCAAAAATGTTTTCATTTGGAAGTTGAAGTACTTCAAATGAAGTTTCACGAAAACTAAAAGTTTTTATGTGAAAAGAGCCTCAAATTTCACATTCACAGTGACAAATTTTTCTTAAAAAACGACTCCAAATGTTTAACGAAAATGTCCATAGCGGACGAGATTTTACTCTTTTATACTATTCTTTAAGTAATATACCGGTTCTATCATTAGGAAGAATTGAGAAAAACTTCAAAAAAATGTATTTTGGGGCGATTGCTGGAAGCTGGCAAGAGTATACCGAATGTCGAACAGCTAACAGTTAATTCAGACCAAAAAATAAAAAACTAATATGAGAAAGTCTTTTGCAATTTTGTAACACTTCTTTATTTCTGTGTAACTTTTTCTTTCTAAACAAATATATTCTTTTTATACTAATTAAAAACAATTTACATATTTCTGGGGTGTTTATATCTTTATGGTTTATTAGTTCATTACTGTGTATTTACGAACCTAAAACAAAACACGTAAAGGTGTTGTTGATACCCTTGCGGGACTTTCTGATTCTTTATGCCCGAGGGCCTTTTGCATACTTTATGACCCGCTGTAATACCAACACAACACATACATTTTGATGAATTCCATTTATTACAGTTACGAGGATGCATATACAATAAATAAATGGAATAATGCTCAAATAAGTAAAATAACTCTTTATAAACATTATTTTTCTCAATAGATATGAAAATTGCAATTTTGGAATGTTCTCATGAATTTATGATTACCACTAGTCTCATATTTCATTGTTATGTATCACTTTTTTCTAGGGACATTTATGCTTCTTGAGTAGCAGAACTACTCTAGAAATAGGAAGTATCAGGCACATCGGCTAACATCCTCGAAATGTAATTTTTTTGTTTATGACATATTCTAAGTAAAATTTGCCATTAGAAACATAGAATACAAAGTTATGAAAACAAGACATATATATATATATATATATATATATATATATATATATATATATATACACATATATATGTATATATACTAATAATATAATATATATAAATAACAATAAAAACTAATACAAACTTCATGGCAAAATACAAATTTTCCTAGAATGAATTTTTTCAACTTTTGAGTGCTTATTGCCGCTCAGTAATTCTAGATATCAAGGAGTTATTAGACAAAATATGCTTAATATTATCTTACAGATTTTCCAGTACTTACGTGATTTTCGAGATACTTTATAGAACATTATTAAAAGCACGTGTACTCATAATATAATAATGTGGAGAAATCTACATATTGTAACAAGAAATGTTATGGACTGCAAATTTTTGTTGATGGAAAAATATATATGTCACTTTAGTAGTTGTAGGAAGACGCCGAATAAAATTCAATCTGAAATTTACGAAAATTCCAAGAAATTTAAAGCGATATTGGTGCCATTTTTAAGAATTGAGACGTCAAACGTGAATTTCTGTTGAAATCTCAAAATCGATTTTCCGCAGCATTACATAACTTTCTCTATACTACGTATATTACTCTGTATATACGTATGTATACGAGAAAGTAAATAATTAGCCTTAAAGTTAGACAAGGTGTATTGAATGTATTAAACATTTACAAAACCTTATACTATAGAAAAATCTATTGAACTCATGTTTGAACTTTTATTTAAAATCGAATAAATAGTCAGAATGCGCTTTGCATTCTGTTGATTATGATATGCAATTATGAACTGAGTGAGGATACGTGAATATCACGTGAAAATTGATATAATGTGTAGCGAGTAAAAATATATTTTGGTCTACATCTTTCTAAATTGAACTTACCATATGATTGCCGAGAGAGGACTGAAATTTAAATTATTTATTTCATCGCATGCATAACAATACAAATTATTAATGATGATGCAACATAACATACTTTCTCATATTTAGAGAGTCCAACGGAAATGAGACCTGCACCATTCTTTTAAACTTTCCTTGTTCCACTTGTCAAAAAATTTTGAAGTAAGCATTTTGAGCCATTTTTAAGACGATGCTTTTTTTATAAATATAACTTCAAGCACAAATTATAAAAACGACTGTTTTTCAAAAAGAATGTACTATAGTTTTTGATGGCAGTATTTTAGAACATAATTTTTAAATACAAATATATCTATCTTTAATTTTGTAATTTAGAAAATTTTGAGAAAAAATCTGGAATCATTTATGAGAAAAATTAGTTTAAAAAGAAAAAATGGAAATATTCACGCATAATTACGTTAAAACTTCTCTATTTTCGAAAATTTGTGCATTACCTTATTTCAAGGTTGTCTTTAAATGCAGACTTCATGAAAGAAAAAATCTCTATTTTCATTGTGACTTGCATTTCGAAAAATCACAGATATCAACGACTAAGAGCTCTCCACTATTCTATTTAGAGTCCTTTACGCTATCCGAGAACAAAGTTTAATATAAAATGTGGAGGCATTTATCAGAAAAGTTTGAAAATATTGAGGCCTAATGTAAAATACCCCTAAAAGTCAAATTATTCAGTTCAAACTCAGAGGCTCTCGAGATCATTTAAATCGATCGAGAAATAATAAATCACAATTAATCTCAATTCAGTCAAACCTCAAATGGAACGTCTTTTCTATTTAAATGAATTGAACACAAAATTAAGTTTATTCTGCTACGGGTTGAGAATTCTTTCAAATTCAGTCAGTCTTCATATTGATTATTGTGTATTCTTCGCGAATGTTCATTCCTGCCTGAAATAGAGGATAATATTCTGGGAAAATACATCTTACAGCTCCGAGACTTTTGCATTACAAAAAAAGAATTTTACGAATAATAACCAAATCCCACCCACGTGATTCTTGTAAGCCTCTCTTTATTAATCTAGGAATTTTATCACTCCCTTGTCTGTTGATTTACGAATCAGTAGTTTTTGTCAAAAATGACTTGATTAAGGGCGGGAATATATTTTCAGAAAACATGATATCTGTACTATAACATCCGACGTAAATCATATTTATCAGGTGACAATATCAACTCATTACAAAAATTCACATACAATACATGTACATTATTTTACAACACTTTGCCAAATGACATTAAACGATTAAATTCAATAGAAAAGTTTAAATCCAAAGTGAAATCGTTTCTGGTGCATAACTGTTTCTATACAATTCGAGACTATACTGAGCATCACAAAAGAAAATAACACTAATTTTTAACAGTGATATTTAATTTATTATTTACCATTTTGACTATATACTTCTAAACAACCTGTAACAAGCATTGTACCACCCAGCCTCTGTATCCAATCGATAAAGTTTTTCGGATGAGGTTTTTCGTCCAGTTTCCCTGATCCTTTGAGCAAATGCTGAGATGGCCCCTTGTTTTGCTTCTGGACATAAATGTAACTTCATTATCTGTGCACGTCTTCACAGAATTTGAAGTGAAATATATTTATTCGAATTTTCGTTCCATGTTCCCTCGGCAGAGTAATATCCCTGAACGAAGTACATGATTAGGAAAAAATCAAATTTATTGCTGATTTCCCTTGAAATAGATTTATTACATCAGATAACGCTCATTTTCTTTCAGTATTCAAAATTCAAATAGTAAATGGCTTAGGGTAGGGATCGCAGACTTTTGAAAACGTGCACAGAATTCACTTCTCCCAATAGCACGTAACACACAGAGTTTTTAATTGTTTTTGACGTAAGTTAAATAAAAATATCAATTTTGGAGAAAATTGCTTTAACTGTTTATGCCCAAGCTGCGAGAGACCGACAGACGATTTGCCATCGATCGATTTGTAGTATCAAGGTCACACAAAACATGGAATTTGACTTAGCAAGTTGTTAGAAGAAGTAATTTGCTACATATAGTAACAACATTTACCCTTTTTTTGCAGGGATTCGGCAATCAGAGTTTTTCTACTGAGAATTCGTTTTCTGAGTACGACTACAATACTTCTTTTTCTTGCGAAGGAACGAGAAAGTGAAAGGAAACACCTAACATCAGTGCGTGATTAATAACACCATAAAACAATATGCTACAACAAGTAGCACGGACCACGATTGATCTTTTATAGCATACATTGTAATGAATTGGATGAGCACCATACCGGTGACAATCCATTTGAATTTCGAATCGTATCCATATAACTTCTTTATTTGAGGATATTTTGCTGGAAATAAGAATATATTTATTTTACGCAAATATTTTCAAAATGTAAAAAAGACAAAATGTTTAGTAAATACACGAAAGCCGATAGATTAGCGGTGATATTATAGAAACGAGTATCGTTCACACTAATGTTAATTTTAATTGTTTCAAAACAAGGTTAATAGTTAGTATTGATGGTAAAATTTAGAACTTTAAATTTTAAAAAATCGCGTTTTGAAAACAAGGCTGTAGCATTATAAAAATTAAGATTTAGCATTTTGTAGCATTTGTTGAGATAATTATTAATAAAAGTGGACTCTTTGATATAAAAACTATTTTGATGCTTTTTTGATTTTCTCCTTAAAATCAGAAAATAAGGGGAAATAATTCAATATTTCGCATTTGTGAACTTCAACAAATTTAAAAGCGCAAAAAGCATATTAAAACCTATGGCATGCGCCATAGGCCTATATCGTCTTCCCGTACAGCGGAAGCTCAGAGCCCGTGAGATGACTTTGAGCCCTCAAGTTTCAGGATTAATTTTTTAATCGTTCTTATTATTTTTACTTTATTTTGCCAGTTAAATCTTAATTATAAATTAATAAACACGGCCCATGTCAAATTAAATGTTTTCAAACATCGATGTGTTGTTGTCGATGTCGCATTCCCTGGTTGAGAGCGAACACGAAGGAAACCATAAATACAATTTAGCAATTATATCGCAGATTCACGACCATTTCACACTTTGTACGTGATTTCGCATTTTGGGATCGATTTTGCATTTCACTGCAGATTGAGAACTTTCAAAAATATACTGCACCGATTGTCAAATATACAATTACTAATTTTTCGAATTTGATAATATTTCGCATTTTTAGCAACTATAAAATCTATCGACCAATGGTATTCAGATTCTCTCACAGTTATGAACACTCTGCCCAATATTTCTTTTCGGCGGCTAGCATGAGGCTCTTCCGAATAGGTCCTCAGTTTCAGGGCAGCGCCGCAAATGGATTATAAGTACTCTCGAGCGAGCAAGTATCTGAATTTCAACAGAAATGCCACGAACCTAACAACGCAATTAAGAGGCTCCTCCTGGCATTCCTTCAGGTAGCTGCGCATGCCCGCTGGCCCAGCACAGCCCACTCGACCACTACAGGCCCAAGTTCAGGGCCCCACTTCTCATGCCGGCCAATGAAATTGACTCTCCGTGATATCATGTTATCCATGTGATGTTGTGAGCAAGGGTGCGCAGAGAAAACAAGATGCCTGTGGCAGTGGATCTCTTACATCAAACGAATGTTTCGTCCCCAAAACCTCGACAAAATTCATTTCTCCACAAAATAAATGACTTACAGCGGTTACATTGTATTAGAAGTAAGTTAATTTTTTTTCTTAAGAAAGAAAAAAATCGGTGTTCAATTAAGATGGAACTTGGAGCTCTTACCTCAGCTTCCCCACTTCCCCCAGTGGTATTCCCTGGGTATTAGAAATTCAGGAAGCGAAATAAAGAAAAAGTATATGGAATATTTTGTATACTACTTTACTATGTATACCATAATGTGTATTACTTCCTCAAATACTTGTGTGATCAAATTGGAAATACTTGTGTAGGTCTTTGATACCGAAAATCGATTGACAGCAAAACCTCTGTCTATCCGCCCATCTGTAGTGCTTTGTTCCTTCAATTCGTATCTATAAATTTATGTATTACGTGGTTAAGCGGAAGAGCGGGCCTGCTGGCCCGAGTCTCGCCACATAAATAAAGTCATTATTATTTATTTATATTATTATACTTGTGCCGAAACCGTTCGGCCGATTTTTTCCAAAATTGATATTCCGCGATCGAACTGAACAAACTCCAGGCTTTCAAAGGTTCAATCCGATATTTTGATTTTTCAGGTAACTTTACATGAAGCCTCAAAAACCTTTTCAAACTTTCTCAAAAATGGTTCCAAATTATTGTATTAAACTTTGTCCTCTGGTAGCATCACTTCAGAGAATGGTGCAAGTCTCATGTCCGTTGAAAACCCGGATTTTTCGAAAATTGCAAAGTTCAAATGTTTTCGGTATCTTCCTAAAACTACAATACTGGAGATAGAGATGTTTCCTAAATAATAACTGATCTTTAAAGACAGATATTGGGGAAATAGGAAATGAGTCATGTAAAATGTTTGAAATATGAATATAAGCAATTGTATAATTTTTTAAATAGTTTTCTACGACCAATTTTTCTTTAAAATGTCTCCTCCAGAATGTCAGAGACAGTAGAAGCTGTGAAGTGTTTGACCATTTCAGCGAACTCTTTATTTTCCAAAACTGGAAAAGTTAGCATTTCCTAACTACAAAATTGAAAATAGATACTTTTGCTTTAGATACAGTCTGTTCTAAAAACTTAGTTCTTTAAAAGGGATCATGAACAATTTTTTGAAGAAATGTATAATTTTTGCAAATAAAAGTATCCAAAGTTTTTATGACAATCATTTATTTCAGCAATTGCACAACGTTTCGTAACTAGTTTTGTTACATCATCAGGTTCTTAGTGAGGGAACTACTATCCCATTGAATTACCTCTGCAGTAGAACAATCGAGGTGTTATTATTGTTGTTTATTTTTGACCTTTTTTTATTTATTTTCTTCCTGTCCGGCAGTTTTGCCTTTCTCACTCTTGTATCTTACTACTAGGTAATTTACAGAATTTCATACTTATATTTCTAATACTTACAACTAAACAATTTGACATACTATACACAAATTTTGCATACATTATACATTCTTAAATCTAGATACACTCTAAACATACATTAGGATGAAGATTTTTTAAAATTTTTTTATTTATTTATTTTGTTTTATTATGGGGGTTTAAACATGTCTTTGGGATATCGAGAGCGAATTCTTTTGGGATTGTTTAACATTTTTCCCATTGTGAATTTTGTTTTGCAAGAGAGAGGATGAAAGAAGAGTAAAAAATGGTGCTGAAGATATGTGCTGTTTTAGATCCAATAGTTTTGTTTATCCCCCCGCCCTGTCTTGCTCTTCCTTGTAGTAACAAGAGAAGCATCAATGTTATAATAGCAACGATCATAACGATAATAATAAGTAATAATAGAAATAAAATGCTAATAATGCGTGAATTGTATCTATTAATCTAAAAAATTTGAGAGTCTGATAGTTTACTTAAGTTCAGATAACCATTTAGTACATTACAACGTGAGTACAATTACACTTGGTATCAATAATTACATGGGTTTTGTTAATCACATAGATAGAAATTATTTAATTCAATGCAAAAGAAATTTAGTAATAATTATAGAATCGATTTTCTATATTTAGCACTGTGTGATTATTCATTGACTATTCTCTTTGGCTAGATTTTTAAGTGATTCATGAACTTATTATTTCCATTTTATCTCTTTAGTACATTTATTTAATAAGAGGGTATAAACACTTCCATCTACTTTCTCTCTATTTGTTATACGAGTTTGGCACATTTAGTTTCCCTTGTGTTATATTGGTGACTATTCCTATGTTGTTATTTCTTAATTTTTTCTCTATGCTTGTTTTCTTCCCTTTGCGATGCTAACACTACTTAGCCGAATCTTTAATAGTAGGAGTCAATTCAAGAACTGACAAATTTTTGCGTAACAAATTAGCAATAAGTGCAGGCGCCATTCTAATCATTTTTAAACTTTGCGATTGTTACTTTACTGAGGTCTTATACAACACTCTTCAGGGTGCCACAGCTGCTTTACCGCACCCAGGCCATTAACCCTCTTCCTCCGCCCCACAGCCAGTGCCAGCCTGCGGCTCCTTTGGAGCCAGTAGCCGTTTTGTGGCTCCCAGACAGCAGGATGAAACTGCTCAACACTTTTCGTATTCACTTTTCTTGTTTTAGATTTACAAATTACCATTACTAAGCAGTAACTTATCTCTTCTTTCTACCTGTCTTTAATTCTTTTCTTTCATTTCTTAAGATATTTTAAAAATTTGTTTTCATTTTCTTAATTTTTATATTTTTCTTGTATGAATAGGTGATGATGATCCTAAGCCATCAAAAGCTGTTAGTAATGAAGTAAACAGTATTGTGTAGTAATAACATATTTAATCTGACAATTATTAGAAGCTAACAGAATTCACCGCTAAATGTGGTAGATGATACACAAGGTAGTCTCGCCCAGCTTCACTATAGGACACCATGTTCCGTTATCTGAGGTCACTTATGCGTTGCTCACTCTCACCACAAATTTTCTGTTATTATCTCTGAAATGGTTGTAGATAGAGGTCCTTACTTGCCAATGTCCTTAGTTTGCTTCTTAATTTACTGTGACTTACAGCGTCAAATGCTTTTGATAATCAGTGAAGACCATCATTCTGCCATATCCTTTATTAAAATGAAATATAATAGTCTATAAAGTCTGTGTGTGGTTAAGTATATGCATTTTCCTTTCAAGAAAGCCATATTGATGCATGTTAATAATATTTTTGTCAGTTAGGTATTTGTTAAAAAATTAACAATATATTTTTCAAGAACTTTTTCAATGACACGTAATATTGAAATGGGGCGATAGTTTGACAGGTCCGTATTGTCACCTTTTTTTTAAATTTTGGTCTAATAATGAATGTTTTTAGAGCCTCTGGGAAAATGTCAGTTCTAATTACATTATTTGTTAGCTTTATTATTACTTCACTACGTCTGTACATTATTTGTACATATATATTATGTGTGTCGTTTATAGGCTTTTTTCATTGCTTGTTTTGATGTGTACGGAATTAGTGTACGGAAGATGGAATCTCCAGTCCAAGTAACAGATATCCTTTGTTTTTATCTCATTATATTTTTTCTTATGTCCTATTATGGTTTTTACTTGATTTCTAAAGCTCAAGGCAAACTTGTTCACTATTTGGTCTGTGTCTTCTTTTACACATGTGTCCACAATTGCTTATCTTGTTCATCTGTGTTTTCTTCCTTTATCCTGCCTACTAGGTCATTTATTTTCATCTAATGATTTTTTGTGTTGTTTGCATTATTTTCAAAATTCCTTATATAATATGGATTTCTAACTCTATTTTATTGTTTAGTCTGTCTCTAAATCTCATACAGTGCTCTATAATCTTGGTTGATTGGATTATATACTATAGTCTGTCTTATATATATTTCTATATAGTCTGCTTTTATCTTGTGTGACCGCTCTACCTTTTCACTATTCTCTAATACTGATGAGTCACTCCATTAACCTAGTAGTATTAGATAAATTTGTAAATTTCTCTTTGAGCTAATGCTCGATGGCAAACATGATTACAGCTAGATTTACGATTACAAAACTACTACGAATATTTACAAATAGAATTAGAATTAGAATTACAGATTGATATCCTAGCTGATTAATTTTTAGTTATCTCTTAATTGACTTATAGCTTTCTAACTTACTTCACTCCTCTTCCACTTCCTTCATTTCACTGCTGCACCACACTGCACTCCCCTCCCATCCCATGCCCCCACCACACTACACTTCACTTCACTGTATTGTGATGAACCCATCCTGCCGCTACGGCAACACACGCATGCG
The DNA here is from genome assembly GCA_964035755.1 of Teleogryllus oceanicus. Classification (NCBI taxonomy): domain Eukaryota; kingdom Metazoa; phylum Arthropoda; class Insecta; order Orthoptera; family Gryllidae; genus Teleogryllus; species Teleogryllus oceanicus. The sequence continues at coordinate 294,886 of CAXIVR010000004.1, forward strand.
CGCAATGCGCGCAGCTCGCGGTCTGGGTACCTCACAAAGGGGAAATAAATCACACGAAGTCGTGGTAAATCAATGACAGGTGTGCGCGTTAATTTATCAATGAAGGGCGCCAAACAGGCACTTACCTGTCACTAACCGGCATTTCCCGGGGCCTCCAGGGGTAGGCACTCTTGAATGAGGCATGCACTGGGTTGCTACTACTACCACTACTTTACAATAATTACAAGTTTTTGTAACGTTAGATGTCAATCACCTGAATGGCAAAAACACATTTATTGCTTTTAACTCTATAATACAGTTTGGGTAAGGAAGCCCCTTAAACTAAATTATATGTTATTTACATTAAATGACACTTTTCTATTTTTAATGTCTTTGGAATAATTACAAAAATGAAAATCTTTCGTTCACCTCTTTCGATGATTGCATCCCGTAGTCGTCCTGAAGCAGTCGCTGTCGCGAGCCGCACCGCACGGCAGGTGCAGCCAACCGGAAGCAGCAGTACGTGCGGTGCTGGGTGCTCCTGGCTCCGATCGGTGGTTATTGGAGGAAGTCGTCAGCGCCACCCTCCTCACCAGGCCAGCCTCAATGACTCGGCTGCACAATCATTCCTTCCGGAGGCGCCGGCCCGTTGAAATCGGAATAAATTCCTGATTGTCCTTTTATACTGGGCGGCCTGCACTACGTTGGTCGACCCACAAGTCACTGCTCCCACTACCTCTCATCAACACCGCAGTCTCAATTCTGTCTCGTTCTCTCGCCTTCTATCCGTCTTCTGCCAAAAATCCGCCGCTCTCGCGCTTCCTGCGTCGCATCCCCACCCTTTTTCCAAGTTTCGCCCATCGCTCCTTCACGTGATTGGAATTTTGAATGTTATTGGCCGAAATCTTAGTTTCCAGAATATTCGACGCCCAGTCGACCGATAGGGTATTTTCAAATTAACCTAATTTTCTGGGCGCCTGATTGGTGGTCTTTGTTGTGCGTATGTTTGGCCGGTACCGGAGATGAACAAGCAGTCCTTTCTGCTGTCTTCGTGATGCTTATATGGGTCCTGCAGGATAACTTCAGCAGTAGCCGGGATCTCTATAGTTGCTTGTTCCGGTGCCTAGCCGTGCACAATATTAGCCGCCGTTTGCGCGAAAGGCTGTTCCCGGGAGACAACTCATATCACTTCACACAGTAGCCCTATGGATCGCTCTCGCGCAGAGGCATAAAAAGATAAATGCCTGATTCATGTAAAAAACCATCAATCAAAATATGTTAGAAACGCACAAAGGGTCCAGTCCTTTCAGCTGTCAGGAAATATCAATTTTGGAGAATATCGATTTACGGGCTACAGTTGTCTAGGTTGATAGGTCGATTGATAGACTGATTGATAGAGATTCCGGGTGCTCCAACTCCTAAGGTCATCAGTTCAGAATGTTTAGTACATGTTTTGCACAGGAGGTAGCTGTGATCTTCCCGCCCTGGATGGCTAAATAAAGCTTCGACCTACCGTCGGCTAGCGAGATTTTCCCCAACTACGTGTCTTCCACCAGAGGGTGTCTTCCTAACCGGGACCAGCTGTAAGCCCCCGACTCGTCTCCCGGCATGTCGGTCCCGTGGGTAGTGTAAACATTGTATTTAAATTGCATGTTGATAGATTGATTAATTTATTTAAATCAGTTCATACAGATGCACATAAAGACAATTAACTTGATGTGACATATTTTACAAACCGAACAAGAGGGTTAAAAAGTGTTAAAAAGTCAAAAATACAAAAATCACATACACTCGCATCCAGTTCATTTAGTGCTTTAATTGATTGTGTATGTGAGCAGAATTGCTTCAAATGATTTTAAAGATAGTTTCTCAAATTATCAACAGATTTCTTCGCAACACAGAATTGTGACAAATGATTACCACAGAGCGAGGCTTGAACCAGCAGCCACTTCTTCCGAACCGCTGAAACAGTACCCGCCATTTAACCATTCGGCCACGAGGAGTGGCTGTTTATCAGCAGTCATTAGATCTTTGTATTCCAGTTCTAGCATTAGGCAGCCGAAAAATTGATAAAATGTGAAAAAAATGTCCTTTGAGGAGAAAAAGGTAGCAACTGAGAAGGAATAACGGCGACGAAAATAATTCCCGCTGGTTGAAAACACTTTGACTTGTCCATGAAGCAACATAACATAACGGAAAAGTTAGCAGTGTTGTCGAAAGTATTGTAAGGTTTAGCATAACCAGTTTATCTTGATTAATAGTTTTTGTGATTAGAATTACTTCAAATGGTTTTCAATAAAGTTTATGCAATTCTCAATTATTTTCTGCGGCCACAGAGAATTGTGACAAATAATAATCCCCAAAGAAAGGCTCAAATCTGCGAACCTTTCCTCCTAAGATGTGACATCACTAATGCCAAATAACAATCTCGGCCATTTTGATAGAATATGGGATTTTAAATTGTATACAAGTAATAAATGTATGGTGATTTCAGCTCCAGCATTTGGTAGCCAAAAAATATGAAAAAATATCTATTGGGCGGCAAAAGATGGCAGGTGGGAAAGAAATAAGCCATATCCCAAAAGCTAGTCGAAATAACAGAGGGTAAAAAAATAACAAGTGCGAGAAAGTTTGTGCCAATCATTAGCACCACTATCTTTTCTAAATTTAGCAACAAGATTTATCCACTTTTTCTTTACCAGAGCTCAGCTATAAGAGTTTTCTTGGCGAAAATTTACCGTTTCGTAGCGCACGATGACATTACTTTATCTTCTTGCGAAGAATGTATAAGACAAGAAAATAATAAGTAACAAGGTATAAGAATGAGCATCAGAATAAGTAACAAGGAATAAGAATGAGAATAAGAACAAGAAACAAGAGACAAGCGACAAAAACAAGATTTCGGAACTGTTAGGGATATCTTAAGTTAGTAATTGTAAAAAATTGAGAAAACGTCAAAGAATGCCCCTTCAGCGCAAAATATATCAACTGGGAAGAGATCAAAAGCTCGTCGAGACTAAAGAAATTGGAAAACTAACTAGCGCGAGAAAGTCTGTGCTATTCTATAGCACCACTAGTATATTTATTACTATATTCTTTACCGTCCCTTATTACATATATGGAGACAATTTAAAGAAACAATTTGGAGCTTTTTTTTTTTTTTCAGAAAAAAAATTCCATAAATTTTGCAATTATTTAATTGCAAAAACGCAAATTACTTAAAAACTACTTGTTTCAAAAAATTGTACATGAACTTATTGAAAGTGCTAGTTTTGTACAACCCGCATTGTATGCGGCATAAATTTATCTTCAATTTTGTAGTTTTGAAATTGTATTTGGCCATTTTCGAAATATTTGGGGATATCAATGAAGATGATACCTGCATCATTCTCTTTAACATCCTTCGCACTATTGAACAATAAAACTTGAAAATTTGGAATATGTCCGAGAGGCTTCGTGTAAAGTAGCCCCCAAAATTTAAATAAGGGTTTCAAATTCCAGGAGCTGCGACATCAGCCAGAACGAAAGGGAAAATCAATTTTGATAAAAATCGGCTGAACGGTTTAGGCGCTAGCGCTGACCTCAGACGGACAGATTGACGGAGAGACGGACATTTTCGCCGTCAATCAATTTTTCATCATCAAGAAGCAACAAAACATGGATTTTTGCTACACTATGAGTTAGAGGATTCTCCCCTTAAATATAACACTTGTTCGTTACTAGAGCCCAGCAGTAATAGTTTTCCTGGCGAAAATTCGTTTTTCGCCGCACGATTACATAACTTTCTCATCTTAGAAAGAATTTGTAAGGCGAGAAAGTAAAAAATAACAAATAATTTATTTATGTGAATGTGGTATTATGTGTTAATTAGGACACATTTTGAGGCATAATTTTACCTAGGTGAAGAATTAAAGGAGGTCATCTCCGTCAACTAGTATATTTATTGAGATTGCTTGCTTTCGACGGTTTTGCCGTCTTCATCAGTGTACAAATGTAAAGAAATAAAAATATAAATAAAATACCAATAAAATACAAAATTACCTGAAATTTTTACAACTTCATAATACGGAGAGTCAGTCATATATCTGCTGACCACGAAATAGACATGAAATTGTTCTTTTCGTATGTGAAACATTTTTGCTTCAATATCGCTATTTACTGTTCAGTTAGAGGGACATATATCCCACATCGAATAATTCTGAGCTGAGCAAATGGAGGTGTCTGTTACTGACATTACCGAGCGTTCGAGAAAACGAAAAGAAAGAAAAAAGAACAAAATGAAAAAAAATCACGAAACATGAATCGTTCAAGCCGTAATCGTTCAAACCTCCTTTCGCGCCGCGGGCCGCAGGGTTTGGCCGTTCGGCTGCGTGGAGGGAGGGCCCGCAAGGGTCGGGTGACGCACCGGTGCGGAGCGGAAAGGGGTTGGGGGTGGGGAAGGTGTTTTTCAAATTTCACTTTACGCCGCTCCTATTCATCCGATTTGCATGATTGACACGGCGTTGGATTCAGGAAGCACGTCATCATCGCGCTATAAGCCCACATTTTTTAATTTCTTCCCCAAACTATGAGAAATTTCCTCAGACGTTATCGGTCTAGTATATTTTGCTTATTTTGGTGCTGCCACGTGGTGGCGACAAATTGAACTAGTGTCGGTACATTTAGCCTTAACCGACTGCCCGGCTTGCTTGCCTGAGAGCTCGGCCTCCTCCCATACCGCAGGCTGCCGGGTTTGTCCGTTCGGCCGCGGCGACGGAGCGCCCACAAGGGTCGGGTGACGCAACTGCGCGTAGCGGGAAGGGGGTGACGTGTTTTTCCGAAATTTCACTTTACGCCGCTCCTATTCATCCGATTTGCATGATTGACACGGCTTTGTATTCAGGAAGCACTTCATCATCGCGCTATAATCCCACATTTTTTAACTTCTTCCTGAAACAATGAGCAAAAGTTTTAAAAAAATGTTGGAAATCTTTCTTGAAGAAACTGCTTCGTAGCATAAATTCTATTTTAAAAAGAAATCCACTGCCGTTTACAGATCGAAAATTGAACAATTTGTTCAAACATTATCGGTCAAGTAAATTCTGCTTATTGTGGTGCTGCCACGTGGTGGCGACAAATTGAACTAGTGCCGGTACATTTAGCCTTAAAGACCTCTGCGCCTACCTTTATACACCCGTTGACTAACATATTTAATGCGCCCTTCATTTAATGTATCCACGATGGCTTTGTTTCCCCCTCCCTTGAGCAATAAACAGTTGAAGGCAAAAGCTCGCATCAAGCACCGATAACAACATTCCAAGCATTAAAAATTCGTTGGCGCGAAACAGAAGCTAGTCAAAGCTAGTTGCTTTCATAGATGAGAACTTCTGTTCAGCTTTATTATCATTATCTAAAGAAATGGCTGAGGTAAGTCCAGATCCTTCAAGGAAGGCATTTAAACTCCTATCTAGTGTCCTTGCTGCTGACCGAGAACGATGACCTGGCCACACACGTAGCAGGTTGACTTTCATTTTCCAGAGGTTAGCATTGTTGTAAATACTCTAGTGTCCGACTTTGTAACTAATACCTCCGCTCCGCCCGCATTTCTTCAATCCATCGTTCAAGAGAAGTTGCGCGAGTAGTAAGTCTTCAATGAACAAAAATGTGGAAGAGAGCGTGAGTGGAATATAGCGGAACGTACAAGTGGAACAAAGAAAATGAGTTAGAGCATTACAATTGTAAACATATATAATTAATACAAAAAGCAATGACGGAATTCGTAAGTCATCTGTAGGCGAATGTTCATTGCGTATTTTGCTTAGCAGGCGTCACACAATGCTTATCTATACGAATCTCAAGAAGTCACGAATCAAATCAATACATATCTGTAAACAAAAGCCATCTGTTAACAAAAGCAGGTACTAAATAAGCACGGGGTATATTAGTTACTATTTTATTTGAATACATTACTTGAAGAACAGTGAATGACGATTCAAGCAGAAAAACACGGCCAAAGGACAAGAAAAATGAAAAAGAGGGATTTAAAGAAAATTTTAGTAAAATCCTGATGGAACTGTCAGAAATTAAAAAGCAAAACTCAGAAGAAGGCATATATTAAAGAACGAAATTAAGGAACTTAAAATAGAAATAGTGGCTTTGAAGAATGAACAGATTAAGGTAAAGGAAATACATTAATTGTTGATACTGATACATTAATTGTATCAGAAAGAAAGAAAAAACTTACTATGATAGAAAAGAGGCTGAAATGGTTGGAGGGTGAAGAAGAAGGAAAGATTAAAGTAGAAAAATGAAATAACATAATAATTAAGGACAAAAATGTGTCACCGGATGACAAAAGGATAACAATGGAAGTTGCTGCAAAAACACTGAAACAAATAGGTTTTACGAAGCAAATAAAAGAAGCGCACTATATAGAAATTGACAAAAAAAGGTTTCCAAAAATTGATCTTAAAGAACAGAAGTAGATTACAAGGTCAAGAAATCTATATTGAAGATGATTTCACAAAAAAGGAAAGGGACATTACGTCATAGAGCAAGACAAGAAAGAAGCAAAGGCAATACTGTTAAAATTGGTTACAAGAAAATCCAACTTGATGGAAAATGGATAGATAGAATGGGATCTTCTTCGAAAATAAAGACCAGAATAAATGCAAAAAGGATAAAGAACAGCAATCCCCCAAAGCAGTTTCAAAGGAAAATTCGGATAAACTAATAATTAGAACCAAAACACTTCTGTATTAATATTACCTTCCAGTGTTATTTAAAGTGCAATCAGTGTTCCAAGCAGTATACAGCGTTTCTCTGACCGGCCTGCCGGCTGGCTCAACGTATCCACATGAATAAAGCAGTACCATAATTGGAATGATTGAAGGCGTTGTCATTGTCAACAATAGTATGCAACAACAGCAATACTATTGTTGACAATGACAACGCCTTCAATCATTCCAATTATGTAAATGTCAACTACACCTCACCACTGAATCAATATCAAAGCAGTACCAGCCAGCCTCAAGATGAATCCGTCACCTAACCTACAAGAGCAACCCACGAAGTCGTACGCCGGAGCTGCAAATACTGTGAGTTTTCCATCAAAAGAACAATCTATACTACTAGACGCATGCGAAAATCTAACTGTCAAAGACTATATAAGTAAACTAACCGAAATTGTTCTCCCCAGTGCCATTACTTTTATATCAAGAATATCCAATAATAGTGTGTTTCTGAACTCGAAGATCAATGCTGACCTTATAACAAACAAATACCCTACTCTGATGATTAAAAATACTATTGTTAATGTGAGACCCCTAATTAACAAAGTCAAGAGAATCATAATATCAAACGTATACCCATTTCAAACGAGGAAATCACAAATATTTTTAAGAATCATGACATTAAAACTACCTCCAGTATATCTTTTATCAGAGCTGGTCTGTCTGACCCTAACCTCAGTCACATTATGAGCTTCAGAAGGCAAACATTTATCCAACCTGAGGAACTTCACAAACTCCCTCAGTCATCAGTGATTGTACTTGTATATGAAGGTACGCCATATAGAATCTTTTTCTCTGCTGAAAACATTACTTGTTTCAATTGCAAAATGGAAGGCCATACTGCTAGTAACGGCCCCCAAAATCTCCCCAAAGAGAATTGCCTTCTGGACTCTACCAGTACAAATATATCATCAAACTCTTCAAACAACACTGAAATACAACTCATCACAGTTGATACACCCACTGCCCCCCTACTAGTGACCCTATAAACTTCCCCCCCTTCTTAAGAGAAGCCTCCCAAGTGAATCCTCCTCTCCCTCTGAAGCAAACAACAATGTTAAAGACAGCCACAATGAAGACAATAATGTGAAAAAGACGCTCTATTCGAAAAGAACAAAAACTCTTTTCCACTGTCAGAGAAACAACTTCATTTACTACTTGAAAATGCTTTGGGCTCTGCTGACCCACTTACCATTGTCAAAGATTATTCCAATGATATCCCAGCTGTCATAAAAATGATCAACGATATCCACTCTGTACTAAATGACAGAGTTATCAAAGGCAGAGTCACCAGACTAAAGAAAAAACTGTTAAAACACATACCAGAATCAGACACATCCGACTCAGAATCTAGTATGAAAACAATCTGACACTAAGTTCTTTTTTTAACACAAGCTTCATAATAAACACCAACCTGCCAGTATTAAATAAAATTCAAGCAAACAAACAAAGGCACTTCCAAGGAATACCACTGGATACTATTGTTGACCTGAGTATCCACAACCATTATACAACAAGTCTGACTTGGCCAATATTTGTCTGCAAGAACTGTTAATCTTAAAGACTTACCAACAAGATAAACCAAATCTACTACAAAATGTAGCCACCACAACAAAAATATCTGAACCTAACCGCTCTCAAAACTAAAATGAACATTCTACAATGCAATGCAAACGGTTTCCACACAAGATATGAAAGACTACAATTACTCTGTCACAAACCAGAAATAATCTGCATTCAGGAAACTAACTTCAAAGCAAACAGCAAAGGCTAATTAAAAGGTGAAGACAAACAGAGATTGAAGCTGTAGCTATTAAAATCCAAGCCCCAGCGACAATCAGTGTATGTAATATCTACCTTCCCAATGCCACTCTGGATGCTAATGAAATTAAAGATCTGATTAAACAACTTCCAAAACCTTTTATCCTACTTGGCGACTTCAACAGTCATAACACAATATGGAGATCAAACAAATCCGACGCAAGAGGACGCCTCAAGAAAAATATTATCGACGAAGAGGACCTAATAATCTTGAACAACGGACAACCCACTCATTTTAATATGAGCAATGGACATCTCAGTGCAATAGACCTTACCTTATGTTCCACTGCAATTGCCTCAAAATGCAACTGGAGTGTTCTCGAACACAATGACACGACAGTGATCACTTCCCAATACTCCTGTACATGGACTGCCCCCACAGTATTTTCAATAGCTTTGCAGGATCTCTCAAATGGAATTACGACTAAGCAAACTGGAAACAATACAAAAAATGTATTAGCAAGTTGTTAAATGAGCAAGATATATTTGAAGGAAACAACGATATCGACCGTATCATTCACTCCTTCTCAAATGTCATAACAAAAGCTACATATGAATCCATTAAATACACCAGGCCTACAAATAAGATAAGATCGTTTCCCTAGTGGAACGATAAATGCAGTGACGCAATAAAAGATCTAAAAGAGCTTTTAACAAGTATAAAAAACACAACACTTTAGAAAACAAAATTGAATACAAAAAAAACGAGAGCTAAGGCAAGAAGGATCATCAAAGAGAGCAAAGCTAAATCTTGGACAATCTTTGTGTCATGTATTTCAGCATCAAACAACATTAAAGACTCCTGGAATAAGATTAATGCCATAAAATGAAGCAAATTGTACAATTCAATTCCATTCTTACAGAATGACAACAAAATGATTACAGAGCCTTACTGCATCGCAAACATATTGGCTGACAAATTTACAACAAACTCCAGTTCTCAAAATTATACTGCTGATTTTCTTCCGTATAAAGCAGAGGAAGAAACAGAAGACATTACATTTGATAGTAATCAAGACATCGGTTCTCAATATCATTTAAACGACCCCATCTCCTTTGAACTCACCTCAACTATTGATATTACCAAAAATTCATCGCCAGGCCCCAATGGAATCCCCAATATACTCATCAAACAATTACCCACTGAGGGAAACGAAGCCCTTTTGAAAATATCTAACTTAATCTGGACTAAGAACATATTTCCTAAAGTATGGAGAACTGCAATAGTAGTTCCAATACCCAAACCAGCAGGACAGATCAAAAAGCGAAAATTACAGACCTATCGCATTAACGTGCAACATGTGCAAAATGTTTGAAAAAATAATTAACTCACGACTCAGGTGGTTTCTCGATTCTCAAAAAATTGTATCCAATAACCAATTTGGCTTCAGATCAAACCACTCAACCTTAGCTCACCTGATAAGCATACACACGCGTATACAAGAAGCATTTTCAAACAAACAACATGTTTTAGCCACCAACATAGACATTGAGAAAGCTTACGACATGGGTGAACACACGAAATTCTAAGAAAATTACAGCAGATTGGAATCGAAGGAAACATGTTTCAGTTTATCAAAAGTCTCATGAAAGACAGGACCATACAAGTGAGAATCAACGGCTACGTCTGTGAAGAAAAGAAGATAGAAAATGGAGTACCCCAAGGATCCGTAATGAGCGTCACACTTTTCTTCTTGCAATTAACGATGTAGATGCAAATATCGAATCTCCTGTGTTTACAAGAAAATATGCAGATGACATCACCGTTTTCTGTAAAGGCAAATCTATCTCTTCACGCCAACAAATCATGCAAGCTTCCCTAAACAGACTTCATGAATGGACCCAAAGAACTGGATTCAAATTCTCGGCCCAAAAAACAAAATGCATATTATTCGCTAAGCACAATGAAGATAATCTACCTACACTTAGGCTCGGTGATCACAATCTGAAGTATGTAGAGAGAACAAAAATACTGTGAATGCATTTTGACTCAAAAATGTCGTGGAAAAACCACATACAGATCTTGTCAGAGGAATGTAAAAAAAGGCTCAACATACTAAAATGCCTCTCGCACAACAATTGGGGTACAGATAAAAATCTGTTATTACTAACGTATAAAACCATAGTAAGAGCTAAATTAGATTATGGATCTGTAATTTATGATTATGCCCGATGGAACGATCTCAAGAAACTCGACGTTATATACAACCAAGGCCTAAGAATCTGTACCGGTTGCTACCGCACAAGCCCCATCGGAAGCATTCTAAGTGAATCCAACGAACCAAATCTAGCACATCGCAGAAAGACATTCATGTTGAAATATGCCATCAACGCTGCTGCTTCAATCAACCCAATAATACTTCACGATGTTTATCCAGTGATTCAAGCTGATTACAAAGAAGAGTCGAGATACATTCCCCTATATGCAAAAATTAAAACACTTATGCAAAAACTCGGTTTTCAGATAACACCAAATGAAAAGAAAAGAATCCACAATATTCCTCCGTAGACAATACCAGAAATACCAACCAAATTGGCTTCAACTTCTGTCGAGGATCCAAACCTCACAACAAAAACCCGGGACCTACAACCTGCTGAAACCGCCAGTGGAAGTTGCAACCCTCTCCGAATATATGCCTACGGAATAAAAAATGAAAACGAAACCTATTCAGTTATTTCTACGCAGGAAACCAAAATTAAACATCAGCATCACTCTTTCTGCAGCAAGACCACTGCAGATATGTGCCCACTAATGTTAGCATTTAAACTGGCTAACCAAATAAACAGCATCCGATTTATAATTTACATAAAATCTCCCGGTATCATACACAACATATCTAAAAGAAATCTCAAAACATAAATGGCCATTAACATACAACATCACCAAAGTAGGGAAATCCATCACAATAGAAATTATCCAAACAGAAGAAACAATTGGAGATGACAACAGTATATGCCCCGACAATGATAGGGCAGCTGGAGATTCAAACAGTGTATTGACCATATCCAACACAACTGACGACTTAAGGACATATATTAACCAAATATCTCTTGCAAAATGGGACGAAATATTGAGAGATCAAAAAGCCAGTATCCTTCATAAGAAAATTGAGCATGTCAACACCCTTAAACTCAACAACAAATTAAGTAGGAGGAAGCACGTCATCATATCAAGAATAAGAACAGGCCACTGTAAACTAAGCCACCTTCACCTGTTAACTAAGAATACTCCTCCCATCTGCTCTGTCTGCAGCATCCCAAACACCATACAACACCTAATTGTCGAATGCCCTCAATTCTCACAACAAAGACAAAAACATCTGCAAGGAACGAATTTCGATTCAATCCTTGACTCCCCTATATACCAAAAAAAATTATAGAATTCTGCAAACATACCAAACTTTTTGACGAAATATAAATGGAATAGTGTACACAAGGAACAATCAATGTATACGCAAGTTTGGGTGTACACTTATGTATACGTAATTTAGCGCACAATCCACTTAACAATATTCAAATATATGCACATATTGTAGTTTGTAAACTGTTCAATATAATATGTATTATATCTTGCGGATTATATTATTATCATAGTATGTATTATATCTTGCTCTTATATTATTATCTGCGGAGTGGCCAAGTCTATTTACCAAATAAGTATGCTAAGAGTCCAAATAAGAGTATGTGTATTAAAAGTATTGAATGCACCAAATCCCAAGGAATCCCAAGAAATCAATAACATAACAAAGAATGAAAACCCTTTTCATTGCACCTTCTGTAATTACTATTGCAATCATGTATTAATCATGTAATTACTATTGTAATCATTTATGTATTTTGTATTTCATTTTTTGTTTTCGTGGTGTATTTTCTATTGTATAATTTTGTTTTGTATCCTTATCGAATTTTCTGGAATCTAAAACTGTATATTTAACAAACTGTGTACTTGTAATACCTTGTAGTACCTTGTAATACAATGTAAACAATTGTAACCTTATACCTGACGCTAATGACCATGTAGTTGATCAGACAATAAATAAATACATTTTAAAAAAAGAATATACTTATCTTGGCCAAACTATAACAATAAATAAGAACAATAATAATGAAATAAAGAGAAAATAAGGACTAGCTTGGGGAAAATTTTGGCCCTTGAAATTTATTTTTGAGGACCAAAATATTAATAGAAAGTTAAAATTTCATCTCTTAGGAAGCTGTGTATTTCCAGTGTTGTTACCTGGAGAACAAACTTGGAGTTTAACTCGACAAGGTCTCTAAGTGTATGCCAAATAAACATGGAGAGGAAAATACATCAGACTGAAGGATAAAGTAAAAAATGAAGAAATCCATTGTTTACTTTATCCTTCAGTAAGTTTAAGTAATCAGAGCGGTTTAAAGGATTTAGCAGCAAGGGCCCAACAACTAAAATAGAATTCGGTGGCCACGTGGCAAGATTAAAAGATGACAGATGGATATTTATGTTAGCATCCTGGGACCCAAGACAAGGGAAAAGAAGCAGAGGACGTCCTGATTTCTGACAGGAGACCCTTGCCCTTTCAGGGATTCAATGGACTCACTTAATCATCATTATCATACATATAGGTACATGGGTTCGAGAAGAGGGTTTAAAATGGGGTTTAAATAATTATTATATATTTTAATATAGGGTTTATTTGTCAATTTCGCTATCTATATTGTCAGTAGTCAATAATTGTTTAGGAAAGTTGTAATTTAAATTAATAATATAAACCCAATTTATATGTTTATTGTATTGAGGATAATTCATATTTTACAAGGAAGAATTAAAAGATATTTTAATTGGAAGGTGATCTGAATCTAATTTCGAAATGGGTATTCGATAGTATATTCACTTTTTTTTTGCATTAAAAATGTCAAGAATATTAGGGATTATATTATTATGATTTGAATAGTAAATGGGTTCAAAAAGAGCATGGATATCCGAATTATTGTGAATAATATATTGTTGTAGTCTGATTCGTTGAGGACTAGATGATTGACATCCCCATGCCATGTTCTTACTATTAAAATCTCCTATAACAATAGTAGGACTAGAAGTTTGAAAGATTTTATGATATATTTCAATTGGGGAAGACTTATTTGGAGGTTTGTGAACAGAATAAATTGTGTATTTTATATTGTTAATTCTGACTTGAACTGCTATGCATTCCAGGTTCTCCGATAAACTTCGTTGATGATTAGGGGCGGATAATTGATCTAAGACATCGCCAAAATTATCAATAACATGCTCTTAAAACGCTTTAAAAATTCCCTAAAACCAAAGAAAAATAATGAAAAAAATCTTATCGAAACCAGTTCGGATGAACAACTCAAGTTGTTGGATACGTAACTCATGTAATCGAAGTTTTTTTTTTCATTCGTTCGAGTGAACTCAACTCGCAAACTTTTGGTTTCGACTATTCTGCGCCAGGAAATCTCTGTCTTTAGTTATCCCGAAATCCGCCGAACCTGCAATAGCGCTGATATACGCAGGGACCGAAAAGGTATTGAATACCGGTAAAAATACCGGTATAATACCGGTATTTTTCCATACCTTTTTAAAATACCTGTATTCATTGATACCGGTAAAATACCTCTATAGGACGTCTATACCGGTATGGACGTCCATAAAGGTTATACCGGTATTTTCAATGAAGAAATATAGCTTACCATCCATACATGTTGACAAAATAGGTTGCTTTAGTTAATAATATCTCACAAAATGTTTATTAATCAAATATCATTTCATAATTGATATTTATTGTTTAAATTAGTATTTAATATATTTTTATACAGTTGTTTTTTATCTATCTATCTATATATATATATATATATATATATATATATATATATATATAGTGACTGTACTTACCTCAGTTTTCCCACTTAGGAATCCATCATCAAATGAGGCAGTGATCACATATTAAATTTTGATAGCAATAACTGCTGTTTCTAAAATGATGAAGGGACAAGGGATTCCTTTTAGGGGGGAGCGCCTTTATGAGGAGGATGTTGGCTATGATTTTTAATGCATTCTCTACCTTTATACAGTTCATTAATCACTACTTTGCCATTCGTTTTAATCACACATTTATTCATCAAAAACAACTCAACATAATAAGAATCTAATACTAGTACATGCATGAGTCTGCAGTCTTAAATGATATTACATTAATATAAATTAACATCTATTTTTGATTACATTACTGGATTACTTAGAAACCGATAAATACATGAATCTCTTACTAATCAATTCTGTAATTCTTATTGCAGTCATTATGAATATCGTATGTGTATAACCTCTACTTCGTTCCCCTATTTACGTAATGGTTCATTAATACGCCCTATCACACTAATGCACTCTCTGGCCAACGTGGCTGTGCTGAATTCACTTAAATTACATGGCTATTATATGTTCGGTTACTCATCCTTTATTTCCCACTCTCTTGGCGCAGGAACACAGCTGCTGTTGTTCAAGGCCTTCACGCCACGGCGTGGCGTGGGGGCCCCTCTCGTTACCGCTGGCTGGTTTACGTGGTTGCCGCTCCGACTCCAGTGTTTTGCTGTCCAGTCACACGCCTTCGATGTTATTGTGCGAGCTCCGTATTATTACGACCATGCGTTTTCTCAAAATCGTCCGTCTATTGGTCTGTCCATGGCTGATGGCCCACGCGCACTCGCTCGCCACATGTTTCCAATACGTCCCTATGCCCTTTTTTTCCCTCGACCTAATAGTACTATCCACTGTCTTTAGTTACTATTTACTTCCTTGTCACTACTTCTCCCCACCTATATTCCCTGATGCTCACCGATTACACTTCCGTAATTGATGCACCTCACCTCGCCCGTGCGCGCCATCTCAACTCTCTCTCCCTTCTTCTCGTTATGACTCGCGTCTCTTCTCGCCCCGCGCGACTCGTTCCCCGGAACCGTTCGTCTGACTCTCCTGTCCCTCCTGCGCGGTCGATTCAAATTGGCATCGTTTTTACAAATCTGAATGGTTACATGACCATTAGGTCATTATATATATATATTATATATATATATATATATATATATATATATTGTGACTGTACTTACCTCAATTTTCCCATTTGGGAATCCACCATCAACTGAGGCATTGATCACACATTAAATTTTGATGGCAATAACTGCCGTTTCTGAAATTGATGAAGGGACAAGGGATTCCTTTAGGGGGGAGCGCCTTTATGAGGAGGATGTTGGCTATGGTTTTCCATACATTCTCTTTCATCATATCCCTCATTAATCACTAGTTTGTCATTTTCTATAATTGAATATTTATTCATCAAGAAAGCATAATCTAAAGAGACCCTGTTACAATCACCTGCATGATCTGCAGCCTTACAAGATATTGCATCACTAGAACTTAATACCTAATTTTAATCCTATTACTGGATTACTCCGACCAATGACTACATGAATCTGTTGCTAATCAGCTTTGTAATCATGATTGTAACCGTTATAAATATTGTATGTGTATCGCATTTGCTTATTCCCCTACCTACATACCGATTCATTACTACGCCCTACCCCATTAATACATTTCCTGGCCAATGTGGCTGTGCTGACTTCACTGAATTTACATGATTATTAGATGTTCGTCTACTCAGCCTGGATTTCCCGCCCTCTTGGTGCAGGAACGCAGCTGTGGTTGTTCAGGGCCTTCACGCCACGACGTGGCGTGGGGCCCCTCCTCTCGCGTCGCCACTAGCTGGTTTTCGGGGTCGTCACTCCGATTCCGGTGTTTCGTTGCCGATCATTTTTCCCCCCGCACTCACTCGCCACGTGTTTTCGTTTGCACTCGATTGTTTATCACTCGTCAGCGTTTATGTTACAGTTCCTTCGGCTAATTTTACTATTCACTGTCTCTAATTATCGTTCACTTCATAATCAACACTTCTCCCCATTTAGATTTTCCGATGCTAGCCGATTTCACGTTCATTATTCATCCACATCACATTACCCGTGCGCGCCATCTTCACTCCCTCTCTCCTCTCCTTTTTCCCGCCTCGCGTCTCCTCTCGCCCCGCGCGACTCGCTCCCCGGACTCGTTCGTGACTCTCCTGTCCTTCTGCGCGCCCGATTCAAATAGGCATCGTTTTTACTGCTGACTGGTGGTATGACCATTAGGTCATAATATATATATATACATATATATATATATATATATATATATATATATATTACAAAACTGTATTGAATTCTATTCTTATTAATGTAAATGATTTGTGTTCGGGCGTTAACGTTTTGCATACGTTGTATGTACTGAAAACCTTCCATAATTTAAACTTCGGACAAGTTGAAATGAAATAATAATTATTGATTCCATTGAAGAGAACCTTATCTTAATGTCCTTCATCGAGTTATCTCCCATCTGACCTGAGAGATGACCTAAGCTGTCTTTGTATTTCGCACATGGAGAGGCTGTCAACGTATGCGCCGTGCCGTAGGCGTAGGACCGTTTCTTCCCTCCCCGACCCCTCCGGCGAAGTGAGATACTTTGACACCTTGAGATAATCGCGAACGCTCAGGCTTTCAGGCCCAGTTTTGTTATTGTTAAAAAATTATTTCCTTTTACTTCATTTCACAATTAAATCTTAATTATACATTAAAAATAGGGCTAAAAAATGTTATTTTCCTAGTTTATATTTAATATATTTTGACATTAACTGCAAATATTGAGAAAATTTGTAATAAAAGTAAATTATTATGTTATTATTACTTATTAGCTATTAACATCGCATGTGAGCAAGGGTTCCCTTCTACGGGGGTAGCTTACATTGTAAAATGCATCTGGAGGAGCCCACTTCGAGAAGAGTGTTTCTTCCTTAATTAAAAAATACTAAATTTTAATTAAAAAATTTTTATTAGTATTAATATTTTAAAATATATATTAAAATTAATTAATATTATATAGTACTATTAATATTTTTTCTTAATGAAATTTCTTAAATAATACATGGGTGTAAAATAAACATGTTTCAATCATTAATTTTGAATTAAACATAACGTTTCTGTTTCCTCGCGTAAGAATAGTTAATATGTCTATTAGCGATCAAAGTTAATTTTAATATTGTTTTAGTTATAATTATGGTGCAGAAGAAGGAAACTGGGCCAACTGAAAAAAATATTTTTGGGAATGTTAGTGATACGATCAAATTTAAGCAAATAATCGTATTTAGTGATAAAAAGAGTCGTGCAAGACGGAAGTTTGGTATGCGTGGGAAGACTCATTTATGGATAAGAAGACACGTTTCTCAATTTTTTATCGCTATTAGACAGGACAAGATTTATACGGAGAAATTCGATAAATTTTCAACACTGTATCACGTGTCGCCAAGCTCTGCTCCCGGACGTGACGTCCAAGGTCAGCGAACGAGCTCGTGTTGATGTCTGCGAAAGACCGTTGGCTGGTCCCTCTGACGACAGAACTCGACTTCCCAGTCAACGGCAGAACTCGGCCTAGCTAGAATAACCGTAGTGTCGAAAATCCACCACCCACGGGCCTCGAACCCTAGGACCTCCCGGTCAGAAACTCTGCCGTGTAAATAGTTGTTTCCTCTGAGCCATTCCAGCGGAAAAAATCACAATGAATTTTACGCAAATACCTGTACTGAAATACCGGTATTTTCTTATGAAAATACCGGTATTTTGATGAGAGAATACCGGTATATTACCTTTAAATAAAAGTATTTTCCGGAAATAAAATACCTCTAAAAATACCGGTATTTGACGTCTTATACCGGTATTTTTAAAGGTATTTTGAATAAAGGTATAATAGATTATTTCGGTATTCGGCCCCTGGATATACGTCACAAGAATGACATACAACGCTGTCAAAACAATTTCTGAGCGAACAAATCGAATTGGCTACTGAGTAATTCTGTGAAGAACATTTATTGCATCTCGTAAATATTATTTGAAGTAAGTACCATTGAAAAGACATTAAAATCTATTAAATCAGTAAAAATGCATTAAAAATGACGTAAAAACTGACTTACGAGTCGAAATCGACAAAAAATGCAAAATGATCTATAAAAATGGGTTATTTCCTTTTGTCATAACAAAAAGAATTTCTATACTAAACGACATTGTTCTAAAGTGAAAAGAAAAACATGGCATTTCATTAAAATCCGCCCCTATTCATGATATGTTATTTTTAATAACAATGACAACACCTTCACAAGCGTAATTTGAAATCCGATCATTTCTGTAAATTTTGTAACCTTTGATATACAATTTCTCACTAGCAATTATTTGGGTTTCAGTTATAAAATCAATATCAATATTGTATTTGAAAAAAATTAAAAGAATTTGTCTTGAATTTTTGATTAAATTTTGAAACGTTGAATTTTATACGTCGGTTGAACCTCAACTTTCAATGAGGTTTAGATGAGTTTGTAAGAATTATATTGCGATTTTTAAATTTGAATTAGTGCTATAAAGAACTGAGTCGTTAGCTAATGAAGCTATGGAAGTGTCCAGAGTAGTAGGAAAATCATAGAGAAATAAGTTGAAAAGAGTTGGAGATAGTACTGCTCCCTGAGGGATCCCGGAATGGATTGGTTTTGCAAATGAAAGATGTTGTTTTAAACGAATATGAAAGATACGATTTTCTAAAAAGCATTTAATTAAATTGTATAAATAGTTCCGAACTTTTAGAAGAAAAAGTTTATATAATAGTCCAGGGGGCCATAGTGTATCAAACGCCTTTTCAGTATCTAAAAAAAACTCACAAAAATATTGATAGTTATGAAATGCTAAGAACATTTCTTCTGTTAAACGGAGAATTTGGTGGTTAGTAGATAAACGAGTTCGATATCCAAATTGTAAATGTGGTAGAGCATTAACTGAATTTAAGAAATTATTTAGTCTGTAATTCATGCATTTTTCAAATATTTTACCAATTGAAGATAGTAAGATAATTACAAATACAAGTATCCAAAGTTTTTTATGACAATCATTTATTCAGTAATTTCACAACGTTTCGTAACTCGTTTTGTTACATCTTCAGGTGCTAAACTTAGTGAGGGAACGCTATCCCATTGAATTACCACATCAGCAGAACATTCAAGGAAACATACCGAAATACCTCACTCTCATACAGTTGACACCACATAACTATGTGAGTATGAAGTTAATAGCTAATTCATGTAAAGAATTGTAAAAACCTATTTTTTTCATTTTTCTATTAACGATAATATTTGTTCTTTTAGTGTGTTTTAAATTTATTGTTTAATCGTTTTCAAATTGTTCAAAACCAATAATTAGTAAAAGAGTTTTTATTAATTGACGTTCATTGCATAACGAGGTTTTTTTCTTTGCTGGCTAAATTGTATAAAGTAATAATCTACGTGAAAGTGAAACAACGTCTTGTAATATATTTCATTCACTATTCAAGTGACAATTTCTTTGAAGGTGTATGTAAAGTGTACTTTGGTATGTGATTCTTTTTCAGTATTTGGTGTTTCCATGTATTATTGTCTTATGTACAAGTATTTTATTGTGTTTTTGTGAAGTGAAGGGTAATGTAATTTATGTAAAGTGTTTATGCGAGTGTTAGAACGCAACTGCAGTTGTTAGGTAATCACGTCATTGCTAAAGGTAGAGCAAGTGATAGAATTTTCAATGCAATGTGTAAATACTAGATAAAATTGTATTCAAATATTTAACAGAATATATCCAGAACGCTGTTCATAGTTAAAAGATTGACTTGCCTATGTTTCTTTTACAAAAATTAGGTTAGAAGACGAACCCACTCCTGTAGGGCAGTTAGGAGATATAAAACCATTCCTAATTTTTGGTGTGACATTGTCATAACAAGTCACAGGTCAAGTAATACTACTAGGTTACTTGAATGATCCGCTGTAGGCTTTTTAGTGTATATAGTAAAAAGGTAGAGCGGTCACAATACAGAGCTTCTCGATCGGAGAACGCATTGGAAGATTTTACGCGATTGTTATTTGTTTGATAAAAAATTACACATCAGTGATTTCTCAAAAAATGATTGTTGAAAACAAAATAAATTGAACAAAAATTATTAAAAATGCAGAAAATTAAAAAATAGGCACTTATAGGCGCTTAACGCTCTGTTAGACAATCATCTCTAAAATATTTATTTGTAGGCATTGTAAAACCCTGGCAAACGCCATTTCTGAGGTAAACATTGATAATGAGGTAAGTTGCTTAAAAATACATTCAAAGAACTAATAGGCAAAAAGGGCTCATCCGGACTGTAGTTATAAGGAATAAACGCATTTTTTGTTGTTGTCGAATAATTGCCCAACAATTTAATGATTTAGATTTAGAATTTAAAAATGAAGAAAATTCAAATTCAACAGCAGAAAGCGGCTTTTATTTTTGTTTCAATGAGGCCCATTTACTAGCAAAATCAAACGAAAAGAAACATTCCTCGTTATTTTCATCTGTATTTGAAAATTACCTTTCTTAAATACACCTATTTTATGTATTTAAATATATCTCTAAAATACATGTCCAAAAAACCTTTCTTAAACCCTATTTTATGTATTTAAATATATCTCTAAAACCAAAAAACCTTTTTAAATACACCTATTTTATGTATTTAAATATATCTCTAAAATACATGCCAAAAAACTCAAAAATAGTTATTCAAATACAAAATTTATTTAAAATACGTTTTTCAAATACGTCTTTAAATACTGCCCAACCCTAAGAATAGGCAATTATTGTTAGAAGTCTCAGCACTCTCACTAAACATGTTGCATTAACCAGTATTTGCAGTTGCCTTTTGAACGCTTCAGCATGATCTAAGGACCGTATTTTTCAGCAGAATAATCAGTAATAATAAATCATAGGAGTCCATTATGGGTTATCTTTTAAAAAACGGCTTGACCCAGTCTTCTCCTAGAAGGTTGTTGTCGAACGGATTGGGCCTTGGTTTTAGCAGCTATGTTTCTTTTATTACAAAAAGCAGGTTAAAAGACGAACCCACTCCTGTAGGGCAGTTAGGAGATATAAAACCATTCTTAATTTTTGGTGTGACATTGTCATAACATTGTCATTCCTCCTTCCTTGAAAAACTTTTTGCTGGCTAGATTAAGTATCCACATAACTAGGCTGGCTTCTTCTTCTTTAAACAAAACAGTATCAGGATCTAGAGGTGTTTAGTGATCTGGACCTTCAAACATGTTTTGGAAACCCTAATGATTTTGCAGCAGAACACACAAATTAACCACTACTTTTAACATATTTGATGGCATTTGCCATGGCTCCTGCATCATACTATTGCTTCAGCTTCTCTAGAATTGCAAGATCACTTATTTCAGGCCCACGCTGAATTAAGCTAAGTGCAATAATATTAAACTACGATTTACTATCCAATAACACAATCCACACACTATTAAATTACAGTCATTGGCCATCCCCTATGCCACTAAATACCAAAACTAGGCTTCTCATTTTCAGCTGATATCATTGTTACTCAATAAGATTGGTTCTTTCTGACATATAATTGTAATTTCCTTACCGCCGTAATCAACAAACAGCACTTTTGAATAACAGGTTTCTAAAGAAAATAAATATTTCTTCTTGATTTTCAATATATGTTTGCAAATAAAAGTATCCTAAGATTTTTATGACAATCATTTATTTCAGCAATTGCACTACGTTTCGTAACTAGTTTTGTTACATCATCAGGTGCTAAAATAATGGGACACAGACCCCGGGTAAATCCCGAGTTTAGGGTGGCACGGTTCCTTTGATTCACTGATTCGGTTCATTAGAAGAGAATCGACTCCATGAACTGAACACTTGTTTATACGTAGAATTCGCGTGTAGTTAAGTTCATGATGTTGCAGCAATAAATATAATTATTTTTTAAAAAAAGGTAGATCGGGAGAATAGCTACCCCCGTGCTCCAAAGCCCACTGTACGTATAAATCTCCGTAACAACGTACTCATTAAGTGAACTGATTATTCGTATTTTTCACGCTACAAATTGAATTTGTAACCAACGCATTTTTTTCACCAAGTGGTCCGCGACGGATCCAACGTGCTACGTTCGCGAGGGCCTTCCGGCCCCCGCTCTCGAGACCTGGTTCGCGCCTCCGCTGTCGCTCCGGCGCTCACGTTGTTCTATATACCTCCCTCACGTATAAGAGAATTTATTTTAAAAGGACCACTCACTTTTAAGAAAATTCATACCTTCCATCTCAGTAGACACACACACCTATTTGAAGAAGACTTGAAATGCGAAAATACACACAATTCCACGCCAACAAATTATCAGGTGACTTCTTCTCATTTAACATTGAAAATAAATAATTCAGTTGTTATAGTGAACCGCGCAACTATAAACATAGGAATCGCGAGAAATAATGAGTCATAAAAGGAACCAAAGGAACCGTGCCACCCTAAACCCGGGATCAACCCAGACCCCGTTATTCTACATATCAATTAGTGTAATTACTAGTATAGTTTATACTACAATCGTCTCAAAAGTAAAAGTCTATTGAGTAAAATTATCTCAAAATCAAACATATCTACTACAGAAGAGATCCTTTTAAACTTATAATTTTTATACAAAACAACCAAAGAACAACACAACAAAACAAAATCAATACAATACCAAATAAACACTCACCTTAGTGAGGGAACTTCTATCCCATTGAATTACCTCTGCAGTAGAACAATCGAGGAAACATTACGAAATTAACTACACTCACTACAGGTAATATCAGATAACTATCAGTTGACGACAGACCCTCCATTTCCAAGGAACCAACAGGCGTATGAATATGTAGTGAGGTAACAACACGGCGTATGAATATGCAGTGTGCCAACTTAACAACTATACTGGATCTACATTCTCCGGATCTTTAATTTTAATTTTATATAACACATAGTCATACGCATTAGTAAAAACATTCATTTCAACATTGCTATTAAGAGTCTGATTTAACTTAATCTGAAGTGTTTCTGAAATGAGTCGTGGGAATCTCCTGACCTCGGTGTCTAAAATAAGTTCTCAATGTCAAATTCGTGTGACAAATTTAGTCTGTGTCTAGATAAAGAATTAAGTCGTGGAGAAGATTCATTAATATTTCTAGAATGCTCTTTCATTCTTTGTTTCATTGGGCGCTTAGTTTGTCCTATGTATGTTAGTTTGCAATGTTGGCAAGGTAAACTGTATACTACGTTCTCACGTTCCGTAAATGGAACTTGGTCTTTGACATTTCTCGATTGTCCTAAAAAACTTTGGATACTTTTATTTCTAAAGAAAATTGTATGAAATCTGTACGTACAAGCACTCACCGCCCTGTTAATAAGCATCCGTCATATTGGCAACAGATGCACTCTTGCGGTCGAAGAAAATATTACATAATACTCAGAATGCGTCCCTTCGCACCATTGAAAGCAAAATATTAGCAAACGTGTTAGAACAAGTGATAATTCCAATTATAGTTGGAGTAGCCAATCACTGGGGGATGGCCAATTACTGTACCATTTACCCTAATTGAACTTACTTGTCATATGGTTTGTTGCCCCAATAATGAGCAGCACTGTTTACCAAAAACGTCATATTGAGTGTCCACACATAACGAAATATTGACACATGCCAAGCGTTGTTTACCGTTTCACCCCAGAAATACATTGGGATGACGGTGGGCAAAATGCCGAAGAAAGTGAGAGTTAAAAAGTAGTAATACCTGCGAAAGG
Source organism: Teleogryllus oceanicus (assembly GCA_964035755.1). Taxonomy (NCBI): domain Eukaryota; kingdom Metazoa; phylum Arthropoda; class Insecta; order Orthoptera; family Gryllidae; genus Teleogryllus; species Teleogryllus oceanicus. The sequence goes on from CAXIVR010000004.1 coordinate 319,194, forward strand.
AAAGTAATTGAATAAAACAGAAATGGAAATTGAGAAAGTTTGAATTTTAGTTCTAATACCATACAATTCTAGAATAATCAAGAGAAACGTGACGAGATACTTGTATTTACACTAAGCATCTAATATATTTCCAAAATTTAATTCAGCAGAGCTTTAGGTGTGCATTTCTCTTTATGATTCGGTTAATAAAATGTAATTAGAAATGTCATTAATGCCATAAATGTCATAAATGAAATGAAATGTCATAAATGTAGGAAAATGAAATTAAATTATAATATTACTGTCTTCTTCATGTATAAAAAATTGAAATTTACTTTCTCGACCTTATTAATGTAAGGAGAGGACGTATTGTAATAATGCGACGGAAATCGGGAAGTTTTCGACAAAAAATGTCAAACCCTTGAAACGAAAAAGTCAATAAATCCTATTCCCATACACAGTAAATTTCTTCCTTTAACAAGTAGTGTAGCTAGAATCCCTATTTTGTGGGTGTTTGTCATGGAAAAATCAATTAAAGCCGAAACGACTGTCTCTTCATTTTCCGTGTTTTGTGGTAAACTCTAGCACCTTAGCCGTTAGGCGGATTTTCTTCTAAACTGATATTTCTAGATCGATTTGAACAAACTCGAGGTTTGGGAGTCTCTAAAGGATATTTTGACTTTCACAATTTCTCCAAATTATTTGTTTAAACTTTGTCTTCGGATAGAGTAAAAGACGGTTAAGAGAACGATGCAGGTCTCATTTTCGTTGACATTACTGATTCTTCGAAAATTGCATAAGTGCAATTTTTGGGGGCGTCTTACTCAACTACAATAAAGAAGATTGAAATATTTCCTTACTAAACTGTTCTTTACAGATTGATAAAATCATGTTCAATTTTTTAAAAATAGGAATGGTTTTCGTGTAATTTTGCGCCAAAGCAATTTTAATTTATATATTAATTATTTTTGTCAAAAATGTCTCATTTTTTAAAACATTTTCACCCATGTGTCATAATAGACTGTAAAATAATGTGCTAATTTTCGGCGAACTATCCATATATTTGAAAATTGCAAAAAGTTCACATTTTAAAACAACAATCTTGAAGATCGAGATTTTTGCCTGAGACAATGTCTGTTGTAAAAATTAAGTCCTTTAAAAACGGCCATTCACGGTTTTTCGAAAAAAAAAGAACATTTATCGCGTAATTTCTGACCGAGAGATGACTACCCAGGTGACCGGTTGAAGCAGGGAACTTCGATCAGTTTCACGAAAAAATGGCTGTTAGGCGAGGTCACTGCGTTATAGAGGTTGTCATTTTAGCAGATTTCACTGTACCTGTTTCCATAGTAGGAAACCAATATCATTTAAACTTTTGTTTTTACATTGCGAACTGCGAAATCAGTTCTTATAAATTTGTAATATTCTCATCAGTCGTGAATAATGAACAATGAACATATTACTTACTTCTTTTGGAACATAACCACTGCATCCTGCTCCAAGTCGCTCATATCTACAGTTCGTCCTTTATTCAAAACTTGCGGGTGTTTACGGACCAGTAGCCAGCCAATGTGAGAAAAGAAAAACCCTCGTTTGGCATTGTGTGGATCGGCATCAGTTTCGGAGAATTTGTGATGCACCCGATGATCACGAACCCAATCATAAATGCTGTTCTGGTTGCTGACTGTGTTGAATAGCATGAGTAGCAGACGCAATGGCAAGTTGGCCTTGTAGGCACGATGTGCCCACAATCGATGAACTCCAGCTGTGATTCCGAAGAAACACATTTCTCCAAGTATCACGGCTGTGGAATGATAATAGAAATAATAAAAATATGTTTTTTTGTTTGTTTTATTGCATAACTTTTTCAGGGACTTGGTCCAATGGCCTCAGTCCGAAGGGAAAATCTCAGTGTTTTTATCGGTTTTCCCCTGACACTGGTTTAGAGTTTTATTTAGATATGATGATTATGATGTGAGTAGTGACTGTTGAATTTTTCAGAACAAGTGCTTCAAATGACGTCTTATAAGGTTTTTGAAAACTCAAAACTCTTCTGTAAAGATGGCGCATTTTCAGGAACGCTGAGACATTTTCTTAATAAACGGCTCCAAATTGTTAATTCAAACATTTTCTACTGCTAGTTCCCAATGCATTCAATAAATATGATATTATCGCCATTTTCATTAATTCTTTTACCAGGAGTGGTAGCTCAGTGCATCAACTGATGTCACCGCAGCGCCTCTGACCGGAAGGTCCTAGGCTCGAGTCCTGACGGCGGCAAGATTTTCGACACTAGCTTTTCAACTAGGTCGAAATCAGTCGCTGCCTGGAGTAGAATTCTAGCGGTCGGCTGCTCTGATAGGTAGTTTTTCGTGGTTTCTCCGATCAACACCAGGCGAATGACGGAGCAGTACCCTACCAAACGGGCCACGGACCGCGCGCGATCTGTCCTTCCTCTTCCTTGTCCTATCCTCTCCCTTTACACACACACACTTACACTAACATGCACTACACTACCATGTAGACCGGTAGCATAGAGCTTGTCCCGGCTGGGGCGGTGTCCCGCTGGTGGGAGAGTCCTGGTTAGGGGGAAACCCCACTAGCCGACGGTCGGTCGGCGCCGGATCTCGCTATCCAGCGGGGAAAGATCACCGCCATCTCCCGCGAAAAAAACATGCACTACGCTAACAGGACTAATGGCAAAAGCAGTTGACGCGCCCGGAAACACGAAAAAATCAATCATTAATTCTTTGGATTTTTCAGAATTACACAGAAGTACTTCTAAAAATGTACCTTACTTCGCTAATATTTAGATTATGGTGGTCTATTGCATTAGTTAGTGAGTAGTTCTGCTTCAAATTATTTCCAATGAAATTTCTCCAAAGCTGAAAAGGTTTTTGTAAAAATGACCTCAAGATTTCGTATTTTCAGAGACGCATAAACGACATTTTCGCAAAATCGGTTCCAAGTTATTCAAAGATTAATTGCACAAATTCAAGGTCTAAGTTTCACTCTTCTATAATATTCTTGACTTCAAATTTCCGTTCTGCCAGTAGGGGTCATACAATTTGAGAAAATGTGAAACAATGACTTTTATGTGGCAGTAGATTGTAGCTGGGGAGTGTGGCAAAACCAAAAAGTTAGCCCAGACTAACGAGATTAGAAAACTATTACGAGAACGTCAGTGCCATTCAGTCGCACTACTAATTTCATTTCTTCAAAATGTGTACAAAAATACTTATATTTACCTTAATTTATTTTATAATAATATATAAAATATTATATATAACATTATATATAATATATTAAATAATATTATTTATAATAATAATTATTACCATGGAGACGTGACGAAATGCATTTTGGTTTTAAAAATATGAAGGATTTGTTTTAAAAGAACGCATCAAAATATTAATGTTAAATGCAACTTCAACACTCGGTAAGATATATTGTTAAAGAACTCCTAAACAAAGCGTTTAAGAGACTTAAACATTACAATTTTGAGGCCAAAGACCTCGAAGAAACGTCTTTCACGCCGTAATCTATAAGATGAAATATTGGACATTCTATTAAAATATTTGCCGGTTCGGCGCGTATCGATATTACCAATACCACATACAAATGGAGGAATACAGAATATATTCCTCCATGAGCCCTTGGTGCTGGTGGCCATTTTTTTTGACATCACGCTTAGAGATTCCTCCATCTTATATTTACGCATTCTGTGTACACCGTGATTTGCGCAAGTTTGTCGAGGTTTATTTACATAATTATTAATTCAAGATTCACTCTCACAGTAACAACTAGAAGTACTATTATTAGTTCCTTGTTTCTATGTCGATTGTATGTTGTAGATTGTTTCTAATACGTGTGGTGTTACCATTCATTTAACGTTATGCTGTGGTCTACAAGTGCTGTGTACCTAATAGTGGATGGAATTGCGATGGAAGGGATCACATGTTCCTATGTTACAGTTTACATGTTTCAGTTAGGCCCAATTAGGGTGGGGTTTAACATGCGAGAGTTCTCGCATGGGTACGCTAGTTGTTGTTGTTGTTGTTATTATTATTATTATTATTATTATTATTATTATTATTACGTGTAATACTATTACTTATCTTATTGAACCGGAATAAACAGTGCCTCAAAAATGTACATTTTACCGAAAATCTTAAAATATAAAAAACAGATGGATGTGTAGATATTTGTATTCGTGTCTCAGATTCACTCCTTTAGGACGGAAATATATCATTATAACAGAACATGCTATATTTCTAAACATTATTTCTACAATGTGGAAAATAATACTTTAAGGGAAAGACTCCCTCTTAGATGAAGGGGTGGGAAGAGTGTGACATTGAAATCACAAATAAAAGTTTTACGCAACCTTCGATGCACATGCATGTAATGCATGTAATGCATTATGAGCGGGCTCAGACGGCTATAACTCTGAAACGATTGGTGAAATTTTCTGAAAAGGTATGATTAGTAAATACTGCAATATTCTGCTATCAAGTCTGATAGTGTTACTTTCATTGGCAAAGTCTTTGATCTACTGACTTTGTTGCTTCTTATGAAGACATTTATGTTGCAGATTATGCGCTTTATTGATTTGAGTATTCTCTGACATCAAACTCAGGTCCTCCGAGTTAACTCGCCGTGAACCTTACTGTAAACACCGTGATTAATGCGAGAAAGTATGTGTTCTTGTAGCACCACTAGCTTTCCCAATGTAGTACTACTTTTTTAATTTTGTAGTATTGTAGTAATGCTTTTCAGTTGTGTACTACTGTCATTTTCATACACAATGAAAGTAGTATGTAACTGCACACTATTGTATTCTTCTCAATTTACTTATAATTTATCATAAGGAAAATTTACTTGAAAAAAGAAGAGCGAAAAATTCAGATATTGTGCGTTTATTTTGGGTAGTTCTACTGGAGTACTTTATGACCAAGGATAAATACCAGGCAGGTCTTTAGTCAGTCACACCCATAGTGCAAATACGTCATTGCCTGATCGATTGTCACGTTGCCAAATTACTCAAAACTATTTACCTTACGAAAGACATTTCTCACTGGCAGCTTGATTCCTATCCAGCTCGTATATATTTGTTCTCGTTACCGTAGCATATATTACCTGTCTCGTGTTGGCTAATGTGAACTTCAACATGTGAAAGTCTGTGCTAGGCTTAGACTATGGACGTTTACGGACGACCCCCCCGATTTTTGGCAACGAAAACATTAAACGGTCAAGGATTCAAAATAGTAATTATCAAATTCAAAATGAAATATGGAATGCTGACTGTCGTATTTATGGGAAATCTTGTCTTACTACTGTATTTACAACTTGAAAATGTACATTTGTTACCGATTTCCTAGATACGTTAACATAGAATTATAACACTTGATACACAGTTATTCTGAAACGAATAACAGATTTCACTATAACACTATTATAAATTAATTATTATGGGTTTACAGTACCCAATGTTAAGGCTTCAACATAGTCATTTGCAGTTTTGGGAGAGCAGTGAAGATGAAATTTGGAATGCTGGCTATATCATAGTGTATCGTCTAAGTCACATATTTTGCTGTTATATTCACGTGTTTTAATACATTTCCTGGTAATTCCCAGCTAATTCATTTTTAATAAATTTCCTAGTTGCTGATAGCTCCACATGTTTCATGCGCATGGGCCAACATACGTAGCATTCAAATAGAATACATTACGTGGCCGGTGAAGATTGTCAATTGAGCTGATATTTGAATAACTAGCACAAGAACGCGCGAAAATACTCTCTGCTACAAGTAGAAACAATACAACTACTTATCTTGGCTCGCGTTTCAACAAAGCAACCAAACTGGCGTCTTCCTGCAAATTCATCCAAATTCAGTAGGCAAATATTGCGTCACGCACTATCACTGATTTCTATCCACGTATGAACCTCACTGTTGTGACCGATTTCTTTATTCTCTATTGCGCTGCATTGAACATATTTTTATAGACATCTAACGGGATTCGATGTCACTAGACATTTAAAAACACTATATGGCATTTGGAAACCCATGAGCTATTTACTATTTTACTTCTTCGTTTCGGTGTGTGCAAGTGTCCATGTCGTCGCACCCGCTGGCTTGCCCCGCGCTACTGAAGGAGACACGCTCACTAATTCATTAACGCGTGTCAGAAGCCACGATTTCTTCGTTGAAAAATGAAATAATCACATTACGTAGTGAACTAATTGTACCTTGAAAACACAAATAAAGAGTAATTATTTGGTATACGTCCGCAAACAAGAATGCTAACAAAATTGCTACTTCAACATACAGGAAGCATTGATTATATTAGTACAAAAATAAAAGGGGTTTTGAAATTACCAGATTTTAAAGAATTCTATGTGATATCTTGGGTTAATATTATATGCTAAATTAGCGGCAGCGGTAGCGGCGGTAGTCGTCGTCGTCGTCGTCGTCGTCGTCGTGGTGGTGGTAGTGGTGGTAGTGGTGGTAGTGGTAGTGGTGGTAGTAGTGGTGGTAGTGGTGGTAGTGGTGGTAGTGGTGGTAGTGGTGGTAGGTGGTGGTAGTGGTGGTGGTAGTGGTAGTGGTGGTAGTGGTAGTGGTGGTAGTGGTAGTGGTGGTAGTGGGAGTGGTAGTAGGGAGTAGTCGTAGTAGTAGTAGTAGTCGTGGTAGTAGTCGTAGTAGTAGTAGTAGTGAGTAGTAGTAGTGTAGTAGTAGTCAGTAGTAGTCGTAGTAGTAGTAGTAGTAGTGTAGTAGTGTAGTGTAGTAGTGTGTAGTAGTAGTAGTAGTAGTGACGACTGGTTAGTGCAGCGTCAGTGTTTTTCGAGCTCCTCGGCAATGCAGTTTCTAAGGCGAATCAGCTTGTTAATAGCGGCAGAAGGTAGGAAGAGCGGACAGCTTGTTTGTTAAGGAGCCCCAATTATTGTTAGGAGTGTGGGTGCAAGTCCCATGTGCGCGTATGTAAGGAATTTCGGCGGCGTAGGAGTAGCGCGTCCCCGCGCCATCTTGTCCTTGAGCGGTGTCCTTGAAACGGTATACAGTGCTATCTAGCGGCTTAAGTTTGCATTACACGATGCTAGCGCCCTAGTGGGCTGGCGGTCTAACTCTCGCGCCATCTTGTCCTTGGCAGCCAGGGTGTGTGCTCTGCGCGCGACCTAGCGGACTGGGAGACAAGGTAGTGATTGGGGAGCGCCCCTGTGGGCTGGCGGTAGAACCCGTGTAAAGTATCCCGCGCCCGGAAGATGCCATTTGCAGGTAGCTGGTTCGGTGATTACGTGGCTGTATATGTCTGCATTTGTGTGTTCCCCTGCACCTAAGTGGACTCCTGCGACGACTAAGATGAGTGATCAGAGCACTCTGACACTACAAGATGGTGCCTCTGCGGATGAACGGGATTCTAAGTCACGATGTTTAAACGCAGATCTCTGACGGCGTGCCCCCGCAGTAGGTCGGGTAGCAATGATAAGAAATCAGAGAAATTTCTAAGTCACGATGGTCTTGTTAAGCTTGCTCCCCGCACAAATGCCTTTATATGTGAAATGCGGGCTGCAATCGAGAAGATGGTGGAGGATAGCGAGAAGCTTACCTCAGCCATTAAGAAGGCACAAAATACCAAATCAGAAATAAAAAGTGGGGTGAAGAGCCTTGAAACCACCTCGGAACAACTGCTCGCTCGCTGGAAGGAATGGGAAGAAGATACTGTGAAACACGCCTCTAAAGTGTCTGCAGAAGAACGAGCTCAGGAGGAAAGAGCCAAAGAAAAGAAAGAGATAGGTGTCCAGGTGGATGTAAATGATAAGGAACTGGAGATTGAGGATGTGATTGCGGGCGCGGTGGAAATCGCTGATCTTGCTCCAATTCTAGATAGGATGTGGCCAGAATCAGTTTTTGAAACCACTTGTATAATGACAGGAAACCTCGCCAAAGTGAAGGAAAACTGGGATATTGCGGTCATCACCAGCCCTAACGAGGAGGCAAATAAAATGCAAAATAATTTGAAGCATGTCTACCCGGATGTATCCAACCTTGTTAGGGGAATGGAAGAAGGGAAGATAGAATTTGTCCGCACCGCAACAAAGACTGTAACCAGTCGAGGAGGGGAGGGAGAAAATATTAGATATCTGTATCTAATACCATTTGCAGTCGATACAAATGGCGTGAATGATATTGAAACACTACACTGTGTGTTAAAGAAATGGAAGGAAACACTACAGGCACAAGAGAGAAGCAAGATTGCTGTCTGCATCCCAGAGGGCCTCGATGCCTCCTATACAAGGAAGATTCTGGAATGGATGTTCCGGCATAGCGGTGTGGAAATTGGTGTCCTGACCGCAGAGAAAACGAAACAAGACACGAACCCTGCGGCAAAGGAGCGGAAGAACACCAAGAAGAGCGCAGCAGGACTGGAAACCGTGCTCTGCAAGGCCAACGGGAAAACATATGCTGACCTGCTGAAATCAATGAAGGAAGGGATAGACCTAGATAAACTAGGTATAAAGATAAAGAGCATCCGTAAGACGGGAAAGGAAGACTTGATGCTAACCATTGACGGCCAAGGAAAGGCCAAAAGTCTTAAGGAAGAGATAAAATCTTCAATTGAAGATGTTGTAGTAAGTTTAAGGAAGAAGTCAGCCACTCTAATGGTATATGGTTTGGACCCAACAACGACGAAAGAGGATTTAAAAGAAGCAATCTGCGATGAAGCACACATTGAAGAGGAAGAGGTTAACGTGGTATCGCTCAGGCCCGGAAGATACGGAAACCAAAATGCTACAGTGGTGATTCCTGCAGATACAGCTCCAGCACTTACTCGAGGGAAAGAAATTCGAGTTGGGTGGTCGTACTGCTACGTGAGAGAAAGGGTTGACCTCGCAAGTTGTTACAGATGACACGGCTTCGGACACAAGGCGAAACAATGCAAGGAGGAAGTAGATAGAACTCAGTGTTGCTTAAACTGCGGGGTGCAAGGACATCAGGCAAAGGTGTGTGAAAATGAGTCCTTTTGCACAAAATGCCAGAAGCAAGGACACAGAGCCGACCAAATGAAATGCCCGGAGTTCAGGAAACTTGTTTTCCAAGTGAAGACAAGAAGAGTATAGGCGACCAAAACATGGCAAGACAAACAGTAAGAATTATACAAGCCAATTTAATGAGGTCGCGTGCTAGCCACGATATGGTACATGCGACGGCATTAAATATGAGCGTAGACGTAATTCTAGCCAGTGAACCCAACAGGGCAATAATAAGTAGTGAAAACTGGATAAAGGATAAAAGAGGCGACGTTGCAGCATTTTTTCTCAATAAAAATCTAGACGTTCGCCACATTAGAGCAGAAGAGGGATACTTATACATCCAGATGGGAGAGATCCAGATTTACTGCTGTTACATCTCGCCCAATATCCCCGTGGACACATTTAAAAAAGATGTCGATACAATAATGAACGACCCAAAGATACAGGAGGAGAGTCAATAATCCTGGGTGACATGAACATTAAATCACCACAGTGGGGATCACCCGTATCTGACTCTAGGGGGGAATACTGGACTGACTACATGGCCTCATTGGACCTTGTCGTGCACAATACGGGAACAGTGCCTACATTGATGAGGGGAAACTGTGCGTCCTTCATAGACGTTACATGTTCCACACAAGGCATAGCCAGAAGAGTGAAGAATTGGACAGTCCTTGATGCGGAATCCCTTAGTGATCACCGCTTCATATACTTCGAAGTGGAATTATCGGCACATTATCAAATACCCCGCAATACGGGAAAAATTACAGTAAATTACGACTGGCAGGTGTACAGAACCGCCCTCAAATGGTTGTTAGAAAACAGACAATCTACCCACGAGAACAGTACAACCGTAGACGAACTAACTATGACTCTGAAGAATGCATTGAGAGCTAGTTGTACGAAGACCACAACTGAGAAAGCCCGGGCCCCTTACTGGTGGAGCTCTCAAATAGACACTAAAAGGAAGGAATGCATCCAGAAGAGAAGAAAATTGACGAGAAGACGGAAAAAGTGTACTTCAGATGACGAACTGCAAACGCTTATTGCAGACTACAAAAGCTTCAGGCACGACCTGGTTAGACTGGTAAGGCTGTCGAAAACCACGCACTGGCAAAACCTGTGTGAAGAGCTGAACCAGGACATCTGGGGAGCTGGGTACAAGATTGTCACCAGTCGGCTAGGTAACAACTCTCCCGTTAACCTGACTACCCAAGGCAAAAGAAACATAGCACAAAAGCTTTTTCCAGACAACGAAGACCACCTCGAAAGCGAAACAACCCAGGAAGACGTTCAACGTTTCGAGATTGAAGAGTTGAAAAATACAGCGTACAGCATGAAGACCGGAAAAGCACCCGGACTGGATGGCATTCCGCCAGAAGGTATCAAAATTGCAGTAAAAGTTGCTCCAGAGTATATCCTGAAAATTATGAATAGCTTACTCTGCAACCAAGAATTTCCAACAGCCTGGAAGGTGGCTAAACTTGTGCTGCTGCCTAAAGGGGGCAAGTCGCCACAGGATCCATCAGCATACAGGCCTATCTGCATGCTGAACACTGTTAGTAAACTGTATGAAGGGTTAATAAAGAGGCGATTAGAAAAAGAAATTGACGACTCCGGCGGATTAGCAGAAAACCAGTACGGCTTCATAAAGGGCAAATCCACAATACAAGCAGTGGAACGGGTCATCAGCATTAAAGAACAGACCAGTGAAAGATGGGCGGCCCTTATCACCCTGGACGTAAGAAACGCGTTTAATTCAGCCACATGGAGCTTAATAGTTGAGGAACTAAAGAGACGTAGCATCTCACAATACCTAGTGTCTCTGGTTGTGCAATACTTCCAGGGAAGATGTATCAAACTGGGGGGAAATGAATTCCTTCAGATGCATGCGGGAGTGCTCAGGATCGGTGCTAGGCCCCTTTCTGTGGAACATACTGTATGATGGGGTCCTCAAAGTTAAATTAACGAAAGGAGCATCGTTAATTGGTTTTGCAGACGACCTAGGTCTTGTGGTCACCGCTGAAGACAGCTCCGAGCTTCAACTTAGGACAAATGAGTCTCTGAGACGAATAAACAGATGGATGGAGAATAACAAACTCAATCTAGCGCCGGAAAAAACAGAAGCGGTTATTTTGAAGGGCCCAAGAAAGCACCAAAACATAACGTTTCAGCTCCTTGGTTCCACAATACACCCAACCAAGGCAGTTCGCTACCTCGGCGTCATGTTGGATAAGACCAACACGTACGGGGAACACATCAAGACAATGACGACTAAAACGGAAAAAAAGTAGGAATGTTAGCAAGGTTAATGCCTAATATTGGTGGTCCGAGAACCGTAAAACGTGAAATTCTCTGCAGTGCGGCAAACTCAATCCTCCTTTATGCAGCCCCTGTATGGCATAAAGCCTTAAGGTGGAAGAAGCAAAGGAAAGCATTAGAAAAGGTCCAACGGAAAATGCTGTTAAGGATAACATGCGGCTATAGAACAATTTCTATAGAAGCATTGCAGATCTTATCAGGAGTTATCCCCATTGACCTCCAGATTGAGGAAAGGCGTCTTATTCACGAGAGCAATTGTGGAAACTCTGATGACGGCAAAAAAACTATTAGGAATAGAATCATGCACAAATGGCAGGAACGGTGGAATAAAACAGAGCACGTTGCACAATGGACAAAGCAACTGATCCCGGACATTGATAAATGGTACAAGAGCAGATTTCGCCAACTTGACTACTTCTTGACCCAAATACTGACAGGTCATGGACAATTCAAGGAGTACGCCAAAAAAATTGGCAAATCACTAGATGACAACTGTATATACTGTCAAGATAGAGACACAGCAGAACACGTTTTCTTCTGCCCTCGCTGGGAGAAACAGAGACATGATCTGGCTAACCGCATAGGGAGGAAAGTTGAACCAGGCAATGTAGTAGAGGCAATGCTTGAGAACCGGAACAACTGGCAATACATGAAAACATTTTCAAAATCAGTAATGCAGGAAAAAGAGAAACAAGCAAGATGTAGCCAAGAATAGACCATACCAAGACAAGCACCATCCCCATGACATGCGCCCAGCAGTTCCAGGATGGATCGCGTAGACAAACGCAAGGGTTTTTTTAGTTGGTAGAAATCCAACTCCCGCAAAGAGCGGTGTCTTTGAAAGATTTCCCCCCCCAAAAAAGTAGTAGTAGTAGTAGTAGTAGTAGTAGTAGTAGTAGTAGTACTAGTACTAGTAGTCTAGTGTCTAGAGTGTAGTGCAGTGGTGCAGTGTGCAGTGGTAGCGGCAGCAGCGGCAGCAGCAGGCAGCGTGGTGTGGTGTGTGGTGTGGTGAGTAGTAGTGGGCAGTGTGGTAGTGCGTGGCGGTGGCGTGGTGTGGTGCGGTGGCGGTGGTGGGGTGCGGTGGCGGTGGTGCGGGTGGCGGTGGCGGTGGTGGGATGGCGGTGGCGTGGTGTGGCGTGGTGGTGGGGGTGGCGGTGGCGGTGGTGGTGGTGGTGGTGGTGCGTGGCGGTGGTGTGGCGTGGTGGGTGGTGCAGTGGCAGGTGGTGGGCAGTGCGGTGGCGGTGCGTGTGGTGTGCAGTGCGTGGTGGGATGGCGTGCGTGGTGGAGATGGCAGTGCGTGGTGGTGGCAGTGCAGTGAGTGGTAGCGTAGCAGTGTAGTAGCAGTGAGTAGCAGTAGTGCAGTAGCAGTAGTAGTAGTAGTAGTAGCAGTAGCAGTAGTAATGTCAGTGTGGAGTAGTTTGGTGGTGGTAGGAGTAGTAGTAGGTGTAGTAGGAGTAGCAGTAGTAGGAGTAGGAGTAGTAGTGGTAGTACCTTATTATCCAAGACAAGGCTTATAGCGCAGAAACTTTTTCCAGACAGCGAGGACCACTTTGAAGCTGTAACAACCGAGCCCCCAACCGATCAAGAAGCCGTCGTTGCGTGGGGACGCGCAACGGCGGCCTCTGATTGGTCAGTGGCCCGCAGATCCGCCGGAGGCCGAGCGAGACGGGGCGTCAGCTTTATTTTCAGAACTGGGTACATAACATACGTTGAAATGACAAGGGATCGGTTCTAGGTCCTACTCTGTGGAAAATATTGTACGATGGGGTGCTCAAACTTAAATTAACGAAAGGAACGTCTCTAATTAGGTTTGCAGACGACCTAGATCTTGTAGAGTCGTAGGCTTCCGCGGCCGGAGTCGTTGAATTCTTGGCTGTCCGGGATTAGCCGCGTCATGGTCGATGGTGCTGACGTTTCGGCCATCTTGCTGTGGCCTTCTTCAGCAGAACAGCTCTGAAGAAGGCCACAGCAAGATGGCCGAAACGTCAGCACCATCGACCATGACGCGGCTAATCCCGGACAGCCAAGAATTCGACCTAGATCTTGTGATCACCGCGGAAAACAGTAACGAGCTATAACTCAGGGCAAATGAGACTCTGAGACGTATAAAGAAGTGGATGGAGAATAACAAACATAATCTAGCATCGGAGAAAAAGCAAGGGTTATTTTGAAGGGCCCAACAAACAACCAGAATATAACGTTCCAGCTCCTAGATTCAGCAATACAACTAATTAAGGCAGTTCGCTACCTCGGCGTCGTTTTGGATAAAACCAACACGTAGGGTAACACAAAAAGAATAACGATTAAAGCAGAAAAAATATAGCAATATTGGCACGGTTAATGTCCAACTTTGGAGGTCCGAGAACAGCAAAGCGCAAATACTCTGCAGTGCGGCAAATTCAATGCTCCTCTATGCAGCCCCTTTATGTCATAAAGCTTTAATGTGGAAGAAGTAAAGAATATCATTAGAAAAGGCGCAACCGAAAAGTAGAAGTGGAAGTAAATATGTATAGATAGTAGAAAGATCTGCAATGAAACCAATAATTGTACATTATAGAAATGTTCTGTAAACTGCATTTCAGCCCCTATAAATAAGAAAGGAACGCCCATTGTCATTCCTGTTTTCAAAAAGTTTATTTTTTTACATAGCGTTCTGATCGTGATCAAGAGGAATACCAGTTGTCTGCAGAAAGCCCTACCAAAGACGTCCAAGAAGTCTTGTTATGATTTACAAGTTAACAGCTAAGTTTACTGATAATATATTTGTTACTTATATAACGTCCATATATTGTGAAAAATATTTAGTAATTCTTGAATTACAGTTAATAGATTACTCTTTGGGCCAACATTAATTAACCCTTAGTAACTCGCGCTGGCGTACTTTGCATCCCACTGTTTTCGCCCTTGGTGTCGGATAACATCAGCGCGCGTTCTGACATTTGATCCAACCTCTCAGAAGGCATTCAGCTACATCCTTCTGGATACTCGGTAGCGTAAGATTTACTGCAGAGGCTAGACAATTGTATTTCGGTTAAGTGTCCGTTGGCATACTTTCTACGCCGCGCGGGTACCAACGTGAGTTTTCATTTTCTTTTAATTATCACAGGATCTAATGAAACTAATTTATTTTGTTTTACATTAGGAATAATGCAGACATGAAGTTATCGGAAAAGCACATAGTATATACTATGTGAATTATTTCACGTCAAAAGACGAAATTTGCAATGCTGCAAGTAATTCTGAGAAGGAAGAAGTGGTCAAGAATGAATGACACGTGTCCTAAGCTTGATTATGCTAGTGATTACTCAAGCAGTGATTTAAATTATACAGATTATTTCATTGGTAAAGAGAAGGTTATAGAAGGGAATAAAACACCGCTTGTAAGCAAATTTACAAAAACTGAAAGTCATGATAATCAAGAATAATCACAACAAAATTAATAACTTGGTCACATTTGTGGAAGAGCAAAAGACTGCTCTACAACAATTACCACTACACTTAATTACTAACTGGTGCTACAAATTTACAAACAACGAACATCTTCTTAATGTCATTAAATACAAAAATTGTTCTGAAGACTAATATGCTAAATTTTATATCATTATTATTATTATTATTATTATTATTATTATTATTATTATTATTATTATTTAATATTCTTGTAATATGAATATATTTCAAATAAAACTAAATAACAAACATGTACAAATATTATTCAGGCCATTCAGAAATCATTTTTATAACAAAATAGTTTCGGCGTCCAAAGTACGCCGCGCGGGTACTTGTCTGACAAAAGATAGCCCGAGTAACTAAGGGTTAAGTTAAAGCAAACATTAATATGAAAGATCAATTAAATTGTGTTCATTGAAGCGATAAGTGTTGACCAGACAATTTTTCATCGTAGTTTAGTTTAGATAATAGTGGTAGGGTTTACTAATTGTATTTTCTTTCACGTTTTATTTTATAATAAATGAAATTATTAAAAGTACAGTTTTTCTTTTTTATCTTATATTTCAGGAATATATTTGAACAACCTGAGTGATGTAATATTGTGGTGAATCATCAACCCTGCTCTAATGTATGGAGCAATTCCATTAAATTTTAGACATTAAGGAAATTTAATAGTTATTCTATTATTGCGAGGATAAGAACGAGGTTAATTTTTTCATACAATTGATAATAGCTTATTGGAAGATTTGTATTAAGGTGAAAATACTTTTCAGTACCGAATAATGTCGTTGAGAGCATGGCTGAGGTGAATATTAGGTAAGCGCCGTACACAGCAGCAATGTGCAAATACGAGAACCTCAGAATATTGAACCACACAATCTGGCGACGGTAAAGAATCGATGGTTTTTGTTGGCTTTCCTCCAACGGGTCGAGTGTATCATGCTCGAACAGCACACCTGTTGGGCGAGCAATATCCCCTCGCTGTGGAGGCATCTGTAATGAAGAGGACATCTATTAGAGTAAGAATTACAAAGAAGAAACTAAAATATTCTAAGTGAATGACTAGGCCTAAGTTGCATTCTTAAACATTCTCTTTGAAATATTTCTCGGTTGCGTTCTTCACAATTCGCATTTCAAACTCTTAAATATGCATATACAGAGGATCCCGCTTAAAACCGGCCCATGACTTCCTCACGGAATAAGCTTTCTGAGAGGTGAACAGCAGCGCTTCCTAGCGATGGGACCAAGAACTGGATGTACAGTAAGGTCCGCAACAGACTACACCGAGGAATGCGTTCCCAGAAATGTGCGTCGTGAAATGTGGAAAATCGAATCAAAGGACACTTATGGACCCCCACACACTAGAAAGAGTTTTCTTGTTCGCCTCTGCGGATGCGAAAGAGTTCCTCGCTCGAGTCGGGCAGCGAGCGAGTTTTCATACGTAGGACAAACTAAGCGCGCAATTAAACACAGAATGAAAGAACATTCTTGAAATATTAAAGAATCTTCTCCACGACTTAATTCTTTATCTAGACACAGACTAAATTTGTCAATTGAATTTGACTTTGAGAACCCATTTATTTTAGACACCGAGGTCAGGAGATTCCCACGACTCATTTCAGAAACCCTTCAGATTAAGTTAAATCAGACTCTTTATACCAATATTGAAATGAATGTTTTTACCAATGCCTATGACAATGTGTTATATAAAATTAAAATTAAAGATCCGGACAATGTAGATCCAGTATAGTGGTTAAGTTGGCCAACTGCATATTCATGCGCCGTATTGTAACTTCACTACATGACTTCACTACATATGCCTGTTGGTGTCATTCGTTCCTTGGAATGGAGTGTCTGTTTGTAACTGTAGTTATGTGATAGCAACTGAGTGAGAGTGAGTTAATTTCGTAATGGTTTTTTTTTTTCGATTGTTCTACTGCAGAGGTAATTCAATGGGATAGAAGTTCCCTCACTAAGGTGAGTGTCTATTTGGTATTGTATTGATTTTGTTTTGTTGTGTTGTTCTTTGGTTGTTTTGTATAAACATTATAAGTTTAAAAGGATCTCTTTTGTAGTAGATATGTTTGATTTTGAGATAATTTTACTCAATAGACTTTTACTTTTGAGACAATTGTAGTATAAACTATACTAGTAATTACACTAATTGATATGTAGAATAACGGTTTTTGTGTCCCATTATTTTAGCACCTGATGATGTAACAAACCTAGTTACGAAACGTTGTGCAATTGCTAAAATAAATGATTGTCATACAAAACTTAGGATACTTTTATTTGCAAACATATATTGACAATCAAGAAGAAATATTGAGGTACTGCCTATCCCGCCCATGTTAATTTCAGTAACTTCTAGTGCACATTAAAAAAACGTATTCATATATATAAACATTTTTTAAAGATAGGTTTTAGGAATGTTTTTCTACGATAATACCTATTATTATTGCAATTAATAATATTTGTGAAGATACAACAATTTAAAAATGTTGCATTTTTTCGTACAAATTGTAGTCAATAAATATTTTAAAAAATACACTAGAATATGAAAAAATGAGAAACTGAGAAAAACTGATATAAAGTTTGAACAGCATTTACTTACAAAGAATGTTGATTTAAAACATTCCTGCCTCATAGTGTTGGTTTTCTGGGTCTTCTGTTTCTATTGTGTTCTTTTTTTTAAGTCTTCTTGCCCGTTTTGCCATTTCTTCTATGAGTTTATCTGCTTTCTTGACTCTTGTGTGATCAATGTCTTGTAAGGCTTTCGCAGTATTGAATTCAGGCTGGATGCTTAGTTGTTTCAGCACTTTTAATCTGCCACAAACCCCATTGTTGAAGGTAGATACAGCATCATACAGTCCTAATTTTATTGTTTGAATGCCAAAAAAAAATAGTTTTTGGTACTCTGGTCCACAGAATATTATTAAACGCCTCAATACAGTTTTGGGTCTTTCCATGGAGGCATCCTTTTAGGAGGTCTGGATGAGCTAGATCCCTATAAATAGGTTTTATTTTATTTATGACTGCTTCAGGCAGTCCATGGTGAGTGTAATTTTCTCCTTGTATTTACACCATGAGTCTGGTCCTTTTGGACAAAGGCCATGTACAGGGTTTTCATCTGTCGATGCAGTATGAAAAAATGTTGCCCAGACTGCTTGCTTCATGTTCTCTAAACTTTCTAAGTTGTTTCGAATTTGCCTGCCCATAATACATTTGCAATTTGTCTATCATGTTATACGTTAGTCTGTTAGCACCTCCAATCCCTTTTCCGTCACATAATTTTTTTCCCACCAATTCTTTCTTCAATTTTCGAAGACGACAACCCATTTGTTTCTGCACATGTCCTATGCACTCTATTTTTTCTACTGCTACGTCATTTCCATATGGTTTGCTTTCTCGAACTCGCAAATATCCCTTACTATCACCATCTCCAAGATATATAACACCTCGTGTTTTCACAGATCTCTGAAAAATTCTCACTGCACCTTCTGCTTCCATATTGCCACTGGCACCTTCAAAATTCACAGCGCACTGTTCATGATCGCCTACTTTCTTACATACGTGACAATATTTAGTAAGTGTTTCTACATCTAATACCTTACCAGTTTCAACAGCTGTAGTCACATCAACACCATGGTTAGAAATATGACCCCGTTTGTGTCATGTCCCGTCTAACGCCACAGCCAGGTCAGAGTCTCCATCATTCAACATTATTGCTTCTTCAGCAGCTTCCTTCATGCTGTCATTTGCTACAGTTTGTACACAATCCAGCAAGCACTTACTGATTTTATTTAATTTTGTTGGAGGTTTTGGGAGATTCATTATTGAACGCAATGTATTCCCGCCAGAACGTCCTTTGCCGATGCATAAACCAACCTTACATTTACTTCATATCCATTTGTTGTTTTCTTTGATGAGTCAAATTTATTTCCACTGTCACAATTGGAACATAAAATTTCTAAGGAGGAAGCAAGTTCTTTACGTGTATTGATGTTCTCAACCACAGTTAATGAATTCTCACTGTTACAAAATTTACATTTTGTGTATTCACACAATGCTTGCGACAACAGGTCAATGTCCAATAACACAAAACCAGATCTCAATTTTCCATTACTTTCGCTGAAATTATTTACTTCATTTTCAAATAATTGTTTGAGGTATTCCAATTTTTTTCTCGAAGCACTAGGAGGTGAGTCAGAATTACATATTTTTCGATTCGCACTCGGACCATTGTCACGCAACACTGGAGAATCGACAATAGACGTGCCTTCATTATTCATTGTTGTTTCACAACTAACAGTAGCACTTTTGATATTTCTTGGTTTTCGCGTAAAGCGATTGCCAGTAAATTTCCTCTTGCCGAAAGTTTTTGGCCGACCCTTCTCGACAGCACTCGTCAACACAAAAAATACTTAGCAAACTGTAAGCGCGCCAAACCACATAAACAAACTTTCACATCCATAAACAAAAGAATAATAGGACGCTACATTGGTACCAACAGAAGTTATAAAATCTAATTCTTCAAATAACACATCGTTCAGAAATCAACGTCAAATCCTAGTGAAGTTATCGAAGATTTCACAAATGCATGCAGAAGGGGGCGTGGCACCCTGCGCACAACGTCATAAATAAAGTGCAAATTATAGTTGATATAATGCTCTGATTTTTGTTTCGACAACATATTCTTATTTTACAGATTTTAAAGTAAACTAAAAGCTAATAATTGAAATTTGTATTATTGGCCCCAAACCACCTTAAACGGGAATAAACCTAAAAGAAGAGAAAGTACCTTTTCACCTTAAACGGGAATAAACTAAAAAAACTTGTGTGGAAGATGTTCTTACTTAAATGAAACACGTTCATAATGAGAAATATAAAAATAAAATTTTGAAGCAAGAAACTTAAAGGAATATTTTGATATAATTTAGTTAATTCAATATTTTCTTAATTCGTATTTATTATTTTGAATGAATTTAATAATTGTGAATTTTATTCTGAATTAGTTGACCGTTCACAATTTATTCATAATTCATCCAATAAATCCAGTAAAACAGAGGGGGGAATTACGGAGCTCAAGAAAATAGGCACATATTTCCCCTTAAAAATCAATGTTCCAGTTTTTTACATTAAATAATGATTTGTATGCAATGCAGAAATTTATTTCTATGTCTCACAGGGCTTGTAGCGCATAAAGGAATTTGAAGTCCTCGAATAACCTATTTGTAGTGTGTGGACGCAGCCTCGCCGGCCTCTTTCCACATTTCTCGTCGCACATTTCTGGCAACGCATCTCTCGGTGTAGTCTGTAGCGGGCATAAGAGAACATCTAAAGAGTATTTCTGGGCAGTCCTCTGTCACTAGATAGGTTGCGGCCCGTTCTTAGTTGAATTTGAACAGAGAGAATTATTGGTAGGTCTGCCATATTGCGACCAACTTCTGTACCCATAGCGTCGAAGGGTGTAATAGCGTTATGCGCAAAGGTGCAGCGATCTGCAGGCCACCCCCAGCAATTCCTGAGGTTATTTTGAACTGTGTTTAAAAGTTTCGAAGCTTCCGTTGGTAAAAATCGTTTCACGTGCGCTTCAGGCGCGCACAGTGTGTTTTCAGAATGCAAGATGGTGAAGCAAAATACCACATATTTAGCGTTGTTGGATTTCCAATAGCCATAACAACCAAACACAAGACGCGGAATATATTAGGCAAACTGAGCAGTGCGATTCCACACAGTAGGTAATATTGTATTTGCATGATTGATGCTTTGTAAAGATTTGTTTTATATTATTATGATAAAATGAATGAATGTCTTATTTTTTACATGGCGAGACTCAGGCCATGAGGCCCGCTCTTCCGTCTGACCACGCAAAGTTCGTTACGCTCCTTTCACCTACTAGGGGAGAAAGAACTTGGGCGAAGAAACAGGCAATTTGAATTTAGCTCAGAGGCTTTATTTAGGCTTGAGGATCTTTAGCATGCAGTAAATCTACTAACACGGAACAGCCGGCTTTATTTCCCTTCGGAAGGAAGGTGTGCGAAGGATTTTTCGCCCTTAAAAATCCACGGCTTCGATCGCGTTCGAACTCGCGAATAAGAGCCCCGTACGCTGTTGCACCATCGCCGCCGCATGATGATTGGTGTTATTTCCTTTATTTTTAATATAGTCTTATTATTTTTGTTGCAACAACATTAAATTGAATATTTATTTTCTGTATTAATGTACCATCGCTTGCACAAAAAATGGGCGATGTCCTGAGCCGAACTTTACCAGTTTTCCGACCCCTGCCCCGCCCTGCGGGATCGAGCTGACCAATCCGCTTTAGCTTCATTTCAGGAAGGCGGGGCTATTCATCTTGAACATTACAAAATGGCGGTGATCGCGAGTTAAATTATAGTAAATATTTGAATATAAATATGAAATCAACCAACAGTTTTACATAAATTGTTGTATATACATTTAATTACATAAATAAAGTCATGCAATTTCTCAGTAAAAACATACTTCAAATCAGTTATAAAAAATTATATAATTTATTTAAAAAAAAAAAAAATATTAAACTCCTGTCTACATTTTGTGTTTTTATAGTAATATTTAATATAATAATGCATTGTATGGATTGTCTAACCTAGTTATTTTATTAGAAAAATTAATAACTTAAAGAAATACGTTTTAGAGTCAGTTGCACAAAGACGTCTCCGAGATTGCAGCTTTCAATTGTGAAATACTTCATCATCAATTTCTCAGATGACCGAATACAAAAATACTAAATGGTCACAAACATTAATATTTTAATAAAATAGTTTTGATATCTAAAAAACTAAATAAACTAAAAGTATTTAAAGTTCATTTAGTCACAATGGAAGTTTTCTACTGCAGACATTATGATTGGTAAGTGCAGCTGTAAGCAAATGAATGATTTTTGATCTTTTGTTTTGGGGATCACAATTAATTACTTCACTTCAATATAACGTTAGGGTGATTGCATTTTACATGGAGTTCTTTACCGCAAATATTAAAAATCATATGTGATACCTAGTCTTTGAGGATTTTTGCGTGAGAATCAAAAACGAGATATGACTCTTATACAACATTTTTATATCTTAATGTTTGCATAGGTAGAAACACCAGCTTTTGTCTACTGCGTAAACTTTGGCGGAACACACACACACACACACACACACACACACACACACACACACACACACACACTCATATCAATGTATTACTTACATGTAATTTGTGTGATTTCCAAACCAACGCAATGAAATTACTATATTTACATTATTATAGCTAGTATATTTTTATGTTACGATATTTTTATTTTCGAGAGACGAGCAATGCACACAAAGCTTTTTACACGTCATCGGAATGTTACACCCACTTCTTCTAGATAAGCAGACCTATGCAAACACTGTTTTCGCTAATACATTAAGAATCACTAGAGATTCTCCTGTTATTATGAAATTATTTCAAAATTGTAATTATTAATATTGTTTCTAAATTTTGTCAAACTTCGGACATCTGTATCACGATAATCGTCAGAAAATGAATAGGGAACATTTTATACAAAATTGCCAATTTATTGGATGTGTGTCCACTTGCATCTTGAGTAATATTCATTGCATATTTATATTTTTTAATGAATTATTAATAAATATTGTAAACAAAATAGGCAATTAATTTTTTTTTTTTTGGAAAAAATTCATTAATTCATGAAGTACTATAATATGAATTAATGTTGAATTTTAAAATTATATTGAAACTATTTATTATTGTTGAAACGCACTGCAACTATATTACAATGTAACGCTTTAAAATGTACTGCCCATTGATTGATAGTTTGTGTTCGTATTTAGTATATCTCACGCAGAGACGATTGTACAAAGAATATCTAAATAACCTCAATGACCTCAAATTCATAATTGATTCACGTTTGGTCGCACTTTTCGGCGACCACTTTAATGCAAGTTGACGTTGAAGGCCAGGAAGGAAGAGAAATCTGCGCTATCGCTGTTGGGTCGCAACCAAATCTTCATGGTCACCATTGCGTATTGAAGTCTTAGAATTCCGAAAGTGATACTAAATATTTCAACATTAACTTCAACATTAAGAGAATACATGTTGCATAACATGAAATAGAAATGATGAACAAATGTCTGGAGTTAAAAAAATCTGCCTTTGGAATACTGCATCAGAAGTCCTACCTATTGTAAATACATTTTCTGTCATTCGTCGATAAAATGCTGTTTATTTCCGGTGAATTATGTTATTGCAGTTAAAGCGGAAGATTTCCAGGCTAAAGCGACCCACATATGTTATTGGTGGGTCGAAAATAGATTTTGATTGCGGAATTGACACTATTCATTGGTGCAACATACAAGAAATGTGAATTTACTATTTGTGATAGTTTTCTCTTTTTACTTCAGTCCCGTAATTTTTCGAAAACATCATTCAAACATCTTTTTTTTTAATCTAAATACTATTATTAGTTTTCGACATATAAATTCCGAAGAATAGTTGTTTCCAATGAAAAAGTGATCATGCCGATAAATGGACAAAGTTTACAAATATTATATATACCAAATACAGTAATATCTGACAATTGTTATTTAAAGGACTCCACTCTAGAAAATAATCAAATTTTCTTTGTTCATTTAATCTTTCAAAATAAGAACGTAACTTTGCTTTTGGTTTGGTATTCCGGCAAGATCTGTTAGCCCCGCTTACTTGTGCCAGCACATGATGACAAGGCTTCTTTAATCCAATATCTTTCACTTTGGGTATAAGGTAATTATTATTAATTCTTAAACGAGTATTTTCCAGTTCTAATGACCGTTTTTCGTACTCTACACGCTAATGTTTTTTATCCCGTCAAGCATCTTCCTCTATTCTTCTGTTCTTCATTGTCGAATCAATGACGGACTTACAAGATTTCCGTGGCCTTCCTCGTTTTCTCCTTTCGAAAGGGATCCACTCAAAGATAATTTTTGATATTTTGTCAGCATGTATTCTCATTAGATAGCTATACCAATGAAGTTGTTTTGATTCTACATTTTTTAACTAGTCACTCAATTTTGATTATCTGTCTAATCTCTTCGTTTGGTATTCTATCAAACAGTGTACTGCCAACATCGTGTCCAAAAATTAATTTTCATAGCATTTAACCGAGAGTTTATTGCATCATTTTTAACCCAAATGAAAATGATAAATAATGAGGATATTGAAAAAAAAGAAAAATAATGAGGATATTTTGAACGCTAAAAACAAAACTAAAGCAATGTGGAACATCGTTAAATATTCGACCACGTCATCACGACATTTCGTAGAAAATGTTGTTTTAAAGGATAATGAAAGAGAAACAAGAAATCCAGAAAAAGTTGCGAATCTCTTCTACCAACACTTTTGTAGAATTGCGGTTGATCTCATGAACAGACTAAAACCACAAAATTCAACATCATATGCTTCCCAAAACAATTTCGGCACAATGGTTATTTACGAAACTTCTCCAACGAAATCCTCAGAATTGTCAGTAAATTAAAAAATAAATATTCTCGTTTAGATGAATTTCTGGATTGTTTATTAAAAACGTGTGCACCTGCAATTATACACCCATTAACTCACATTTTCAATGCTTTCTTGTGCACAGGAATATTTCCAGATATTTTCAAAACAGCAAAAATTAAGCCACCCTTTAAAAAAGAGAACAAAAATGAAATTCAAAATTACCGGCCAAGTTCTCTTTTGTCAGTTTTCTCAAAAATATTAGAGGGGCTCTTCAATACGCGAATGGAAACTTTTCTCAGGAAAAACGAAGCTTTTTCAGACTCTCACAACACGGTTTCAGGAAATCAAAATCTACGGAAACTGCAATTTTTTCTTTCCTTAGAGATGTTGCTTCATCAATGGACCAAAATGAAGAACCCATTGGGATATTTTTAGATCTTTCGAAAGCTTTTGACGTTATTAACCATAACATCTTGCTCTCAAAATTACCTTCTTATGGAATTCGTGGTATTGCCCTAGATTGGATAACCTCGTACCTTAAACATCGATCTCAAAAAGTAGAAATATCGTACTGGCACGAAAGTACATTATTTACTTATCTCTCCAATTCTTTGCCAATTGAACATGGGATCCCACAAGGTTCGATCTTAGGTCCTATCCTCTTTCTGTTGTACGTAAACGATATGCCCTCATCTATTAAAAATGGAAGAACACTTCTGTTTGCCGATGACACGAATGTTCTTTGCAAAAAAGAAACAATAAATAGTACAATTTCAGAAGTTTCAAATTGGTTTTGTAATAACAAATTAATAGTTAACGAAGGAAAAACTGTCTCAATGCAATTTTGCGTTTCAAATCGGCAATCGTATGCTCCATTGAAAATGAACAATATGTAATTAGCTGATATTAAGGTATAAAATTTTTAGGTCTCTCAATTCAATCAAACATCAAATGGAATGTACATATAACAGAATTAAATAGTAAATTAAGCTCATTATGTTATGCATTCAGAATTCTTTCTAATTCTGTCAGCCTTCATGCAGCTCGTTGCGTGTATTTTGCAAATGTACATTCCCGCCTGAGATATGGCATAATATTCTGGGGAAGCTCATCCTTTAGTTCCCAGACATTAAAGAACATCTGCGTACATTTATTTATTTATTTATTTATTTATTTATTTATTTATTTATTTATTTATTTATTTATTTATTTATTTATTTATTTATTTATTTATTTATTTATTTATTTATTTATTTATTTATTTATTTATTTATTTATTTATTTATTTATTTATTTATTTATTTATTTATTTATTTATTTATTTATTTATTTATTTATTTATTTATTTATTTATTTATTTATTTATTTATTTATTTATTTATTTATTTATTTATTTTACATAAAAACAGTTAAAAACAGCGTATGACGTGATATGGGAAAACGTAAATTGTGCACACATTTTCAAAATTCTGTGATCCCTACACTAAGTCATATACTACTAAAATTTTGCAGGAAAACAAAAGCTGTCGTGTAATAAAATCTATTTTCAAGGACAAAAAGGCAATACATTTTGGCTCTTATTCATGCTGTCTTTGGGAATAATACTTCCTGCCGCGACAACTTGGAAACGATAATTTGAATAATTGTATTTTCCACTAAACTCTAGAAGACGTCCACAGAAAATGAAGTTACCTTTTCTTCCAGAACCAAGGGGCCACCTCAGCATTTGCTCAATGGATCAGGGAAACTGGACGAAAAACCTAATCGAGATGGGGGTCATTGACCCGGAGGCTGCAATTCAGTACTTGTTGCAGGTGGTTTATACACATTTATACAGTTCAAATGGTAAATAATGCATTATGTATTATTGTGAAAATTCTCTTCTTGTGATGTTCAGTATAGTCTCTAATTGTATAGAAATAGTTTTGCAGCAGAAACGATTTCACTTGAGATTTAAACTTTTCTATCGAATTTAATCGTTTAATGTCATCTGGCAAAGTGTTGTAAAATAATGTACATGTATTGTATGTGAATTTTTTGTAATGAGCTGATGATACTCTCACCTGATGAAAATGATTTCTACGTCGAGTGTTACAGTAATAAACATCGGCATTTTCTGGAAATATATTCCCGCCCTTAAGCAAGTCATTTTTACCAAAGCCACTGATTCGCATGATAATACACAGACACAATAAAATACAATACACACATGATAATAAACAGACAAGATAATGGTAAAATTCCTAGATTAATGAAGAGAGGCTCACATGAATCACGTGGGTGGAATTTGGTTATTATTCATACAATTCGTTTTGGTAATCTAAAAGTCTGGGAGCTATAAGATGTATTTCCCCAGAATATTATGCCATATCTCAGGCGGGAATGAACATTCGCGAAATATACACAACGAACAGTATGAAGGCTGACTGAATTTGCAAGAATTCTGAACGCGAAGCATAATGAACTTAATTTGTGTTCAGTTCATTTAAAAGGACGTTCCATTTAAGGTTTGATTGAATTGAGAGACCTAAAAATGTTGTTGCTTTAACATCAGTCAATGGTACACCGTTCATTTTCAATGGAGCACAGAATTGTTTATTTGAAATAGAAAACTGCATTAAAATCGTTTTTTCTTTTTTTCTATTAATTTGTTATTTCGGAACCAATTTGAAACACCACAAATTTACTATTTACGGTTTCTTTATTGCAAAGGATGTTCGTATCATCTGCAAAGAGAACCGTTCTTCCATTTCGAATCGTCGAGGGCATATCGTTTACGTAAAGTAGGAACAGAATAGGGCCTAAAATCGATATTTGAGGAACTCCATGTGCAATGGGCAAAGAGTCGGAAAGGTGCGTACGTAATGTTCCATCATTCCAGTAAGGTATTTCCACTCTCTGAGATCGTTGTTTAAGGTACGAACATAACCAATCTAGAGCAATACCACGGATTCCATATGAAGGTAATTTTGAAAGTAAAATGTCATGATCAATGACGTCAAAAGCTTTTGACAGATCGAAAAATAATCCAATAGGTGCCTCGTTTTGATCCAATGATGAGGCGACATCTTTAAGAAAAGAAAATATAGCTGTTTCCGTTGATTTTGATTTTCTAAATCCATGTTGGCAATCTGAAAGCGCGTCGTGTTTAGTGAGAAAGGTTTCCATTCGTACGTAAAAAAGTCTCTCTAATATTTTTGAAAAAACTGATAGAAGAGAAATGGGCCGATAATTTTGAATTTCGTTTTTGTTGCCTTTTTTGAAGAGCGGCTTTACTTTAGCTGTTTTGAAAATATCTGGAAACGTTCCGGTGCATAAAGATGCATTAAATATGTGAGTTAACGGGTGTATAATGGCATACGCACAGGTCTTCAACAAAGAATCCGGGAATTGATCTAAACCGGACGAATATTTACTTTTTTATTTTACCGATTATTTTGGGAATTTCATAGGAAGAAGTTTCATAAACGAACATCGTGTTTAAAATTTTGGGTGAATTGTCTGGTTTTGAATTTTGTGGCTGAAGACCCTTAGTGAGATCGGCAGCATTCTCGAAAAGTATTGGTTAAAGCCGGATCGTTCACATTTATATCGTTATATTTTAAAACAACATTCTCTACAGAGTTTCTAGTTGATTTGGTCGTTTTTTATTATATTCCACATTGCTTTTGTTTTGTTATTTGAGTTCAAAATATCCTGATCGTGTTTCATGATTTGAGCTTGCCTTATGACTTTAGGTAACAATGATTTGTATTTTTTAAAGTAGATAAGGAAATTTTGAGATACGTTATGACGTTTAGAAATGAAAGAAAGAATTCGCTTGTTTTTACAAGATGTCCTAATCCCTTGTGTTATCCAAGAATTGCTTTTCCGTGAATTATTTTTCTTTTTTGAAGAGGAAAGCAAGTGTTAAAATGTAATGAAAGAGTTGAAAAAAAAGACAATTGAAAAACACCGGTGTCATAATACGAGAAGACCTCACAAGATCCCGTCTGGAGGTTCGGAGAGCGGCCATAGATAAATTTGGATGCGGAACGTCTGGACGGAAGATGGCACAACAGTCATTAAAGCAGGTAGCAGGACAGCCCGCGCGCAGACAATTGCCGACTTGCAGGCCATTTCCGCCTAAGTAAGAGCGCTCCCCACCTCTACCTACAGCTTGGAATTTCTCTCTTAGCTTGGAATTTCTAAGGATCCTCTTTCCTCCCCACCCCTTTAAGCATCTTTTCTTATTTCATCTTTTCTCTAGAACCTTTCTGAAAGCATGGCCACCAGCATGAATCCACCCCTACAGCTTTCCTCATTACATGAACAAAGCAATTAACCAACAACACTTACACATAATACTTATGCCTCCATATCAAAATCTTCATCGCGAACTTTATTTGTAGGTCACGTAAATGCTCAATCGCTATATTGTCATCTTGATGAAGTGCAAGAACTAATTTCAACCCACCGTTTTAATGCTCTCCTTATTAGAATAACGTAGCTACAGATATCACTTACTGCAACTCTTGTCACAATTCCTGGATACCGTTTTCTTACAAGTGACCGAAACCCACATATCGCATCTCAGGGAGGTGGTGTCGGTATTTACCTTTGCGATGATCTTATATAACTTATATATATATATATATATATATATATATATATATATATATATAACTATAAACATATAACTTATAAACACTTATAAATGTATAACTTCATCAGCAGATAACGTTAATCAGAATAACGAATATCTCTTTATTGAAATTTCAATATTGACAAAAAAAATATGCCCGAGGAGTAGTGTAGTATCCTCCGAAAACAGGGAATATCGAAGCTATCGACAAGGAAATTGCGCTTTGCTCAAGTAAATACGATAACATAATACTTATGAGCGATTTCAATTGTAATCTTCTGAAATCTACGTCGCATGCCGACAAATTCAAATGTAATGTAATTTTTTTGACTTGTCTCTCACATTGATAATATTTACATTAGAGGAAATTTCTTCACATAATTGTATTTATGAGTACATGTGCTTTAAAAAATGTCAAATAAAGTTTCTCGAAATCTCAATAGCTTTTTGTAAAAATTACCTCAAAATTCCGCATTTTCAGAAACACTCCAACGCCATTTTCTCCAAAATGGCTCCAAATTTGTTCTTCAAACTTGTCCAATGGATAGTTCTAATTGCACTGTTTAATATGACGTAAAGTTCATTTTGTTGTATTCTCTTGTTTTTTCAAAATTTACACAAATGTAATTTTTTGAAATATCTCTCACGCCATTAATATGCACATTTGAAATGATTTGTATACATTATTTAACTTGTGAGTAGAAGTGCTTTAAATGACTTTCGGGGATGTTTTTCGAAAACTCAATAGATTCCTGTGAAAAAGAGCTTCAAATTTCGCATTTACAGTAACGCGTAAGGCCATTTTTTAACAACGGCTTCAAATTTTTAATGAAAATAGCTATTTAGGACAAATTTTAGCCTTTTTTAATATTATCGAAATAATATTTCGATTCTACTATTTGGAACCGAAAAGTTGAGAAAATGTCAAAAAATATATTTTGTGCGGCGATAGATGGCAGCTGGCAAGAGAACGGAGCAAAACCTTAAAACCAGTCCACACAAAGGAAATTATAAACATTTGCTACGAGAAAGTCTTTATTACAAATACGTATACAAAAGTGTATATATTTATATTCAGTTAATAAGAATTTAACCTAAGCTCGCTTGCAATTAAGATAGTGAACGTGTTGACATGCATTTTGCATTCACTTCCAAAAATGCTTGTCACTGTTTATGGGAAATGAAATATGAGGGAATGTTTATCCCGTTCGTTAGTGATATCCATATTGTGACCTGATAACCGTATTAATTGAGTACTAAAGATGTAATTCCCTTCGGACAGGAATCAAACCCGCATTGTTCGTTTTACGACTCTGACCACTCTGACCACTGAGCTTCCGAGAAAATGTGTTTTACAGTTGGGTTCTTGGGCTCGTGTATTCCCCACGCATTTTATATTTGTCACCAGTCTGTCATCATTTACGTAAGTCAAATATGACGGAAGATTTGAATCTTTAAATAATTTTGACCTTTACACAATGTTGTGCCCAGATTGTGACGAATTACTCGTTTTTTCTTGATTAGATAAATACATTCTTATTTTCTGTATCTCACTTTTTGGAACTGCTGTAATAACCTTAGATGGATTTTGAAATATGATAATTCGACATCTCAGCGCAAAACAAAACTTGTATTCCTCGTTTTTACTTTCTCGTATACTCACGAATATACGGAGTAATATACGTAGTATAGAGAAAGTTGTGTAATAAAATCGATTTCGCGATTTCAACGGTAATACACGTTTTGGAGTCGATAAAAGTGGTATTATTCAAAGCGTCCGTCCGTCTGTCTGTGAACACTACTAGCGCCTAAACCACACGTACGATCCTTTCCAAATTTCCTGTTCTTCTGGCTGTAGTTGAAGCTTGGAAATTTTGAAAAATCTTTGAAATTAGGGGATATTTTACATGAAACCTTTCGGACATTTTCAAAATTTTCTCGAAACCGATTTAAAATTTTTTCTTTAAATTTCCTGTAAGAATGAGTAAAATACACTTAGAAAGATGACATAGGTCCAAATTTCACGGTTAACTCTGAATTATCGAAAATTGCAAAAGTTTGAACTTTTTGGAGCGTCTTCCTACAACTACAAAATTGAAAACAGATTTTTCTTTCAAATGAAATTTGTTGTCCATAATTCGTTCTTGCATAACGGTCATGTAGGCTTTTTTGAATTGTTGGCAGTTTTTGTGCAAAAGTGCGAGCAATATTTAGAATTTTAAAGAATGGTTTGACATGCAAAACTGCATTAAAACCGTTTTTCTTGTCTTAACTATTAAAACGTTTCGAAACAGATTTTGTGAAATCGTGCTTTTTACTGTTTCTTTCGTTGTAAGGAACATTCCTATCTTCAGCAAGCAAAACTCAACAAGTATCACTCGTCAACAAATCCTAATATGTGAAACATTGTAAACATTGTAGGGGCTGCGCGGAGTGTCGTCGTGTAATTAAGGTGCTACGGTGAACTTGAAGAACCTAAGGACTATAGTTCAGGTCCTGACCTGTTCATGCAATTTTTAATTTTTGAAAATGTGTGAGATTTTAATTAATACTTTTCCTTTTCAATAATTTAAGGTATGCATTCGCGGTTGTCGTTTGAGAGCTTTCAAAAACTAATGTGATAATAGTGTAACATTTGTTATATACTAAGAAAACATTACCAATAACACGAGACAATAAGAGTTTATTTTTTTTTTGAATGTGAGTAGATGAACAAAAAGATCATAACTGTGTAATGATAGGTGATTTTTCTTGAAGTCAATAAATGTTTCTTAGATTCTAGTAATTATTTTCAGCAAATGAATTCGAAATTCCGCTTAGGTGCGCGGCATCACAATAGAGGAACGCGTGTGTCCGGCATGATATCAGCAGGTTTTTACTTGACAAGGACTGAAAAACAATTCCTAATTATGATGTCGAGAATGTTCTAAACATTCCTTTTCTTTACAAGAAGATACCATTACAAAACTGCGGAAAGAATTTGACGTACTTTCGATTACTAGTCGTTTACCAGATCATTCGCTACTCCATATTTTCCTCTTCATAGGCCGTTTTTGGTTTTTGCATTAGAACGTTCGTTTCCTTTCCAATCCCTAACACGAGTATTACGTCGTTTGTAATTAATGTTATTTGTATCTCTCTTCTTTTTTGTCAAGTTCTCTTGCTGAAATGTTTTCTTTGTTTAAAGCTTACTCTTCGCTACTACCAAAATATTTATTTATCAAACTCTCCTTTATCTAATTTATGAATTTTATCTCAAGTTCAAAATTTACATTTCAAAGACCGACTTTATCCTGGAAATTTTGGGATCCCAAATTCGCAACTCCTTGTTTTTTCCTGTATTGAAACTAAATGACAGGTGATTTTAAGCAAGATCACCTATACAAATCTGGCGAATAATCATTAGATATAACTTAATTAAAATTCCTTATTTTCTTTGTGAAAATTGGGACTGAATGAATGCTGATCACTTAGTTTCAGTCTACCCCGCACTAAAGATATGCCGTATCAAAACATTGTTTATTTAAAAATGGAAATAATAATAAAAACATATTGATTTCTTTTACATGACCACGTCGAATCGTACTTTATTTTGTTTTGGAGATAATACATTTTGATATGTTGCTCCACCTACCGAAGACTTACATTAAACATTTTAAGAAGACCATAAAAAATACAATTATCAATTGTTACAAACAATTAATAATGCGTTCTGTAAGCATTTATCACAAAGGCACAAACACAATATGGTAATTTTAATGAGTTCGTAATAGTTCAGGAACTTTGTTAAACGTGTAAAAAAGCCATATTCGTTTCTCAATTGTTAAAAGAACGAAGAAATTACCTTTATTACAAAATTTTATAATAAACCCAAGTTTTTAAGGGTTCTGATTATTTCTGGAACTGTTAAATAGGTAAATTACTAGTGATTATACAACTTGGTACAGACCTTTCATATTAGTTCTAACGATTACGTAAAAATATGATAATGATATTGCAATTGAGACACTATTAACATTTTAGCTATCTCTTCCAAATTTCGTTTCGTCAAATTGCTTGGAATACAAGATACCAACACACAATCTTAATATAATCATATTAGCATTTACAAAAACAAGTTTGTTCATCCTTGCAATAATTTTGGAATGTCTTTCTCGTGATGACAGTGATTAATGTGTTCCAGGCATCAGGTAAAACAATTTCCTATTCGACAAGATTTGGTCTGGCATCCATTCCTACTACTACATTCTACTACGCGTTTAATCCACGGAGCTATCACAAAGGTACCTTACAGCACCGATGAGGGGTATTGTAGAATGAATTTTATCTTCAAATTTATTGTTATTATGACATACTACATTTACTCCAGGTTACAGCAAACTCACATTCTTGATAAGAATGGAGTCATCATCAGCGCGATACTATTTTATAGTTGATTCTAGTTACAAATATTTCAATTAGTATGCCTATTGTGTAGGGCTTGCGAAGTAGCTTCTATCCTGCGAAGTGCTTATCTTCCCCCCCCCCCCGATATCTTCAAGGTGATCTCCACATTAAGCGATGAGACTGAACTGTAACTGGTCGCGAAACACCAGTCTGAAATACAGAACCGCGTTGTATTAAGCAAGTAACTACGTGATTTTTAAAACCAATTAACACAACTGAGAGAATTGCCGGTCAAATTTGCATTCGTTATTCATGATTCATGAAAAGTTGTAACCTAAAATTGAATGATTTAATGCTAACAATATTTTAATTATCTGCAAATAGTTGATTGATTGCTTCTTAAAGAATTATAATGCTAATAATGTAAACAACGGAGTAGTGTTACAATAGCTCATACTTTCTTCTCTAATTTGTCACTGCTCTGCAATATTATACTATTACGTGAATTGGGAAAAGAGTTTTCAACTAGTAAGATCTCTATTTTCAATTTTGTAGATTTGAAAAGGCCCATTTTAGATCGCCTAAGACTTTTCAAAAATTATTATTAATTACAAAATATTGGACATATTACTACTGAAATCACACCATAACAGAAGAAAAAAACTCACCTCCTGGATTCCAACTCACAACGTTAGCAAGCCGACATGGTACCTATGTCATTAACGGTAAAGCGGTTTCTTTTTTTCCTTAGAAAAGTAGTTAAATACAATAAAACCTATGATAAATGGAACATAATCGTTTCAATATATTTTCTTCGTTTTCAGAGGTCGATCCTTTTTAAGTTTAAATATAATGTAATATATAATATAATATAAAAGTATATAATATAGGGAATAATATAATATATTAATATAATATAATTATATTTTAATAAAATGAGAACTTTTCTCTATAGAAAGAAAGTACAAGATTTTTACTTTTCCTCATGCGTACTTCAGTACCACATTGTCATAATAAAACTGGAAAGGGACTTGCAATTATTCGAGAAGAGCCTAATGTAGGACAGTTTTAAAGAATACTAGTAGTGCTAAAATAGCGCATACTTTCTCACCCGTATTTTCACGAAACGTACTGCGGAAAATACTAACATTTTCGAAAAATTGTATATGATCTTATTTAAAAATCCTATTTTTAAGGAATAGATTTCATCGAAGGAAAAAATCTCAAATTTCAATATTTTCGTTGTAGGAAGACTTCGAAATAATTTTGATCTTTTGCGATTTTCTAAAAATCAGTTTTCAACGAACATGAGACCTACACTGTTCCCTTAAACGCACTTCCTACTATCCAGCAACAAAATGTAATAAAAAATTATAGAGCCACTTGTTTGAACATTTCAAAAATGTTCCAGGGGCTTCATGTAAAGTACCCCCCAAATTGAATATCGGTTTCAAATTCAAGGGGCTGCGACATCAGCCAGATTGATTGGGGAGTATCAATTTTTGTGTAAATCGGCTGAACGGTTTAGCCGTTAGCGCTGTTCAGGGACGGACGGACGGACAGACGTTTTGCCGTCAGTCGAGTTTTCGCTATCAACCACCCACAAATCATAGATTCTACACCACGATTTTTTTATAAATTTAGCAAGTGTATTTATCCATTTTTCGTCCCACGTGCCTAGTAATATGCGTTTTTCTGCAGAAAATTCGCCGTTTTATTCGCGCAGCATTACGTAACTTTCTCTACTCCTTAGGGAGAAAGTACAATTGATCAATATATGAGAACATGTAGATTATTCGTTCACGGAAATTTTATGCTTTTACTGCAAAGAAATTTTTCCAAAATTTTGGGAAAACAATTATATAATTTTATAACTTCATTTGTCAGATTACATAGTTATATCGAGAAGAAGAGTCAAGAGTTCATGAGAAATTTGAAACATATATATGATTGTAATGTTGAAAAATACCAGGGATATTAATAAAAAGTGACATTTACTTCAGTATTTGTAATACTGGTATAGTGTATTCGAATGAAGAGTGTAAAGTAAGAAAGAAAGAGTTCGTTTTCAGAAAGTTTCAATAATGCAATATGAGCATAATGTACTATACCCAGATATATTAATTCTCATTGAATTCAGAATCGCAATCAACTTGCTAGTATGATATCAATTTTGAAAAAGAATACATAGATTTAGAACTAGTTAATATTTTAATTTTTTGCGGTACCATGTGTATAGGTCTTTCTCCTACAACCAGTCAAAAATAAATGAATGTTCGAGAGTCTTTTAAAATAATATTTTTGTTTCAGGATTTAAAATCCAATTTTCCTTCAAACCCTAAATCCATTTTACTTGATATCATTGTTTCTTTAGTATGCTGCGGATTTGAGAATGTAAAATACGGTAAAATATTGAATGAAGTCTCAACTCAATATTAGGCCAATTCTTTTCCGTCACTGATCCTTAGCTCAAAACTATGGAAATATTGTAATGAAAGAATATTCATAAAGTCAGTGGTAATCTGTTTAAAATAAATATGTTCATTTCACCAACGAAATAGAAAGTGTGAATTGGCTACAATAAATATCATTGCAATATTCAGGAAATCTCTGAGAGAGTTGAAATATTGGACAGGCAGGTTGCTTTCCACGGGTCACTAGTTCGATATCCGAAGCTCAAGGACCATGGACATGGCGGGTTACCTTTGCTTGTAGTGGACTGATTATTGGTTGTTGAAGTAGGTAGGCAATCCACTCAGTCCTTTCGACGCTCGTTAGAATTTTGTAATAATGTGGATTATCATGGAAACACACTTCTCACCTTGCAGAATGATGTTTAATTACCTTTGAGTTATCACAGTTGTTCTTTACAATAAAAATACACGTAAGTTATTGTTCTCAATGTGAGAATACAGGAATCTTCCATCTTGAATCACAATACATTCATTAGTTCAATACATACACAATGCCGAACTATAACAAATTGAAACAATGTGCTTTCACTTGGCCACAGCATAAGCTACAGAATATTACTTTCTGTAGAATTTACAGATGTTTTTAACACGGAGCCGAGATATACTTCTGCACTGGCTGCTTCTCAGCGAGTGATTTATACACAATGCTGAACTACAACAAATTGAAATAATGTGCTTTCACTGCTACAACATAAGACGAATATTACTTTCTGTATAGAATTTACGTGATCTTTTAACACGGAGCCCGAGACATGCTTCTAGCAAGGTGCTACTCAGCGACTGTTATACACAATGTTGAACTACAACAAATTGAAATAATGTGGCTTTTCACTTGGCCACAACATAATTACAGAATATTGCTTTCTGTGTAAGAATTTACGTGATCTTTAACACGGAGCCGAGACATGCTTCTAGAGGCTGCTACTCAGCGACTGATTTCTGTTCGGTTTGCGAGTTCTATCGGGCACGCGAAGAGGGATTTGAACTGATTTGAACTGGCCAATTAGCGACTGCTTTTCCAGCGGTTGCAGTATGGCGAGTGGAGTGAATTTGAACAGTCCAATAGGCAGACTGCTAGAATTCGAATATGTTCTAGAAGTTTGGGTCACGCGGCGCGGTGGTGCCGGTCGGCTCATGGAACTTCCATGCCGCGCTTCCGGTGTTGCCCCTTGAGGGGGAAGGTTTTATATTTATACGTCCTTTCTGCTTTTTCGTGTGGGGCCCGAACAAATATAAAGTTATAAATAATAATCGAATTTGCTGACAATATATGAAAAATTAATTTTGGATTAAATAATTTTCTGGTTTATAATAATATTTTGCCTAGGGAAATAAAGTCCTTCGGTTTTTATATAACGATAAGTCGAACTCAAATATAGAAATTTTCTTTGGCTTAATTGAAGATTGTTGTTTTGTACATATTTTAATGTCTCTTTTCAACTACTATGACATATAACGACCACTGTGATTGTTTATCTTTAGGAGTTTTCTGTAGGAGTGAATACGTAAGGACAACACGAACACACATCTATGTCGAGGCAGATTTAGACTCCCTCAGCCCTTCAATTATTGAAGCCTTTGGCCTGGACGTCCATTCCTCTCTCTCTCTCTCCTTGTAAACCTACACATCAAATATATCAGAAGATGCAGCCAATTCTCCATCATTTGAATTACTTTTTTTCCTGTGTCCCTGGCCACGCGGGGATAAGTGGAAATGAAACCGCTGACTAGGTAGTAATGTTGGCCTCGAGGAAGCCAGAAAGACATCTTTATGGTAATATCTGCTCTTACTACCAAGATTTTTATCCAACGTTGGATTTTGAGTGCAAACAGAGTGGCAGAACTCTGTGCAAACTCACAAGGATCATAAGACCCTTGTCGTGGTCATCCCGTGGCTCTAAGCTTGAGGCGAGAATTGTTATTCACCTTCGGATCGGGCACTGCCACTTCTCGCACGGACATCTCACGCAGTTACCCACCCCTATCCCCAGAATGAAAGACAGACCTTACCGTAAAGCATGCTCTGTGCACTGCGATAATGAAGAAACCGAAGAGGCATAGCTTGTCGACTATGGAGGAGATGCTTGCTACCGGCCACAAACTCTTTAAACTTTTTTTAGAGAATATGGTTATAATCTAATGGTGCGTGAAGGAGATGATTTGAAACATGCCTTTTACACTCTAATTTTGCGTTGTTGATGTGACACTTTCTTTGTCATTTATTACATTTTAAAATTAATCATTTTTTACTATGTTTTTTACTCTTTTAATCTTGTAATTAATAAAAAATATTTTAACTGACTTCTATACTCATTTTCAGAACATTTTGCGAATAATGTATGCACTATGTAATTGTCAAGGTATTTGAAGCACATTATTTTATTTCTTTTAGATTATTAAAGAAGGTATGAAGTTTCATTTCGTGTAAATAATAAAGACAGTAGTTTAGTTTTCAGATTTGAGGACTTGTGATCTTATTGAAACTCTTGTGCTTTCTGTGTTGATCTAAAACTAAGTGTATTTTCAGGTTTGATATGCATTCATGTATTGGGATCTTATGAGCACAAAATATTTGTCATGCGTATATCTTACAATGGCTAATATTGTTTCACAATTAATCATAGAAAACAAAGGACGGTGTGTTCCTGTGAATAAAAACTGTTTCTTATTTCTATAGCGATAACCGTGTCAAGGTTTCCGGATGTTTGAATTGCGAGAGAGCTTCTCGAATTGAACTAAAGACTCCAGAAACTGTTTCTGCTCTCTCAGCCTGAATCAGTGAAAAACCACTGATTGACAGTGACTATTCACTGATTGTGGTAGTTATAAATCTGCCACCGGCAATCAGTGAATTGAACAGAATGAATCAGTGAAAAACGGGTCCACTTTTTGAATCAGTGAAACTTCACTATTTGAATCAGTGAAATCTGTGACAACTAATTGAACTAGTGGAGATTAATGGCTATTGCAATCCCGGTGAAAGTAAGGGCTTCACTTATTTGAATCAGTGAAATTATCTCATCGCTTCTCAGTACTGTAATGCACAAACCCAAAATCCTACTACTGAGAATCAACATCGTTTTAAACAAATGCTTCAAAACAAAATTTAATAAATACAATAAATATAATAATAATTTATATCTGTATTTGAAGTATTTTTCCCACTTGATATCTCAATAGTAGGATTTTTGGGTTTGTCTAATACTATAATACAGAGTAACGACATATAGTGTAACAAAGTCAAAGTTAGTGCGTTTCATTTATTGAAAGATTTTGTAAGGAAAATGATCTTCTTGAACAGCACTGTACATATGTAACTACAAAACAAATACAATATAAATATACATATTATGCTTAAGATATTGAGTCAATATCTAACTCATAAAAAATTGAAAATTGAAATTATAACAGACCTGTATTCTATTTCACTTGCAAGGCAATCCATATATCTGTTCATTTGTATCTTCAACATTATCACGTAGAAAAAATTGTCAATGTTATGGTTTAGTTCCTTAAGTCACATTATCAGCAGGGTAGGAAGAGTTTGTTACATCATTTACTTACAGAGCAGTGGCTTTTCAATGAAAGAATACTGGTAAAGAGATATATTGGAATTAAATTAATTTTAAGAGAGATACTGCCTTTTAAGTGAGATAGGAGAATACAAGTCTTTATTTAAACCAATGAAGCTTATACAACAGAGAAAAAACCGATGTTCAGGAGACTTTTCAAAACTCACTACAGAAAAATTGGCTTGCAGTTAACACTCTTCATTTTATGTACATATTATTGACAATTTCATTGACAATACAACAAATTCTATGAAAAGAAAGATGGGAAGAAAGTAGTGAAAGAAAGGACTCTTATAATTTAAATATATAAATATATTTCAATGGATTTTTATGAATTTACAATAAAAATAAAATAAAGGACATTAAATCTGTCAAAATTTTTGAAGTAAAAATACAAATAAACATTTAGTATTATTACAAGTATGTATGAGATTTTAGGGCAACTTAATCAACTTCTCTGCTAATTATAATTTTTCATAATTAAAATCAGCAGCATTGTGCAAATTAAATGCTAACAGCACTGCATGCCTTTGTTTCTATGTGCGTATATACATATATATGTATACACATGTATATATACACATATGTGTATAAAGAAAACAAAGACTATTGTGTATTGTTTCCTAAAATTTCAGATCTGCCATGGCACCAGACAAATGACGACTGATACCTGACAGCGCAATGGAAGCACCTGGCTACTGATTTGAAAGACAGGAGATACAATTGATGAATGATGATCAAGCGCAAGTTCTAAGCTATTAATTCACTTGAGGTAAAAATTACAATGGCTTACCAGATGAACTCCAAAACACAAACCTTCTGAGCTAATTACAACACAAATATTTGGTAGGGTAAGAAATGCTTAAAAAAAAGACATCAATTTCCAGAAAAGTCTGGATTTCTTTTATCAGAAAAATCTATCAATATATTTGGATAAAGAGGAAAAATTTACAATTTACAACTACTATAGAAGAGACTACAGAGGAAAAGTTGAAAAATCTACCCGAGTACTGGATGAAACAATTAAAACTTTTAAAGAAAGTTTTAGAAAATTAAACTCATAACAAATATCTGAAGTAAAAGATTTGAGAAAAATTGCCAATGATTTTATTATCAATATATTTCAATGGATGAAACTCAAAACGCATGCCAATGGATAAATGAGTGTGAACATGTGGTTTGTGGAAGAGAAATTCTAAAATTTTCCCATGACAGATTAAACAAGTATGATTTTGAAAAATACAGTAGAATCAGAATGGAACAATTGGAAAAGAACGCACACGCATAAAAGTAGACTGTTCTAAAACAACGACAAAATGGGGATAATAAACCAGCATATTTTTCAGAAAAAATTAGGTGAAGCTCACAGGAAAAAAACAATTTACCTTGGGTGCTTGACAATAAAAGAGGTTGTGATATATTGGCAACATTGGCTACTTGGAAGAGAATTTTGGGTACCTCTTAAAACCTTTTAAACTTTTAAAGAATTTAGAAATATAAAAGCAAGAGACACATTAGAACTGGATGATTTGACATACTATCTGTCCTATACAGTTTTAGTTAAATATAATGCTGGAAAATTAAACCAAGAGGCAGACTGTTTAAACAGGCATCCAGTTCTAGGCTGGTAATTTCAGATGACATATTAAAATTGTAAACCCAGTGAAATTGAAGACATAAAAGGATCAAAGAAGATGCACAGAACTACAAAACTAATAGTAAAAACTAATATTCTAAAATGAAATTTATTATAAAAATTGAAAAGAAGAGAAAAACTTTCTCATTATCAGAAAAATTTAGTAAAATATTACTAAAATATATTACTGTACTTATTATTTACCTGGGAAAACGCGGATGATAAATAAAAATGCTTACCATTCTTTACAGCGCAAAATATAAACAGAAGATTTGTGAAACTTGTGACATCAGCTTAAAGAACCTAAATCGTGAAAATCAAAATTTGGATTAATGTCACACCTAGGTCAAACAACGTACCCTTTTAAGATAGTTCTATAGATACCATCAGAGGTTACGGAGGATCCCGGTCAACAAAATACCCACACCTACTGGTCGGCCATTTCACAAGATATGCTTATATTTGCATCAAAATCAAAACGCTGATGATTTTGTAAAACTAACTGAGAGTAACAAAAAACGCGATATCCAGATGGTACTAACAGATCAATATCAGGAATAAATTAGAAGAATTAAAACAATTCAAATAAAAAATCAGATTTTTACTGCCATAGATGCAGCAATGGTCTCAATGAAAGATTAAACCAAGACTTTGTTGAATAAAATAAGATGTATAGATGAGAAACTGACAAAAAAGGCTGCTATTCCTGGACCTTCATTGTGAAAAAAGCTGTGGAGAAATGAGACAGAACATACAGTGACATAAGTCTCAACAAAATACTTTCTAGAGGTAAAACCATGCAATAACCTACCACATGAATTAAAATAAAATGCACAGACAGAAGATTTAGAGAGAGAGAGAGAGAGAGAGGAAAATAGCACTCAGATACAATAAAACCTCATAATGACATAAACAATATTCGACCTACACAGAGACAAATTGAATTAAAAAAGGAGATCTTGTGTACATAGAACATGAAAGTCGCCTGAATAATTTATCTGAATCTGAATCTTTAATAATAATCGCCTGAATCTTTAAGTCAATCTATGAAGTCAATACCAGACACAGAACAAAAGAATCAAATTTCTATGATATAACAAAACTTAATAATAGTAGGGGTTTTGATAATTGAACAATTGCAGAAGCATTGTTCATTTCCCAGGAGGAAGGGTTTATTACAGAAACCCAACTGATTTTTCTTTCAAATTAAATACTCAAAGGATATAAATCATTATACTGCTAAAATGAAAAAATTGCTAATGTTGATGTATAGAATTTGTTGTAAATATTAATTTTAAAAAGTAAGTCAAATGCTGCCATGGGTGAAGAATATTTTATTATTAAAAAAGACAGATCTTCAAATTATATCACCTGAACAAAACAAATATTTTTTTTATTCTTTCCTTATATCAAATATTGCTGGACATTTTTCTTGAAGGTTTCTCCTCAATTCCTCCAGATGCAAATTAGAGGCCCTCCTAAAACAGAAACATAGATAGATTAAAGTTATATGAGGAAAAAATGGTTACTTTATTTTCAGATTACATACAAAATCATACTAACTGGCAGAATTATACGTGGTCTGGATAGGGAACCTCAGGAGTGGCAAATGGCTTTGATGTACCATCTGCACTCCCCTCTACTTTGCCAAACTAGCCTGTGTATAAATGAGTAAAATATAATGTGTTTAGTGACTAAGAAGCAAGAACACTGATCAAAATAAATCAGTATTACAGCAGTCTTTGGCAAATTAAAATACCTTTCAAAATATTCCTGATGTTATAATCCCCAGTTAGCTCCCGCACTTTCTCTTTACTTCTTAAAAACTCCATTCCTGGACTGGTGTCATTCTTCGTGGAAAAGCCCGAAAGTTAATAGTTTGCTGGCTCTGTTGTGGTGTAATCGAGAGCATTTTGGACTTTTTACAACTTTCATAAACGAAATTATACATTGCACGTCAGATATTTAACACTGTATCACCAATCAGATACACTAAAACTCTTAAGTTACATAAGAAGTTTTCAAGTTAATAACAAAAACAAATACGTGGTATTTACCACGTGTTCATAATACTATATCTTAGTTTGGCTAAATGCTCACTCTCTCAAATAAAACGTCTCACAGTTATCAACAAGACGAGTCACAGAAGAAACGAAAATACTTACCTAACGCAATTAAAACAATCTTAGGGCACAGGTCCAGTTTTCTCACGGGAAATTTCTATTTCACTCGTGGGATTTTGCTTCATATCCACACGCAACAGACTGTTTGAACAGAGCATGGACGATCGGTCAGCGGCACGCCACACGCTAACCAGTGAATGCTGGCGGGCATTATGAATAGGTTCACATATTCACTGATTGTCAGCGAAACTACACGTTTCGACTGAAGAAATCAGTGACTTTGCGCTCACTGATTAAACAGCGACAATTTCACTGATTCAGATTCAGAGAGTGGGGGTCATACAAAAACATAAATTGGAAATATAATACGATTCGGAGACACTGTGTTCCGCTTAAAAATTTTAATTGGAAAATTGTCCAGGCATTGAAATTTTTTAACTAAATACTCAATCTCTTTAAGGTTTATTCCAAACAAGTTTTTGTTTCTTTTTCTTAACAGCTCGTTTTAAGAAAATTGCATTCGTAACATTTTAAGGTTTTCAAAATTTTATTCTTTGTTACTACGTGGTTATTCAAAAATATTTAAGAAAATATTTAACTTCAGTGTAGATTTCCACAAATTAAAAAAAATTAAAAATTTGCTGTTTAGATTATTAGCTGTTTATTAACGACATCAATTATTACAATTTTGCTATTAATATCGCTGGGAAGGGATAGATATAATCTCAGCAGTGTAACAGAAAAATAGCAACTTTTGATCAATATATGAAGAATAAAGACAATTATGTTTTCACAATATTTCTAATGAGAGGTTCCCTAGTTCTTTTTCACCGATTATCACTATAAAATTGCATCAATTTTACAAATAGTCTAAACAATATTAATGTTGGTGCAGGGTGTAACGAAACACAGAACCTTGATCAAAAAACGGATTTATTGATCAACGATCTACATTATACAAAGGGATTTCGTACGGCAGGCGACGAAAGGGAAGAAAAATGATGAACGATATAACAGTCGCAGCGCGCCATCTGTTGTTAATAAAGTGAACTAAAATTAAATACTTATTGGCGTAATAATTGAATACCAACACCCCCTCTCCATTTAAATCCAAAAATAATGTATGATATACATAAAATGAAAAATCAAATTTTAATCAGTATTCCCAAACCGTTGACACAATAGCCGATGTTTGTCTCCTGGAGAGTGGTTTTGTGAGTATATCAGCGGTCATCTCTTCTGTAGGTAGATACTGAAGTTTTAGCGGGTAATCTTGAAGAGCTTGGCGTATGAAGTGGTACTTGATACTAATATGTTTGGATCTAGCATGGAAGATGGGGTTGTGTGACAATTTTCCAGCGGATGGATTGTCATTGAATAGCACGATGCTGCATAACTCCTTGAAGCCCAATTCTTGAACAAATGTGGATAAAAAGATAG
This sequence comes from Teleogryllus oceanicus, assembly GCA_964035755.1. Classification (NCBI taxonomy): domain Eukaryota; kingdom Metazoa; phylum Arthropoda; class Insecta; order Orthoptera; family Gryllidae; genus Teleogryllus; species Teleogryllus oceanicus. The sequence continues at coordinate 363,741 of CAXIVR010000004.1, forward strand.
CTTCTTTTGCGGCTTCCGTAATGCTCATATATTCTGCTTCGGTTGAAGATAATGCTACAGTCGTCTGCTTGCGAGAACACCAAGATAACGCTGCTCCCGACAGGATGAATGTGTAGCCCGAATAAGATCTTCTGTCGATGTCGCAATTTCCCCAGCTTGCGTCAGCGAAACCAGAGATGTTATGATCGTTTCGGGCATATGTCAGCTTCTTGTCGATTCCTTGTAAGTAGTGGATTGCCAGTGACCATCGTTGTGACAATTGTTGAACTGACTAAGCACATTTACTGCATATGCAATGTCAGGACGAGTGGCGACTGCAATGTACATGAGGGCTCCAACTAGCTCTCTAAATAGCCGGTGTATATTTTCATCTTCGGGAGTTGTATTAGATAGCATATTGGCTCCGGTTGCGATTGGAGTCTTCACACCTTTACAATCTTCCATCTTGAATTTCCGTAGAACTTCCTTGATGTAGCCACTCTGAGAAAGTTATCTTGTCCTTGGTCTGCTTGATTTCAATACCCAGGCAATGGTTTACCGGTCCAAGGTCCTTGATGTCAAAGTTGACAGAACGTTTGCTCTTGATTTCGCTGACTCTTACAGCGTCTTTTGAAGCGATCAAGATATCGTCAACATAAACGAGTAAAATTGTAGGGAAATCACCTTGATAATCTACATACACGCACGGATCTGAGTTGGTGGGCCTCATATTGCACGATTTCAAAACTTCGCTCAATTTGAAGTACCATTGTCGACCCGACTGTTGTAGTCCATAGATTGCCTTTCGCAACTTACAGACTTGGTTGCCCGATTTCAAATTTAGGAGCATGTTTCTCGCTTTTTCAATAACGATGTCATCTTCTTTCTGGATCATCTTCTGCATCTAGAAGGTCACGTAGCTCCATGTATATTGTTCTGTCAATGTCCCAATTTAGGTAAGCTGTAGTAACGTCGAGTTGACAGACCTGCAAATTGAACTTTGCCGATAGCACCAAGAGCAAGCGTAGTGACTCCATCCTAGCAACTGGTGCAAAGGTGTCCAGAAAATCGATTCCTGGCCTCTGGGTGAAACCTCTGGCCGCGATTCTTGCTTTCCTTCGAATCAGCGTTCCATCATATCCGTATTTGTTACAAAGTACGGTTCGGCCGTTTTCCTTAACCCTTTTGATCAAGCACTTGATTTCTGAGTAAATGGCACAGTCCATTCGGTTCTGTTTGGCCTTTTGATCTCCGATGCAAGCATTGCGATATTTGCGTCGTGGAATTCGTCGTCATCTTCTTCGCTTCTAGGGTTGACCTCTACTGGAGCTAATTGGTGAGGTGTTGATTCCGAGGGTCAAGGATTGTTGTTCTCGGAAGCATCGTCGTGTGTTGCGATGTTTTCGTCGGTTTGAGCATTGCTTAACTTATAAAGTTTAGTAGGGCGACCTCTTTTTCCGGTTCTGACAATTTTTGGTCGCCCAGGTCCTCGTTTCTCTTGATTTGCGACTCTTTCGACGTCTTCTGGAAAACGTTGCTCATTTTCATGGGCAGGTACTTCGGAGCCAATTACGTTTTCGAATCCTAAGAATGGTTCGTCGTCGTCTATGATTCTTGCACCGATGGTGCTCGGATCAATCTCAGCAAGTTGCGGGGGATGTTCTTCCGCGTTGACACGTTCAATCGTTGTCTGGTAAAACGATTTCTCTTCAGGGGCGTAATCGCTGCCGGAAGGTCCCGTATCAAACTCGTCGAGGAATCTGGAATCGTCCCTGGAAACGCGAACTTTCCGTTCCTCAGGTATCCATATCCTTGGAGCCCTGGGGGTATCCCACGAATATTCCAGGTACGCCTTTTGGGTCGAATTTGCCATGGTTTGACGCCTTGTCGAGAAAGAAAACTTTGCTCCCAAACACTCTCAAATGTTGAAGGTCTGGTTTCTTACCTGACTGGAGCATTTTTATCTTCGACCAGTTTGGTTTTCGGCAAAATTCTTGAATTCGACAAATTTTTCTACAGCTTCTCCTTTGTAGCAGGAAGTAGACCTCGCACTACTGGCTGTGCTCATCGATGAATGTCATGAAATATCGTGCGCCTCCCAAAGAGCTTCTCTCATTGGTCCACGGTCACTGTGAACAACTTCCAGTAATTCTTTCGAGGTGTTTTCTCGTTTGCTGAATGGAGTCCTTTTTATTTTACAGGCCAGACACGTGTTGCATTTTGTCAAGGCCACGGTATCGTTGAATTCCAATCCGGTGGCAATCTTGTTCTGCATCATATGTATCAAGTCTCTGGAGTTCAAATGACCGAGCCGAGCGTGCCAGTCCTTCATTCCGGTCTTCATAACCTTAGATTCGGAGGCGGCGCATGCCATTGGATTTTCCTCGTGCAAGTAAAATAAATTACCTATCCTTTCAGCAAAAACTTTAATCTCGCCTTTATTGTCTTTTATGACCGCGTCGTTTCTTCGAAAAGTCACCTCATGATCATTGTCGACGATTTTTGCAATATAAATAAGGTTATTGCGTAAATCCGGAACATATAACGTGTCCTGCAACGTAACGATGTCACTCGCGTTGTTTTGAAGTTTGATTCTAACCTCACCTCTTGCTTTCACTTCCGTTACCGAATTGTTTGCGAGTTTTAAGTCACCTTGCATTTCCATCGCGCGCGTAAATGCATTTTTGTCACCACACAAATGAGTTGTGCACCCGCTGTCGAGTCCCCAACGTATGTTTGAATCACGTAATTTTGCAGCTTCGTGACCGATGGAGAATGAAGTACGAACCTCGTCTTCTGCCAGATTTGCCGATTTTTCACTTAATTTCTTTTTAAGGAAACAATCGGGTTCTTTGTGTCCCTTTTTGTTGCACAATCCACACTTGATTTTCGGTTTGACACTCGAATGTTTTGGTTCACTATTCATTATGTCGCTAGCGCCAACTTGCGGTTTCTTCGAGAACTTTCTGCCGGATTTCGCAAACATCGCGGCACTCGCGTTACCATCGTTTTTCTGCACTCGCGCGTTATATTCTTCGAGAATTTTCACTTTCAAACATTCTGCGTTTGGTGGGTTATCTCGGGACTCAATCGCACACCGAAAATTGTCAAAACTACTGGGGAGACTTAAAGAGCAACTTCTTAAACTTCAGAGATCCTGGCAGCAACGGCCGAAAAACGTTCGCTAGTTGCGCGAATTCACGCGAGTCCGTTATGGGGTTGCGAACGTTACGTACACACACTGCGAAAGGACGCAAGAGGCGGATACGCTTTGTTCCGGGACGGGGGGTGGATGCAACATAGATTAAAGGACTCTAATGGTAATGGCATCTGTGTGCTTTGCGGTGATAGGGAAGACTGGATCCATATCCTTTTAATTTGCAGTGCGACCGAAACTTGGAGAGGAAAATGGAGAGGAATGGGAAATTACTACTTCCAACATAGGAACGTAACGCTCGCCCAAAACATTTTAGGTGATAAAAGGTCTAACTTCATGAAAAAATTACGAACATTTCTAGGAAAGGTGCGGACCATTAGATAAACTGAAATTAGGGAGTGGGAAAACCGCACTGGTTAGTACGAGCAGAGCCTAGACTGGAGAGAAATAAATAATAAATCAATAAACTAACAATAATTAAGTTAGTAAGTTATGTTAGGTTAGTAAACAGTAAAAAAAAGAAAAGAAAAGTCATAAGTTGTAGTCAATTATTAAGTATAAGTAGATAAATAAGTCAGTAAAAATAAATGAACTTAAAATAATTAAAATAAATTAAATAAATTAAAATTAAATTAAATTAAAATAAAATAAAAGGAAACGGTTAAAATAAAACACATTAGGGGGCGAAGGGAAGTGGGAATCGGAAATGTTAGGGCAGAGGCGTTGGTGCGGACGATTTTCTGTGGTGCTGTTTGTTTTCAGGTGCTGAGGAGGCCAAACATTGGAAGGTGAATGCCTGACGCCCGCGCCAAATAAATAAATAGTTTAAAAACCGGATAGATTAGCATGTACTCGGCTTCTGACGGCAGGTTTTTCCCCCTTCAGGGGTTTTTTCCTCAGCCGTACCTTATGGTCTCTTTACCGCGGCATTGACGCGATGAAAAGACCATTTGGGGTGAATACCAGAATACGAAAGGTTAGAATGTGGTAGAATGTAGGTATTGTAATGGCTTAAAGGCCTTTGGCCTAGCCACTTAGCGTCACGTTCTCTAATTTGTATGTAATAATTACCTATTAAATAAATAAATAATAAAAAATATAATGTGTTGATTATTATTCAGATTACTCATGGTCCGTTCAGGACAAGGAGTGATTTTTTTGCCAGAAGTTAGTACTAGTTTTGTATTACTCTGTGAAATGTATTTTCTCACTAGCCATTTGAAGGAGAATGTTAATGACTGTTAATGACTCTTCAGTGTGTGTAGTTAAAGGTTAGGGATAATCAAGTGTGATTTACATTACATCGAAAGTTCATTAAAAAACATGACTCTATCAAACTTACAGTTCCATTCTAGAAATACAGAAGAATTTTTCTTCGCGTGTACAAGTCATATTGACGTCCTTAAAACTATTAAGAGTCTAAAACAAGCGCCTCTGGAGTAGACAATATTAATGCCAAATTACTGAAACTTTGTGCCGAAATAATATATCCCATTGTAACAGATAAAATAAATTTTTCTCTCATACGTGGAACTTATCCGACATCTTGGAAAACTGCACTTGTCCATCCTCTTCCTAAATCAACAAATCCTCCTGAGTACAGACCTATTAGTATTCTACCTACAATTTCTAAAGTATTAGAAAAAATTGCACGACATCAAATGACGAACTATTTAGACAGCAAAAATCTCTTAAGTGAACATCAACTTGGTTTCCGATCAGGCAGAAGTACAGGAACTGTGCTTTTAAGCTTAATTGAATCCAGAATGACAACGGTAAATTAACAATACTTATTCTCTTAGATTTCAGTACAGCATTCGACTCGGTCGATCATGATATCCTGCTAGAGAAAATGTAAGGCATTGGGCTTCGCTAAACCCACGATACGGTAGTTCTCACAATATCTTTAGGTCGTCAACAAGTCGTAGTATCAGGTGAAAACCGATCCAGTGCCATTAGAACCACCCGGGGTATTGCACAGGGAACAGTTCTAGGTCCTTTAGCATTCTTAATTTACGTAAACGACGTAGGACAATGTCTTAAATTCCGGTCACTAGAAAATGTACGCAGATGACCTTCAACTATATGTCAGCGGACATCCGTCGAAGCTTAACTCTTTAGTTCAGAAAATAAATGAGAACCTAAATGCTCTCAATAAATTGACCGCAGCCCTAGGACTTTTATTAAACCTAAATAAGTCCCAAAGCTTACTGATTCGCTCCCGCAACGCCATCAACAAATTAGAGAAAACCCTTCCGTCCATTAGTATAAATGGCTGCCCTCTTTCCTGGTGTAACGACGTAAAGAACCTAGGAATTCATATAGAACTCTCAGCTGGACTACGCTGTAAGTAAGATTTGTCAAAAAGTCTTCAACGCCCTCCACTCCCTAAAACGCGTACGATAACTACTTCCTATAAACACACGTATGAACCTGATTACATCACTAATTATGCCCCATTTCGATTACTGTGATTTCTTGCTCACTGATTTAAAAACCAAGCAACAACGGAAGTTGCAAACAGCACAAAACGCATGTATTCGTTTCATATTCGATCTTTGTAAGTACGATCACGTATCTGCGTACTACAGACAGACAAACATTAGCTCTATTGAAAAAAGAAGAATATTGCATAGCCTCTTGCTTCTCCAAAAAATCCTGTACAATGGCCTTCAAACACACATGTCTAAGAATTTCAAAATGCTAACACTAGAGCGATCGCGTTCGGCATTATTGCTGTGCATACCTCGACACAACTCTGTGTCGTTAGAAATTACATAGCTATATCTAAAATACAATCTTACACTGTTACAGTAATTCGAAACTGGAACTCACTACCTACACATCTTAAGAGAATTAGCAACTTTAGAAAATTCAAAACTCAACTTGGTGTCTGGATAAAAAACAATGAAATGTAGTTTACACAACTCTCTGTTCTATCCGCAATTTCATCTTAATTATTTTCTGAAACAATACCCATGATCCCTTTATTACATATCATCCTCCGTGTTAGATCGTTTTTTTTGTTTGTTTTTTAAGTCATATTTTCGAAAGAATTTCTTCCCACTCTTTTCCTCCTGGCCATCTTCCTCCTTTCCTACTTCAGGATACAGTAAAAGGTGCTGTATGCTATTACTGCTGAATCAATGTTTAAAATTAGAGAAATTACATAGCTATATCTAAAATACAACTTTGTTACTATAATGTAATAGATTTCTAAATGTAAAATAAGAAAATCAGTAGTCACACTATTAATTTATTGTCATTTTCTGTATTTTATACTGTAAGATATCCTTTCGTAAGTGCCTTTACCTAATGATTAATGTGATAATTTTCCATGTTTTTGATTGAGATTATGTATTGTATATGTCATGAAGCACTACCTGTTGTTATGCAATTGTAAAATTATATGTACTATATTTTCCCTTCTGATCCCCCGTATCCTTTTCATTATCTTTCTTTATTATCTCCTCTTGTCCACCTCCATTTTCTTCTCTTCCCCTTTTCTTTTGTTTTTCACTCTCAACCCTGATATTTCTTTCTCACAATATTTCGGCCTTAAGCCGCCATCCTGATTGAGGTTTTTTCTGGGTTTACTCAATCACTTAAGGCGTATGCCGGGATGGTTCCTAGTATTGCATCCCAGACGTAAATGTAAAATAACTCCCCCTTTTTTGTTTATTGTTCACAGTTGAGGCTGTGGGGTAATGACAACTGACATTTCGAGCGAATTTTGAATTATTGATTCTAAATGGAATAAGTGGGAGCTCCTTTTTATCTCATTTTTTAAGAATGTTCCTTACATCATGTCTTTCCATTTTGCAAAATTCCAAGAATAAACAAAAAATGACAATAAATTCATTTGGCTCATACGTAGAGGGGGAGAGGGAGGTGGTGAAAAGGGAGGGAGAGAGGATGTAGTAATGTATTTCACGCCTTCCGGTACAAATAAAATAGGCTATTCTCTACTTTATTTATTTGAAGAGATGTTACTACAAATGATGTTACTAAATACAAATTCTATAACAAAAATTCCTCTCGTGCAATAGAACTGCCAAGGCCAGCAAGTTTCTTGAGATTCAAACTTCTAGATCTTTTACCATGTGTAGTTGAATTATGTTTTAAAGAGTGCAACTAGCGGATTTTTTTAAATTCTATAACAAAACCTTTTTCTCACAAGTAATGGAACTTCCGACGGAAAACAGGCTTTGGATTTAATTTGTGGAGTGGCTGTTCAAATAGACCTATTTCCACTTTGAAGTGTTTTTCCCCTCTAATTCTAGCAGTTGGACACTATTAAAAATTCTGTTTCATTTCCTGGTTCCCAAATCATTCCCGCTTTGTGATTGTGCTGGAATGGGTACTAATTGCCTACAATTACTTGCCAGTGAAGTCGTAGGCTTCCGCGGCCGGAGTCATATGAATGATTTTGGCTGTCCGAGTAACGTCGCATCGAAGGCTGTGTTGCCGACGTTTCGACCATCTTTCTGTGGTCTTCCTCAGGGCTGGTCCATGCCCTGCCGAAAGCCCTGACGAGCCTGAGAAACCACGAAGATGAATCAAACGTCAACAATGCAACCGCAACGGCGTCACCCGGATGTCAAGATCAATTTTTTATTGCCACGTTTCTCGTTTTCCGGAAACATTTATTGCAGGGGATAGCTCTGCAGTGACGAAATAACTAAGCCTACACATTGCGCTTGTAGTAAAATAGCGCGTACATAAGATAGTGAATATATAATTTGGAAGAAGTAGGAGAATTAGAGAACGAAATCACACTAAATATTCAATGTCAGTGCAACAACCGTCGTTCTACTAATAAAGATATTTATGTATTAGCAGAATCAAATTAAAGCAATCTTCTTTGCCTTTGAATAATCAATCTTTTATTAAAGGGAATACTCTCCGCTTTGGTTTTTTAAACTTTCTGCCCCACACACACCAAAGACTCGGTGTTTCGTTCCTCCCGTTCATTTATTTTCACGTTTCAATATTTTGTATTGATTTAAAATAATTATTTTCTCGGCAAGTTATATAGTATATTTGAATTTACTTTAATATTTATTTATAACATTTAAATGTTTGATTTCTTACACTTATAGTTTCAATGCGATGTAGAAAGTTTTTTGACTGATTTGCTTTAGTTTATTGTTTTCTTAACTAAGTGATTGAAGTAGTGCAGTCTTTCATTCATTTTCGAAATGATAACATTTTCGCAAGAAAAATTATTTTCAATTGCTCATGAGGTTCTGAGGAAAGAATTTCAGTGCAGAATTTTTAAAGGAAAACATTTTTGAGGTAATAAATTTGCATCGCATATTGATCGTTAAGCGGTCTTGTACACATTCGCTCTTGAGGTATAATTGAATATCAATGTCCTTGAAAACTAAACCACGAAACATAATCATTCGGAAGAGCTTTTAATAAACTTATGACGAAAGAGATTGTTGAAAAGGAACTCAAATTATCCCGTTACCTCCATTTTCCTTGTCGTAGCCGTTCATACAATTTTCTTATGCTATAGTCAGAATGCTATATTTTATGACACGACTTTCTGCAAGAGAATACTTTGGCTTGTTGGATGTTTTCTTTGCTTTGACGGATGAAATGAACTCGAAGAGGCGAGGACAACGGTCGTTTGTTTCGCACTCGTCAGCCTTGAAGCTCTTAAAAAGTAATGGGCTCAATGGGCTTACTACTGTAATTGTTGTATTGCTTCCAATGTTTGAGGAGTGAACTACTTAGAAGTCCTAACTAGGTCATAACGAAGTTTCAAGGTTTGTTTTATACTGACAATTCTTTGGTGAGCACATTTAACACGTTCACTAGTTAACAAATGTTTAATGCAATCTCTTACAATTTTATGCGATCGAAAATTATTGCTAATTTTTTTCTCCCTATCTGGTTGATGGTAGTCTGACAGAAAATATCTAAAATGGAAAAAATGAATAAGCGTCCAACTAATACTTTGAAAATTCATAATTTCTAAGTCTCTAGTGGTTGTTTGTTTTTTTCGTCAAATGTTACAGAAAGGTTATAGACAGAACATTATCCACCATATGTGTGTGTGTATGTACATATGTGTGTGTATATATATATATATATATATATATATATATATATATATATATATACACATATGTACATAATGTATATATATATATATATATATATATATATATATATATATATATATATTAATGGCGAACATTGAGTAACTGTTACCCATTCTCTCAAATTGTTATTTGTTTCACGACTTCAGAAATTTGGCTGCATTAATGCTAAAATACTGTGTAAAGTTGGAATAAATTAACCAAAATATGGAGTGGAAAGAGTTAAAACTCGACGGGGCCTCCATCACTAGTGCCCCCCCTGTATTCTCGCTGTTGGTTGCGGGTGCGTATTGAAGAATTAGCCTGCAAGCGTGATACAACTAACATGCAATTATTCTATTGATATTAACCTTGCACGGTATGTATGGGGTTGCTCAATCTAGTTTATTACAAAAAAGCATTAATTTTTAACGGGAAATTAAGATATTTACGGACACTATTTAAATTAATTTAGATTGCAGCCTGGCAACGTTGGTTTTTCATAAAACTATTAATACCATAGTCTTAAGAGAGAATAATAAAATCAGGAAATTCACCTCTGATACTAGTTTTGCTATGGAACTGGCAGCAATCTGGCTTTTCACATTGGATTCACCAAAATTCAGGTTTTCTGTTGTACTAGAGGTTAGTCGAAACATCAGTTTTTTTTAAATAAATGAAAATGTCTGTAAATCAGCGACGGGCACAATTTTTACCTCCCGGGCTGTCTTACTACTGTCATTTCGTCAGGGACGTGGCCACACCAAGTTACAACTGCGGCGAGGGAATTTATGGGACGACACTGTCGCTGGCAGATCGAGAAGTAAAGTGAAGACAGAAGGATTAAATTTAATGATCAATAAACATACGCATATTAATAGGCTGTTATACTGTGTTTACGTGCATATAAACTGCAATGTTAAGGTGTGTCAAAACAAATAAAAACATATATACAGACACTCTCCATAGTTTCAAAAATTAGGTTTTAAGTATTAACTTCAAATGCTTCTATAGTCTGAAACTAAAAGTGAACAATTATTTAACTTTCATTCAATATTGGTATATTCATGTAGATAAGTAGTTGCAGAGGCCCGTGGTGGAACTAAATGGTGGGAAATTCATTTTTAATATACAAATAGCATGTAAATATGCGCCGAAAACGAGCAATAGTATAATAAATTTACGATTGTACTTTATCTTGTGACCTTTTTCCAACGTGTTCTCTGCAAACGGCAAGGCGTTGTCGGCATGTGGAAGGGCACGGTTGTTTTTCTCAGAGGCGACGCTTTCGGACATCCACAATTTTTTCTTTTGTGCAATTATTATACTGAATTCATTTATTACTTTACTTTCAGTATTTGCCTTTTAATTGTTTTAAATGATTAATTTTTCCAATGTTGAACATAATTGTAAAAAATATTGATTTCTTGATTAAACAATTGTGAAATTATTTAATTTAAAACTGTCGTGACCGGCCGCACTTAACCAAAAGGGCCGCCACACAATGACGTCAGCAGGGCGTTTACCGCCCTGGCGGCGATGAGAAGCGGCAGCGCCCAGGCCAGCCGTGCCCAGTGAGCGCGGCGCTCACGCCGGAGCGGGCGGGGATAAACTCGACCCCCGCCCTGCTACGCTGCCAGTCAGCGGGCCACCGGCCCGGCCGCTATAAGAGCAACTTCGGCGCGGCGCTGGGCAGTTGGCGAGCGACCGTGGTAGACGCATTACCGTAAATTAAAACCACATAAAATCCACAGTACGAAGAGCTCCAGATGAGAGCAGGCGTACGCAACTAACACACAACCAGCGTAGCGTGGTAGTGAGATCCGGCGAGACAGTGGTGATATTGAGCAGAGAGTAGACGACGAACGTAGCGCTTCGACTTTGGACTTCCCTTCGGCTATTTGGTAACTTGGCTTTTGCTGGTATATCTTCTGGACTACGACAACGCGGCTACGCTCTCTCGGCAGTTCTTCCTGCCAAGATATTCAAATATGGCATTGTACCTGGTGTGTTTGATTTGGATACTTCAAAAACAAATTGCAGGCAGGTCAGTTTGTAAATGTTTAATTTTAATAAAAGTTCTTTAAAGATAATTTATACACTGGCAATGCCTTAAGTTCACAAACTATCATGAAAATTTCGTGCAAGTAAATTACAATGTTAGTGTGAAAATAATTCGATCGCATTTAATTCACGGAATTTTTCCACAACTACGATTATACGAATTTAAGGACTCTGTGTATTTTTCATAACATTGAACAATGTCTTACAGACTCCTGGCAAGACATTTTCGCTCTCCCTAAATAGAAATGTTTATTCTATTTAATTTAATATTTCCTAAACTTAACCTTTAACTATTCTTTCTCATTTCTATTATATCCGTCACACATTTCAATAACTTTTATTTTCTTTGCTTATTTTCTTTACTTATTTTCAAAATTGTTAAATATATAATTTACCAAATTAAACTCATCACAATGTTCAATGTAAATGTTTCAAACTCCAATAAAATTATATGTATTTGAACAGGTAATAAATGATTTTTAAAATGCTCGGACGATGACTTGAAGTTCATCTCCAGAAAACTATTGTATAGTTGCTTGGAGTTGTACTTCTCAACCCAACAAACGTGTTAAAAGGTCTTAATGGCAAGCGATATTAATTCAAATTTCACATACTATAGAGCAGAAATTGTAAATTTAATTGAAATAATTTTTATATTTAGGTGTTAATTGAAAATGAATTCGACATTCTGAATGAAAAAAATTATTTCGTTAAATAAATGTTAAATCTCTTAAATGATGTATTTGTTTTAATGCAGATTATTCTCGTTGGTCTGTCTATTTTTGAATTTGAGTCTCTAGCATATTTTGAACATTGCGTTTGAGTTTCCACAATATTTCTTAAATACGTTTCCACGTTCATAATTTTCTACTGGGTGTTAAATAACAGAAGATAATATCTACTTTTGTACAGGATTGGGTTCATTTACTTGTGGCTTACTATACTCTAAAATTACTTACTTCATAGATACCGTGCGTTATTGCGTATATATATCGATTTTAAAAATTTTTTATTTCGTAAGCTTGAGTAATAAATTTCTGTTTAGTGTTTAAGTGATAGTGTGATACGTCATTTTAAATGTTGAGTTTGTGTTAGCCTGCACGATTGTGCTGGTTAGTTTTTCTCTATTTTTGAATCATGAATCTCTTGCATGTTTGACCATTACGATTTAGTTTTACAATATTTCTTAATTTGTTTTCGCATTCAAAATTTGTTTGTTTATAGAATTTAAATATTATAATAGGATCGCCAATATCGATTTGCTTTGTAGGTACCTTTCTGTGGATTCGGCTATACCTTCTTCTTAGTCTTCGTGAAAAGTCTAAAGCCTATTCTACACTGTCATTTTTGATCCTTTTTTCATAATTTTTTCTGTAGAATACTGGATGGAAAACGGACGTTCAGTTCTGTGCGTACCGAAACTGGATGAACGTGATTCAGCGTTTACACGTTCATTTGCGAAGTCTGTACGTAATCGTGATAAAATACTGCCACCAAACCCCGCAAAAAGCGCTGGAAGTTTAAAGCCAGACATCGCATTCGTAAGCAAATTGAATTAGCGGGAAAAAGAATGATCAAGATGATTACGATTCGCAGCGTAAGTAGAAAAGACGTGTAAGTGTGTGGCTTTATTTGCGAGAGAGGTTCACTGAACGCAAGATTCAATATACAAACAGCACACTCAAAATGAAACAACACGTACCCACGCTACGACCAAGATGCATATTCTTCGTGTCAGAGAACCTACGCAATCCAAGAAAGTTCCATATAGTGACACTGGGAGTGCCGTAGTCGTACGGGATGAAATCTGTACGGAAAAATGAAGCATGCATCATTTTTTGGTACAAATTACATCAATTGTACTCGAAATATCGCCGTGAAATAATGAAATAAACAGCTAATAATCTAAACAAATTTTTAATTTTTTAATTTGTGGAAATCTACACTGAAGTTAAATATTTTCTTAAATATTTTTGAATAACCACGTAGTAAAAAAAGAATAAATTTGAAAACCTTAAAATGTTACGAATCAATGTAATTTTCTTAAAACGAGCTGTTAAGAAAGAAACAAAAACTTGTTTGAATAAACCTTAAAGAGATTGAGTATTTAGTTAAAAAATTTCAATGCCTGGACAATTTTCCAATTAAAATTTTTAAGCGGAACACAGTGTCTCCGAATCGTATTATATTTCCAATTTATGTTTTTGTATGACCCCCACTCTCTGAATCTGAATCAGTGAAATTGTCGCTGTTTAATCAGTGAGCGCAAAGTCACTGATTTCTTCAGTCGAAACGTGTAGTTTCGCTGACAATCAGTGAATATGTGAACCTATTCATAATGCCCGCCAGCATTCACTGGTTGTCAGTGGCGCCGCCGACTGATCGTCCAAGTGCTCTGTTCAACAGTCTGTTGCGTGTGGATATGGAAGCAAAATCCCACGAGTGGAATAGAAATTTCCTGTGAGAAAACTGACCTGTGTCTGAAGATTGTTTTAATTGCGTTAGGTAAGTATTTTTCGCTTTTCTGTGACTCGTCTTGTTGATAACTGTGAGACGTTTTATTTTATAGTGAACATTTAGCCAAACTAAGATATAGGTTATGAACACGTGGTAAATACCACGTATTTGTTTTTGTTATTAACTTGAAAACTTCTTATGTAACTTAAGAGTTTTAGTGTATCTGATTGGTGATACAGTGTTAAATATCTGACGTGCAATGTATAATTTCGTTTATGAAAGTTGTAAAAAGTCCAAAATGCTCTCGATTACACCACAACAGAGCCAGCAAACTATTAACTCTTTCTTTGGTTTTTCCAATTTAGTTTAATGACACCAGTCCAGGAATGGAGTTTTAACTGGGGACTATAACACTGTGAATATTTTGAAAGGTATTTTAATTTGCCAAAGACTGCTGTAATACTGATTTATTTTGATCAGTGTTCCTTGCTTTCCTTAGTCACTAAACACATTATATTTTACTCATTTACATGGCGAGGCTAGTTTGGCAAAGTAGAGGGGGAGTGCAGATGGTACATCAAAGCCATTTGCCACTCCTGAGGTTCCCTATCCAGACCACATAATTCTGCCAGTTAGTATGATTTTGTATGTAATCTGAAAATAAAGTAACCATTTTTTCCTCATATAACTTCTTGACCTATCTATGTTTCTGTTTTAGGAGGGCTCTAATTTGCATCTGGAGGAATTGGAAAGGAGAAAAACCTTCAAGAAAAATGTCCAGCAATATTTGATATGGGTGAAAGAATAGAAAAAAATATTCTTGTTTTGTTCAGGGTGATGGTTGGTTTTAACATCTGCCCTTTTTTAATAATAAAATATTCCTTCACCCATGGCAGCATTTGACTTACTTTTTAAATTAATATTTACAACAAATTTGGCATACTCAACATTAGCAATTTTTTTCATTTTTAGCAGTATATAATGATTATATCCTTTGAGTATTTAATTTGAAATAAAAACTCAGTTGGGTTTCTGTAATAAACCCTCCTCCTGGGAAATGAACAATGCTTCTGCAATTGTTCAATTATCAAAACCTTCTACTATTGGAGTTAAGTTTTGTTATATCATAGAAATTTGATTCTTTTGTTCTGTGTCTGGTATTGACTTCATAGATTGACTTAAAGATTGTCCCAATATCGAGTATGGCCCAATTCTCAATTCATCTAATTTCTTCATATTCAGGCGACTTTCATGTTCTATGTACACAAGATCTCCTTTTAATTCAATTTGTCTCCTGTTAGGTCGAATATTGTTTGTTGTCATTATGAGGTTTTATTGTATTCTTGAGTGCTTTTTTCCTCCTCTCTCTCTCTCTCTCTCTCTCTCTCTCTCTAAATCTTGTCTGCATTTTATTTTTAATTCATGTGGTAGGTTATTTATGGTTTTACCCTCTAGAAAGTATTTTGTTGAGACTTATGTCACTGTATGTTCTGTCTCATATTTCTCCACAGCTTTTTTCACAATAGTTGTCCATAGGAATAGCAGCCTTTTTGTCAGTTTCATTCATAATACATCTTATTTTATTCACCAAAGTCTGGTTTAATCTTTCATTGAGACCATTGCCGCATCTATGGCAGTAAAAAATCTATTTTTTATTTGGAATTGTTTTAATTCTTCTGAATTTATTCCTGATATTGATCTGTTAGTACCATCTGGATATCATGGTTTTGTTACTTCCTCAGTTAGTTTTACAAAATCATCAGCGTTTTGATTTTTTGATGTTAAAATATAAGCATATCTTGTGAAATGGTCGACCAGTAGGTGTGGGTATTTTTTTGTTGACCGGGATCCTCCGTAACCTCTGATGGTATCTATAGAAACTATCTTAAAAGGGTACGTTGCTTGACCTAGGTGTGACATTAATCCAAATTTTGATTTTCTTCATGATTTATTCTTTAAGCCGATGTCACAAGTTTCACAAATCTTCTATGTTTATATTTTGCGCTGTAAAGAATGGTGTTACTTTATTTATCATCCGCGTCTTCCCAGGTAACAATAAGTATTGTGTACATATTTTAGTAATATTTTACTAAATTCTTCTGATAATGAGAGTTTTTCTCTTCTTTTCAATTTTTATAATAAATTTCATTTTAGAATATTAGTTTTTACTTATTGTTTTGTAGTTCTGTGCATCTTCTTTGATCCTTTTTTATGTCTTCTAATTTCACTGGGTTTACAATTTTTAATATGTCATCTGAATTTTCATCAGGCTCTAGAACTGGATGCCTGTTTAAACAGTCTGCCTCTTGGTTTAATTTTCCAGCATTATATTTAACTTTAAAATTGTATAGGGACAGATAGTATGTCAAATCATCCAGTTCTTAATGTGTTCTTGCTTTTATATTTAAATTTTTTAAAAGTTTAAAAGTTATTTTTAAGAGTGTACCCAAAATTCTCTTCCAAGTAGCCAATGTTGCCAATATATCACAACCTCTTTTATTGTCAAGCACTCAAGGTAAATTGTTTTTTTTTTCCTTGTGAGCTTCACTCAATTTTTTCGAAAAATATGCCGCTGGCTTATTATCCCCATTTTTGTCGTTGTTTTAGAACAGCTGATTTCTTTTATGCGTGTGTTCTTTTCCAATTGTTCCATTCTGATTCTACTGTATTTTTCAAAATCATACTTGAGTACCAATCTGTCAAGGGAAAATTTTAGAATTTCTCTTCCACAAACCAGCGTTCACACTCATTTATCCATTGGCATGCGTTTGAGTTTATCCATTGAAATATATTGATAATAAAATCATTGGCAATTTTTCTCAAATCTTTTACTTCAGATATTTGTTGCTTACCTTCTAAAACTTTCTTTAAAAGTTTCTTAATTGTTTCATCTGAAGTACTCGGGTAGATTTTTCAACTTTTTTCCCCTGTAGTCTCTTCTATGTAGTAGTTGTAAAATTGCAAATTTTCCTCTTTATCCAAATATACTTTGATAGATTTTCTGATAAAGAAATCCAGACTTTTCGAAATTGATGTCTTTTTTTAAGTATTTCTTACCCTACCAAATATTTGTGTTGTAATTAGCTCTGTGAAGGTTTGTGTTTTGGAGTTCATCTGGTAAGCCATTTAAAATTTTTACCTCAAGTGAATTAATAGCTTAGAACTTGCGCTTCTTGATCATCATTCATCAATTGTATTCCTGTCTTTCAAATCAGTAGCCAGGTGCCTCCATTGCGCTGTCAGGTATCAGTCATTTGTTCGGTGCCATGGCAGATCTCGAAATTTTAGGAAACAATACACAATAGTCTTTGTTTTCTTTATACACATATGTGTATATATACATGTGTATACATATATATGTATATACGTACATAGAAACAAAGGCATGCAGTGCTGTTAGCATTTCCAATTTTAAGCTTGGCAATGCTGCTGATTTTAATTATGAAAATTATAATTAGCAGAGGAAGCTGATTAAGTTGCCCTAAAACTTGCCACATACTTGTAATAATACTAAATGTTTATTTGTATTTTTACTTTAAAAATTTTGACAGATTTAATGTCCTTTATTTATTTTTATTGTAAAATTCATAAAATCCATTGAAATATATTTATATATATTTAAATTATAAGAGTCCTTTCTTTCACTACTTTCTTCCCATCTTTCTTTTCAGAATTTGTTGTATTGTCACCGAAATTGTCAATAATATGTACATAAAATGAAGAGTGTTAACTGCAAGCCAATTTTTCTCTGTAGTGAGTTTTGAAAAGTTCCTGAACATCGGTTTTCTTCTCTGTTGTATGTTTTCATTGGTTTAAATAAAGACTTGTATTCTCCTATCTCACTTAAAAAGGCAGTATCTCTCTTTAAAATTACCTTAATTCCAACATATCTCTTTACCAGTATTCCTTTCATTGAAAAGCCAATTGTTTGTAAGTAAATGATGTAACAAAACTCTTCCTACCCCAAGGATAATGTGACTTAAGGAACTAAACCATAACATTGGACAATTTTTTCTACGTGATAATGTTGAAGACAATAAATGAACAGATATATGGATTGCTCATATGAAATAGAATACAGGTCTGTTATTACCTCAATTTTCAATTTTTTTATGAGTTAGGATATTGACTCAATATCTTTGCCATAATATGTATATTTATATTGTATTTGTTTTGTAGTTAATATGTACAGTGCTGTTCAAGAAGATCATTTTCCCATAAAATCTTTCAATAAATTTGTGCCTAATTAACTTTGACTTTGTTTACACTATATGTCGCTACCCCTGTACTATACTGCACAAACCCAAAAATCCTACTATTGAGATATCAAGGGAAAAATACTTCAAATACAGATATAAATTATTATTATATTTATTGTATTTATTAAATTTTTGTTTTTGAAGCATTTGTTTAAAACGATACAGTGATTCTCAGTAGTAGGATTTTTGGGTTTGTGCATTACAGTACTGGAGAAGAAGCGATGAGATACTTCACTGATTCAAATAAGTGAAGCCTTACTTTCACTGATTGCAACAGCTATTAATTCCACTAGTTCAATTAGTTGTCACAGATTTCACTGATTCAAATAGTGAAGTTTCACTGATTCAAATAGTGAAGTTTCACTGATTCACCTTTTAATTCACGATTGCCGGTGGCAGATTTATAACTACCACAATCAGTGAATAGTCACTTCAATCAGTGGTTTTTCACTGATTCAGGAAATTTGGTTTAGTTCAATTCGAGAAGCTCTCGCAATTCAAACATCCGGAAACCTTGACGGTTATAGAAATAAGAAACAGTTTTTATTCACAGGAAACACACCGTCCTTGTTTTCTATGATTAATTGTGAAATAATATTAGCCATTGTAAGATATACGCATGACAAATATTTTGTGCTCATAAGATCCCAATACATGAATGCATATCAAACCTGAAAATACACTTAGTTTTAGATCAACACAGAAAGCACAAGAGTTTCAATAAGATCACAAGTCCTCAAATCTGAAAACTAAACTACTGTCTTTATTATTTACACGAAATGAAACTTCATACCTTCTTTAATAATCTAAAAGAAATGTGCAATGTGCTCAAATACCTTGACAATTACATAGTGCAATATTATTCGCAAAATGTTCTGAAAATGAGTATAGAAGTCAGTTAAAATATTTTTTATTAATTACAAGATTAAAAGAGTAAAAAACATAGTAAAAAATGATTAATTTTAAAATGTAATAAATGACAAAGAAAGTGTCACATCAACAACGCAAAATTAGAGTGTAAAAGGCATGTTTCAAATCATCTCCTTCACGCATATTAGATTTATAAATCCATATTCTCTAAAAAAGTTTAAAGAGTTTGCGAAGGCCGGTAGCAAGCATCTCCTCCATAGTCGACAAGCTATGCCTTCTTCGGCTCTTTCATTATCGCAGTGCACAGGAGCATGCTTTACGGTAAGGTCTGTTCTTCATTTCTGGGGGATAGGGGGTGGGTAACTGCGTGAGATGTCCGTGCGAGAAGTGGCAGTGCCCGATCCGAAGGTGAATAACAATTCTCGCCTCAAGCTTAGAGCCACGGGATGACCACGACAAGGGTCTTATGATCCTTGTGAGTTTGCACAGAGTTCTGCCACTCTGTTTGCACTCAAAATCCAACGTTGGATAAAAATCTTGGTAGTAAGAGCAGATATTACCATAAAGATGTCTTTCTGGCTTCCTCGAGGCCAACATTACTACCTAGTCAGCGGTTTCATTTCCACTTATCCCCGCGTGGCCAGGGACACAGGAAAAAAAGTAATTCAAATGATGGAGAATTAAGCGGTATCTTCGATATATTTGATGTCGTAGGTTTACAAGGAGAGAGAGAGAGAGGAAATGGACGTCCAGGCCGTAGCTGCCTGGGTTCGAAGGGCCGAGAGTTCGAATTCCGCCTCGGACATAGATGTGTGTGTTCGTGTTGTCCTTACGTATTCACCCTACAGAAAACCCTAAAGATAAACAATCACAGTGGTCGTTATATGTCATAGTAGTTGAAAAGAGACATTAAAAATATGTACAAAAACAACAACTTTCAATTGTCAAAGAAAATTTCACATATTTGAGTTCGGACTTATCGTTATAAAACCGAAGGACTTTATTTCCCTAGGCAAAATATTATTATAAACCAGAAAATTATTTAATCCAAAATTAATTTTTCATATATTGTCAGCAAATTCGATTATTATTTATAACTTTATATTTGTTCGGGCCCACACGCAAAAGCAGAAAGGGACGTATAAATATAAAACGCTTCCTACGCCCTAAGCGGCAACACCGGAAGCGCGGCATGGGAAGTTCCATGAGCCGACCGGCACCACCGCGCCGCGTGACCCAAACCTTCTAGAACATATGAATTCTAGCAGTTGCCTATTGGACTGTTCAAATTCACTCCACCTCGCCATACTGCAACCGCTGGAAAAGCAGTCGCAATTGGCCAGTTCAAATCAGTTCAAATCCCCTCTTCGCGTGCCCGATAGAACTCGCAAACCGAACAGAAATCAGTCGCTGAGTAGCAGCCTTGCTAGAAGCATGTCTCGGGCTCCGTGTTAAAAGATCACGTAAATTCTTACACAGAAAGCAATATTCTGTAATTATGTTGTGGCCAAGTGAAAAGCCACATTATTTCAATTTGTTGTAGTTCAACATTGTGTATAAATCAGTCGCTGAGTAGCACCCTTGCTAGAAGCATGTCTCGGGCTCCGTGTTAAAAGATCACGTAAATTCTTATACAGAAAGTAATATTCTGTGCTTATGTTGTGGCCAAGTGAAAAGCCACATTATTTCAATTTGTTGTAGTCTCGGGCTCCGTGTTAAAATCCGTAAATTCTTATCAGAAAGTAATATTCTGTGCTTATGTTGTGGCCAAGTGAAAGCCACATTTTTCAATTTGTTTAGTTGCATTTTCAGCATTGTGTATAAATCACTCGCTGAGAAGCAGCCAGTGCGAGAAATATGTATTGAACTAATGAATGTATTGTGATTCAAGATGGAAGATTCCTGTATTCTCACATTGAGAACAATAACTTACGTGTATTTTTATTGTAAAGAACAATTGTGATAACTCAAAGGTAATTAAACATCATTCTGCAAGGTGAGAAGTGTGTTTCCATGATAATCCACATTATTACAAAATTCCTAACGAGCGTCGAAAGGGACTGAGTGGATTGCCTACCTACTTTCAACAACCAATAATACAGTCCACTACAAGCAAAGGTAACCCGCCACGTCCATGGTCCTTCGAGCTTCGGATATCGAACTAGTGACCCGTGGAAAGCAACCCGCTCCGTCCAATATTTCAACTCTCTCAGAGATTTCCTGAATATTGCAATGATATTTATTGTAGCCAATTCACACTTTCTCTATTTCGTTGGTGAAATGAACATATTTATTTTAAACAGATTACCACTGACTTTATGAATATTCTTTCATTACAATATTTCCATAGTTTTTGAGCTAAGGATCAGTGACGGAAAAGAATTGGCCTAATATTGAGTTGAGACTTCATTCAATATTTTACCGTATTTTACATTCTCAAATCCGCAGCATACTAAAGAAACAATGATATCAAGTAAAAATGGTATTTAGGGGGTTTGAAGGAAAATTGGGATTTTTAAATCCTGAAACCAAAAAATATTATTTTAAAAAAGACTCTGCGAACATTCATTTATTTTTGACTGGTTGTAGGAGAAAGACCTGTATACGCATGGTACCGCAAAAAAATTAAAATATTAACTAGTTCTAAATCTATGTATTCTTTTTCAAAATTGATATCATACTAGCAAGTTGATTGCGATTCTGAATTCAATGAGAATCTAATATATCTGGGGGTATGGTACATTATGCTCATATTGCATTATTGAAACTTTCTGAAAACGAACTCTTTCTTTCTTACTTTACACTCTTCATTCGAATACACTATACCAGTATTACAAATACTGAAGTAAATGTCACATTTTATTAATATCCCTGGTATTTTTCAACATTACAATCATATATATGTTTCAAATTTCTCATGAACTCTTGACTCTTCTTCTCGATATAACTATGTAATTCGACAAATGAAGTTATAAAAAATTATATAATTGTTTTCCAAATTTGGAAAATTGCTTTGCAGTAAAAGCATAAAAATTTCCGTGAACGAATAATCTACATGTTCTCATATATTGATCAATTGTACTTTCTCCCTAAGGAGTAGAGAAAGTTACGTAATGCTGCGCGAATAAAACGGCGAATTTTCTGCAGAAAAACGCATATTACTAGGCACGTGGGACGAAAAATGGATAAATACACTTGCTAAATTTATAAAAAAATCGTGGTGTAGAATCTATGATTTGTGGGTGGTTGATAGCGAAAACTCGACTGACGGCAAAACGTCTGTCCGTCCGTCCGTCCCTGAACAGCGCTAACGGCTAAACCGTTCAGCCGATTTACACAAAAATTGATACTCCCCAATCAATCTGGCTGATGTCGCAGCCCCTTGAATTTGAAACCGATATTCAATTTGGGGGGTACTTTACATGAAGCCCCTGGAACATTTTTGAAATGTTCAAACAAGTGGCTCTATAATTTTTTATTACATTTTGTTGCTGGATAGTAGGAAGTGCGTTTAAGGGAACAGTGTAGGTCTCATGTTCGTTGAAAACTGATTTTTAGAAAATCGCAAAAGATCAAAATTATTTCGAAGTCTTCCTACAACGAAAATATTGAAATTTGAGATTTTTTCCTTCGATGAAATCTATTCCTTAAAAATAGGATTTTTAAATAAGATCATATACAATTTTTCGAAAATGTTAGTATTTTCCGCGTACGTTTCCGTGAAAATACGGGTGAGAAAGTATGCGCTATTTTAGCACTACTAGTATTCTTTAAAACTGTCCTACATTAGGCTCTTCTCGAATAATTGCAAGTCCCTTTCCAGTTTTATTATGACAATGTGGTACTGAAGTACGCATGAGGAAAAGTAAAAATCTTGTACTTTCTTTCTATAGAGAAAAGTTCTCATTTTATTAAAATATAATTATATTATATTAATATATTATATTATTCCCTATATTATATACTTTTATATTATATTATATATTACATTATATTTAAACTTAAAAAGGATCGACCTCTGAAAACGAAGAAAATATATTGAAACGATTATGTTCCATTTATCATAGGTTTTATTGTATTTAACTACTTTTCTAAGTGGTAACTGAAAAAGAAACCGCTTTACCGTTAATGACATAGGTACCATGTCGGCTTGCTAACGTTGTGAGTTGGAATCCAGGAGGTGAGTTTTTTTCTTCTGTTATGGTGTGATTTCAGTAGTAATATGTCCAATATTTTGTAATTAATAATAATTTTTGAAAAGTCTTAGGCGATCTAAAATGGGCCTTTTCAAATCTACAAAATTGAAAATAGAGATCTTACTAGTTGAAAACTCTTTTCCCAATTCACGTAATAGTATAATATTGCAGAGCAGTGACAAATTAGAGAAGAAAGTATGAGCTATTGTAACACTACTCCGTTGTTTACATTATTAGCATTATAATTCTTTAAGAAGCAATCAATCAACTATTTGCAGATAATTAAAATATTGTTAGCATTAAATCATTCAATTTTAGGTTACAACTTTTCATGAATCATGAATAACGAATGCAAATTTGACCGGCAATTCTCTCAGTTGTGTTAATTGGTTTTAAAAATCACGTAGTTACTTGCTTAATACAACGCGGTTCTGTATTTCAGACTGGTGTTTCGCGACCAGTTACAGTTCAGTCTCATCGCTTAATGTGGAGATCACCTTGAAGATATCGGGGGGGGGGGGAAGATAAGCACTTCGCAGGATAGAAGCTACTTCGCAAAGCCCTACACAATAGGCATACTAATTGAAATATTTGTAACTAGAATCAACTATAAAATAGTATCGCGCTGATGATGACTCCATTCTTATCAAGAATGTGAGTTTGCTAACCTGGAGTAAATGTAGTATGTCATAATAACAATAAATTTGAAGATAAAATTCATTCTACAATACCCCTCATCGGTGCTGTAAGGTACCTTTGTGATAGCTCCGTGGATTAAACGCGTAGTAGAATGTAGTAGTAGGAATGGATGCCAGACCAAATCTTGTCGAATAGGAAATTGTTTTACCTGATGCCTGGAACACATTAATCACTGTCATCACGAGAAAGACATTCCAAAATTATTGCAAGGATGAACAAACTTGTTTTGTAAATGCTAATATGATTATATTAAGATTGTGTGTTGGTATCTTGTATTCCAAGCAATTTGACGAAACGAAATTTGGAAGAGATAGCTAAAATGTTAATAGTGTCTCAATTGCAATATCATTATCATATTTTTACGTAATCGTTAGAACTAATATGAAAGGTCTGTACCAAGTTGTATAATCACTAGTAATTTACCTATTTAACAGTTCCAGAAATAATCAGAACCCTTAACAAAACTCTGGGTTTATTATAAAATTTTGTAATAAAGGTAATTTCTTCGTTCTTTTAACAATTGAGAAACGAATATGGCTTTTTTACACGTTTAACAAAGTTCCTGAACTATTACGAACTCATTAAAATTACCATATTGTGTTTGTGCCTTTGTGATAAATGCTTACAGAACGCATTATTAATTGTTTGTAACAATTGATAATTGTATTTTTTATGGTCTTCTTAAAATGTTTAATGTAAGTCTTCGGTAGGTGGAGCAACATATCAAAATGTATTATCTCCAAAACAAAATAAAGTACGATTCGACGTGGTCATGTAAAAGAAATCAATATGTTTTTATTATTATTTCCATTTTTAAATAAACAATGTTTTGATACGGCATATCTTTAGTGCGGGGTAGACTGAAACTAAGTGATCAGCATTCATTCAGTCCCAATTTTCACAAAGAAAATAAGGAATTTTAATTAAGTTATATCTAATGATTATTCGCCAGATTTGTATAGGTGATCTTGCTTAAAATCACCTGTCATTTAGTTTCAATACAGGAAAAAACAAGGAGTTGCGAATTTGGGATCCCAAAATTTCCAGGATAAAGTCGGTCTTTGAAATGTAAATTTTGAACTTGAGATAAAATTCATAAATTAGATAAAGGAGAGTTTGATAAATAAATATTTTGGTAGTAGCGAAGAGTAAGCTTTAAACAAAGAAAACATTTCAGCAAGAGAACTTGACAAAAAAGAAGAGAGATACAAATAACATTAATTACAAACGACGTAATACTCGTGTTAGGGATTGGAAAGGAAACGAACGTTCTAATGCAAAAACCAAAAACGGCCTATGAAGAGGAAAATATGGAGTAGCGAATGATCTGGTAAACGACTAGTAATCGAAAGTACGTCAAATTCTTTCCGCAGTTTTGTAATGGTATCTTCTTGTAAAGAAAAGGAATGTTTAGAACATTCTCGACATCATAATTAGGAATTGTTTTTCAGTCCTTGTCAAGTAAAAACCTGCTGATATCATGCCGGACACACGCGTTCCTCTATTGTGATGCCGCGCACCTAAGCGGAATTTCGAATTCATTTGCTGAAAATAATTACTAGAATCTAAGAAACATTTATTGACTTCAAGAAAAATCACCTATCATTACACAGTTATGATCTTTTGTTCATCTACTCACATTCAAAAAAAAATAAACTCTTATTGTCTCGTGTTATTGGTAATTTTTTTCTTAGTATATAACAAATGTTACACTATTATCACATTAGTTTTTGAAAGCTCTCAAACGACAACCGCGAATGCATACCTTAAATTATTGAAAAGGAAAAGTATTAATTAAAATCTCACACATTTTCAAAAATTAAAAATTGCATGAACAGGTCAGGACCTGAACTATAGTCCTTAGGTTCTTCAAGTTCACCGTAGCACCTTAATTACACGACGACACCGCGCAGCCCCTACAATGTTTACAATGTTTCACTATATTGGGATTTGTTGACGAGTGATACTTGTTGAGTTTTGCTTGCTGAAGATAGGAATGTTCCTTACAACGAAAGAAATAGTAAAAGCACGATTTCACAAAATCTGTTTCTGAAACGTTTTAATAGTTAAGACAAGAAAACGGTTTTAATGCAGTTTGCATGTCAAACCATTCTTTAAAATTCTAAATATTGCTCGCACTTTTGCACAAAAACTGCCAACAATTCAAAAAAGCCTACATGACCGTTATGCAAGAACGAATTATGGACAACAAATTTCATTTGAAAGAAAAATCTGTTTTCAATTTTGTAGTTGTAGGAAGACGCTCCAAAAAGTTCAAACTTTTGCAATTTTCGATAATTCAGAGTTAACCGTGAAATTTGGACCTATGTCATCTTTCTAAGTGTATTTTACTCATTCTTACAGGAAATTTAAAGAAAAAATTTTAAATCGGTTTCGAGAAAATTTTGAAAATGTCCGAAAGGTTTCATGTAAAATATCCCCTAATTTCAAAGATTTTTCAAAATTTCCAAGCTTCAACTACAGCCAGAAGAACAGGAAATTTGGAAAGGATCGTACGTGTGGTTTAGGCGCTAGTAGTGTTCACAGACAGACGGACGGACGCTTTGAATAATACCACTTTTATCGACTCCAAAACGTGTATTACCGTTGAAATCGCGAAATCGATTTTATTACACAACTTTTCTTATACTACGTATATTACTCCGTATATTCGTGAGTATACGAGAAAGTAAAAACGAGGAATACAGTTTTGTTTTGCGCTGAGATGTCGAATTATCATATTTCAAAATCCATCTAAGGTTATTACAGCAGTTCCAAAAGTGAGATACAGAAAATAAGAATGTATTTATCTAATCAAGAAAAAACGAGTAATTCGTCACAATCTGGGCACAACATTGTGTAAAGGTCAAAATTATTTAAAGATTCAAATCTTCCGTCATATTTGACTTACGTAAATGATGACAGACTGGTGACAAATATAAAATGCGTGGGGAATACACGAGCCCAAGAACCCAACTGTAAAACACATTTTCTCGGAGCTCAGTGGTCAGAGTGGTCAGAGTCGTAAAACGAACAATGCGGGTTTGATTCCTGTCCGAAGGAATTACATCTTTAGTACTCAATTAATACGGTTATCAGGTCACACATGGATATCACTAACGAACGGGATAAACATTCCCTCATATTTCATTTCCCATAAACAGTGACAAGCATTTTTGGAAGTGAATGCAAAATGCATGTCAACACGTTCACTATCTTAATTGCAAGCGAGCTTAGGTTAAATTCTTATTAACTGAATATAAATATATACACTTTTGTATACGTATTTGTAATAAAGACTTCTCGTAGCAAATGTTTATAATTTCCTTTGTGTGGACTGGTTTTAAGGTTTTGCTCTGTTCTCTTGCCAGCTGCCATCTATCGCCGCACAAAATATATTTTTGACATTTTCTCAACTTTTCGGTTCCAAATAGTAGAATCGAAATATTATTTCGATAATATTAAAAAAGGCTAAAATTTGTCCTAAATAGCTATTTTCATTAAAAATTTGAAGCCGTTGTTAAAAAATGGCCTTACGCGTTACTGTAAATGCGAAATTTGAAGCTCTTTTTCACAGGAATCTATTGAGTTTTCGAAAAACATCCCGAAAGTCATTTAAAGCACTTCTACTCACAAGTTAAATAATGTATACAAATCATTTCAAATGTGCATATTAATGGCGTGAGAGATATTTCAAAAAATTACATTTGTGTAAATTTTGAAAAAACAAGAGAATACAACAAAATGAACTTTACGTCATATTAAACAGTGCAATTAGAACTATCCATTGGACAAGTTTGAAGAACAATTTGGAGCCATTTTGAGAAAATGGCGTTGGAGTGTTTCTGAAAATGCGGAATTTTGAGGTAATTTTTACAAAAAGCTATTGAGATTTCGAGAAACTTTATTTGACATTTTTTAAAGCACATGTACTCATAAATACAATTATGTGAAGAAATTTCCTCTAATGTAAATATTATCAATGTGAGAGACAAGTCAAAAAAATTACATTACATTTGAATTTGTCGGCATGCGACGTAGATTTCAGAAGATTACAATTGAAATCGCTCATAAGTATTATGTTATCGTATTTACTTGAGCAAAGCGCAATTTCCTTGTCGATAGCTTCGATATTCCCTGTTTTCGGAGGATACTACACTACTCCTCGGGCATATTTTTTTTGTCAATATTGAAATTTCAATAAAGAGATATTCGTTATTCTGATTAACGTTATCTGCTGATGAAGTTATACATTTATAAGTGTTTATAAGTTATATGTTTATAGTATATATATATATATATATATATATATATATATATATATATATAAGTTATATAAGATCATCGCAAAGGTAAATACCGACACCACCTCCCTGAGATGCGATATGTGGGTTTCGGTCACTTGTAAGAAAACGGTATCCAGGAATTGTGACAAGAGTTGCAGTAAGTGATATCTGTAGCTACGTTATTCTAATAAGGAGAGCATTAAAACGGTGGGTTGAAATTAGTTCTTGCACTTCATCAAGATGACAATATAGCGATTGAGCATTTACGTGACCTACAAATAAAGTTCTGATGAAGATTTTGATATGGAGGCATAAGTATTATGTGTAAGTGTTGTTGGTTAATTGCTTTGTTCATGTAATGAGGAAAGCTGTAGGGTGGATTCATGCTGGTGGCCATGCTTTCAGAAAGGTTCTAGAGAAAAGATGAAATAAGAAAAGATGCTTAAAGGGTGGGGAGGAAGAGGATCCTTAGAAATTCCAAGCTAAGAGAGAAATTCCAAGCTGTAGGTAGAGGTGGGGAGCGCTCTTACTTAGGCGGAAATGGCCTGCAAGTCGGCAATTGTCTGCGCGCGGGCTGTCCTGCTACCTGCTTTAATGACTGTTGTGCCATCTTCCGTCCAGACGTTCCGCATCCAAATTTATCTATGGCCGCTCTCCGAACCTCCAGACGGGATCTTGTGAGGTCTTCTCGTATTATGACACCGGTGTTTTTCAATTGTCTTTTTTCAACTCTTTCATTACATTTTAACACTTGCTTTCCTCTTCAAAAGAAAATAATTCACGGAAAAGCAATTCTTGATAACACAAGGATTAGGACATCTTGTAAAAACAAGCGAATTCTTTCTTTCATTTCTAAACGTCATAATCGTATCTCAAAATTTCCTTATCTACTTTAAAAAATACAAATCATTGTTACCTAAAGTCATAAGGCAAGCTCAAATCATGAAACACGATCAGGATATTTTGAACTCAAATAACAAAACAAAAGCAATGTGGAATATAATAAAACGACCAAATCAACTAGAAACTCTGTAGAGAATGTTGTTTTAAAATATAACGATATAAATGTGAACGATCCGGCTTTAACCAATACTTTTCGAGAATGCTGCTGATCTCACTAAGGGTCTTCAGCCACAAATTCAAAACCAGATAATCTACCCAAAATTTTAAACACGATGTTCGTTTATGAAACTTCTTCCTATGAAATTCCCAAAATAATCGGTAAAATAAAAAGTAAATATTCGTCCGGTTTAGATCAATTCCTGGATTTTGTTGAAGACCTGTGCGATGCCATTATACACCCGTTAACTCACATATTTAATGCATCTTTATGCACCGAACGTTTCCAGATATTTTCTAAACAGCTAAAGTAAAGCTGCTCTTCAAAAAGGCAACAAAAACGAAATTCAAAATTATCGGCCCATTTCTCTTCTATCAGTTTTTCAAAATATTAGAGAGACTTTTTACGTACGAATGGAAACCTTCACTAAACACGACGCGCTTTCAGATTGCCAACATGGATTTAGAAAATCAAAATCAACGGAAACAGCTATATTTTCTTTTCTTAAAGATGTCGCTCATCATTGGATCAAAACGAGGCACCTATTGGATTATTTTTCGATCTGTCAAAAGCTTTTGACGTCATTGATCATGACATTTTACTTTCAAAATTACCTTCATATGGAATCCGTGGTATTGCTCTAGATTGGTTATGTTCGTACCTTAAACAACGATCTCAGAGAGTGGAAATACCTTACTGGAATGATGGAACATTACGTACGCACCTTTCCTGACTCTTTGCCCATTGCACATGGAGTTCTCAATATCGATTTTAGGCCCTATTCTGTTCCTACTTTACGTAAACGATATGCCCTCGACGATCTGAATGGAAGAACGGTTCTCTTTGCAGATGATACGAACATCCTTTGCAATAAAGAAACCGTAAATAGTAAATTTGTGGTGTTTCAAATTGGTTCCGAAATAACAAATTAATAGTAAACGAAAAGAAAACGATTTTAATGCAGTTTTCTATTTCAAATAAACAATTCTGTGCTCCATTGAAACTGAACGGTGTACCATTGACTGATGTTATAGCAACAACATTTTTAGGTCTCTCAATTCAATCAAACTCAAATGGAATGTCCTTTTAAATGAACTGAACACAAATTAAGTTCATTATGCTTCAGTTCAGAATTTTGCAAATTCAGTCAGCCTTCATACTGTTCGTTGTGTATATTTCTGCGAATGTTCATTCCTGCCTGAGATATGGCATAATATTCTGGGGAAATACATCTTATAGCTCCCAGACTTTTAGATTACCAAAACGAATTGTATGAATAATAACCAAATTCACCCACGATTCAGTGAGCTTCTCTTCATTAATCTAGAATTTTACCATTATCTTGTCTGTTTATTATCATGTGTGTATGTATTTATTGTGTCTGTGTATTATCATGCGAATCAGTGGGTTTTGGTAAAAATGACTTGCTTAAGGGCGGGAATATATTTCAGAAAATGCTGATGTTTATTACTGTAACACCTGACGTAGAAATATTTTCATCAGGTGAGAGTATCATCAGCTCATTACAAAAATTCACATACAATACATGTACATTATTTTACAACACTTGCCAGATGACATTAAACGATTAAATCTGATAGAAAAGTTTAATCCAGTGAAATCGTTTCTGCTGCAAAACTATTTCTATACAATTAGAGACTATAATGAACATCACAAGAAGAGAATTTTCACAATAATACATAATGCATTATTTACCATTTGAACTGTATAAATGTATAAACCACCTGCAACAAGTACTGAATTGCAGCCTCCGGGTCAATGACCTCTATCTCGATTAGGTTTTTCGTCCAGTTTCCTGATCCATTGAGCAAATGCTGAGGTGGCCCTGGTTCTGGAAGAAAAGGTAACCTCATTTTCTGTGGACGTCTTCTAGAGTTTAGTGGAAAATACAATTATTCAAATTATCGTTTCTGTTGTCGCGGCAGGAAGTATTATTCTAAAGACAGATGAATAAGAGCCAAATGTATTGCCTTTTGTCCTTGAAAATAGATTTTATTACATCGACAGCTTTTGTTTTCCTGCAAATTTTAGTAGTATATGACTTAGTGTAGGGATCACAGAATTTTGAAAATGTGAAACACAATTTACGTTCTTCCCATATCACGTCATACCTGTTTTTAACGTTTTATGTAAAATAAATAAATAAATAAATAATAAAAAATAAATAAATAAATAAATAAATAAATAAATAAATAAATAAATAAATAAATAAATAAAATAAATAAATAAATAAATAAATAAATAAATAAATAAATAAATAAATAAATAAATAAAAAAATAAATAAATAAATAAATAAATAAATAAATAAATAAATAAATAAATAAATAAATAAATAAATAAATAAATAAATAAATAAATAAATAAATAAATAAATGTACGCAGATGTTCTCTTAATGTCTGGGAACTAAAGGATGAGCTTCCCAGAATATTATGCCATATCTCAGGCGGGAATGTACATTTGAAAATACACGCAACGAGCTGCATGAAGGCTGACAGAATTAGAAAGAACTCTGAATGCATAAATAAATGAGCTTAATTTACTATTTAATCTGTTATATGACATTCCATTTGATGTTTGATTGAATTGAGAGACCTAAAATTTTATACCTTAATATCAGCTAATTATATATTGTTCATTTTCAATGGAGCATACGATTGCTGATTTGAAATGCAAAATTGCATTGAGACAGTTTTTCCTTCGTTAACTATTAATTTGTTATTACAAAACCAATTTGAAACTTCTGAAATTGTACTATTTATTGTTTCTTTTTGCAAAGAAATCGTGTCATCGGCAAACAGAAGTGTTCTTCCATTTTTAATAGATGAGGCATATCGTTTACGTACAACAGAAAGAGGATAGGACCTAAGATCGAACCTAGGGATCCATGTTCAATTGGCAAAGAATTGAGAGATAAGTAAATATGTACTTTCGTGCCAGTACGATATTTCTACTTTTTGAGATCGATGTTTAAGGTACGAGGTTATCCAATCTAGGCAATACCACTGAATTCCATAAGAAGGTAATTTTGAGAGCAAGATGTTATGGTTAATAATCGTCAAAAGCTTGAAAGATCTAAAATATCCCAATGGGTTCTTCATTTGGTCCATTGATGAAGCAACATCTCTAAGGAAAGAAAATTGCAGTTTCCGTAGATTTTGATTTCCTGAAACCGTGTTGGAGAGTCTGAAAGCTTCTGTTTTTCCTGAGAAAAGTTTCCATTCTGCGTATTGAAGAGCCCTCTAATATTTTTGAGAAAACTGACAAAAGAGAACTGGCTGGTAATTTGAATTTCATTTTTGTTCTCTTTTTAAAGGGTGGCTTAATTTTTGCTGTTTTGAAAATATCTGAAATATTCCTGTACAAGAAAGCATTGAAAATGTGAGTTAATGGGTGTATAATTGAGGTACACGTTTTTAATAAACAATCCAGAAATTCATCTAAACCTGATGAATATTTATTTTTTAATTTACTGACAATTTGAGGATTTCGTTGGCAGAAGTTTCGTAAATAACCATTGTGCGAAATTGTTTTGGAAGCATATGATGTTGAATTTTTTGGTTTTAGTCTGTTCATGAGGGTCCCAACCAAAAAGACCTTTTAAAATAATTATTTTATTTTGGTAATATAAAAATAAAATTTAAAAAGACAGGAAAAATGTTCCTTTTCGAAATATGAACTACTGAAAAATCAACTTAAATATGCTTGTCCCAACCAGATGAAGGCTTGGACTACTCGAAGAACCGCCTATAGAGCGTTCAAACATTTCACTGCAGTACAGGGCCTTATGGAGTATTTTTCTCTTTCTATCCAATACAATTTTACACAAGACACTTTTTATCGCAAGCCACGAAGCCAATTCATGAAGCTCGGGGCTATTCGGCTCGGTCATCCTGTTTCTAACGCAATTATTTAAGTTGTTTACTCAACGATATATTCAATTGTGTTGATCTTACACCAATGATTTTTTTAACAGTTATTCCCAACACAATGAATGTGATTATTATTTTGTAATTGAGTTTCATGGTTTAATTACGAAGAAATTAATTATAAATGATTGTCGAGTGTATACTTCTACGTTTTGTCGTCCTTAAATTTTCGCCATGCAAGACACTTTACTATTGAAGAAAAGCACAAACTTGAATACACAGCGGATGAAATGACAAGGGAAGTCCAAATTTTGATACGAGACCAACTACATTTCTGCACGAATCATGGTTTTTGAGTTAGATGGTAATAAAATCAATATTCAGTGCGCTCGGAACGAACATCTCATGTCATTCGGTGATCTTTAATATGTCTTAGCGATTCTAAACTGGCGATGGGGAAAGGAAAAGAAAAGTATTTATTTTTAAATTTCACTTATTACAAACAGTGAAATGCATATAAACATCTAAAACCAGTGGTGCTAAAACAGCACGAACTTTCTCGACTGTAGTGATGGTTATTTAATACTATTTATATTTATTTCGTCAAAAACAGTTAAATGTATATGACGTCATCTGGGCACGCTTTCTTGAGTTTTAGAATCCTTTCCCAATAATTGAACTACTAATAGTTGAAACATGAAAAAAGCTTAAAAAAAATACATAATAGCAATAATAATAATAAACGTTAAAAAAGCGCGAGATAAACATAAAAACCAGACATTTCCGTTCTCGTGTTGTAGAAAACTTATTTGTAACGGTAAACGAACTGCACATTTGATTTTTCTGTTTTGCCAACAAAATAGAAACTCACCCTAATCTCTACTACCACTACAAGCCAAAAGAGAGCTCAACAAAACGTGCGCATTGTGAAGCTATATTTACGTCCAAAAGCAAATCAAGGGGCTATCTCAGCATTTGCACAATGAATCAGGGAAACTGGACAAAAACCTGATAGAGATGGGGGTCACTGACCCGGAAGTTGAAGTACATTACTTGTTACATGCATATTACGTCGTTTTTAAAAACTCTACAATGTAATTGTGAACTAATTAATTATACTATATCAATGTTTTGTTAAAATAAACATTTTTCTTTTTCGTGATCAGTATAGTTCTAATTGTATAGAGACAGTAATGCAGCACAAAAGATTTTATTTTCAACTTAAATTCTATACAGATCTTAATTCTTTAATGCCATCTGGTAATGCGCTGTAAAAGTAATGTACATGTATGTGGATTCCTTGTAGTGAGCTGTTGATACTTGACGCTTGATAAATATGATTTCTACGTGTTGTAATTATAATTATCAGTATTTCATGACAATATGTTCCCACCGTTAAGTAAGTCAGTTTCGATAAATACTACAGATTCCTAAATAAATAGGCAAGGTAAGATTCCAAGCTCAATGAAACGAGACTTGCGGGGATCACGTGAATGGCATTCTTTCTTTATTCGGATAATTTTCTTTTGCAATCTAAATGTCTGGTTACTAAAGGATGAGCTTCCCGAGAATATTATGCCATATCTCAGGCGGGAATGTACATTTGCAAAATAGACGCAACGATTTACATACATATCAAAATACATACCACAACTTATTTCCGAATTAACACATCTCAGTGACCATTTTTTTGTAAAACTCATTTGAAATCGAAGAACATTTGGTGCGAATGTTAAAGTTTCAAACAATACTTTTTTTGTTCAAAACTAAACGAAAATATATTTCTAGCATTGAATTCATTGAGTAAGGTATACGATATTGATAGCGGTGGTATAATAGTAATTATTAAACACTATGGTATTGTAATTTAAATATATAAAAGTTTACATTAACGTGAACGAAAGACCTTTGATATCTGCGGCGTTACAACAATGTTACAAGTAATAACTACCTCTAATTCGTATGGAATACACATTTTGCCTATTATCATTGTTGATAACACAATAACATGAAAATGGATACAAAAAATATAATTAAAAATAGTATTTTATATTCATCAAAATTACTCGATTACATGAATACACCATTAAGAATAATTTTGTAATCTGAATAATTTACAACCCTTCCCATATTTTATCAAGCAAAGGAATATTTTTTTAGAATCCAACATTCATCATTCAACACATCTTTTTGTATTCAAATGGTATGCTATCTTTTTCCAGGCTTGTGATACGTAAAGATATGAAGAAATGTTGAGTCCCCCTATCGAAATCCAATCTTGCTTACTACAGAAAAATCTGTCTAAACAGGAGCTTGTACTAGCCGGAAACCTGCCTTAACTGGAAAATTTATCCGGCCCGTGAAGATAAATGGCATTTTACATAGCATGAAACGGAACCTCTCCAACGCGGAAACGGAACAGTTTTTCATGTTCCGCGTCAAAAAACGGAATTCCTATGAATTTAATGCAATTGACAGAGAGACACGAGACGTTCTTAATGAACTGAATACATCTGCAAGTTTGTTTTAAAATCTCTATCCCTGTGACACGCGATTAATTCGTGGCAGCTGGACATTGAAAGAGAGGGCATCAGCTCTCGGCGTAGATTTCGACCTTGGAGTCAATTCTCTTTTAAGGCGTAGGCCGTAGGGGAATTCCCTCTCTGCCGACAGCGTGGGAAGGTGTACGGATATGGCTTCTATTCACGTGTATCCCTGCCCCATGTTGAAAACCATAAACCCTCGACCAGATACGCATTACTCACGCCATGCGAGATATCAGAAAGTCATGTTGTGACGCATTGTGCGTTGAAAATCAGCGAAGAGTCCGAATACAGCCAATACGGTGTGTATTTTTCAACTCAGAAGCCGTCAATGAATTGTTAAAGGTGATTTCATCCATAAATTACGTTATTTTAATAATTAAAAGTCGAGCAATTTACTACTTTAACGGCAGAAACGTCAATATCACAAGTGTCATAAATGAACTTGCATAAAACGGAAACCTCCCTAAACCGGAATTTTTTTGCGCCCCGATCGATTCTGGATTGGACATATTTTACGGCAAAACAAAAGTAGGAAAAACAACTTTGTCGTCTTGACCTTGACTCTCACAGATGACTGGCGAAACCCTCAGATGTCGATGTCAGTCGCCCGTGGGAAGAGAGCTTCCCTTTCGCCCGATATCCTGATTCATTACAATTCGGCCATTCATTATAGGAAACCGTAAAGAATCTTACAATGTAAAGGAGT